>WEIV01009046.1:6380-30937 GCA_013390005.1 Calyptomena viridis
AAGATGGCCGCCGTGGGCCGGTCCCGCGCCGCCCGACGGCCCGCGCTGCCATTTTCCGAGGGCAGGAGGACGAGGAGGAGCGGGTCGCCGGAGACGGGCGGCGGTAGAAGGAGGCTGATGCCGCCGCCGCGCCTGCTGTTTTGCCCGTCCCGCCGGCTGCTGGGCTTCTGCGGGAAGCCGAGCCAAGGCCCGGAGGTGCCCGGTGGCCGCTCGGCCCATGTGGCTTTTCCGACCCAAGTGCGGGCGATGAGGACGTGGGTTCCCTGCTGGCACCCACGGTCGCAGGATGAACTGGGTTGGGAAAGACCTCTGAGCTCATCGGGTCCAAGCTATCATCTCTACTGTCATCTCCCCTAGACCATTGCATTAAGTGCCGTGTCCAGTCTTTTAAGTTGCGACTTCTGTGTGGTAACTGACTGCTCTCCTGACAGGCTGTGTCTGCTCATTCCAGGTGTATACAGAATTATTAGGGCTGGGAGGGACCACTGGAGATCAATCCAACTCCCATGACAGGGCAAGGTCACTTAGAGCAGATATGACAGGAACATGTCCAGTTGGGTTTTGAATGCCTTCAAAGAGAGACTCCACGGCCTTCCTGGGCAGCCTGTTCTAGATGTCTGCCACCTTCAAAGTTCTTTCCTCATGTTGAGGTGAAACATACATGGAGGATTGGTGACCTTGAGGCTGTAGGTACAGTGCCCACACATCTAGTGGCGACTGCTGCGTATCTGTAGTCCCAGTGCATCCCCATCTGAAGCCCTTTAGTACCCAGCGAAGTATCTCTGAAGCTGTATACACAGCTGCCGCAGCATATGCAGGCAGTAATGCTTGTAATCCGTGTAAACCATGGCATTCCCTTGTGACTGTTCCTTGTGTACTGCTCTGTATCCTTGAATGCTCTGCCAACACATGGTTTACGACTTTTGACTTCCTTCTCGAACCCCTTGCTGTAAGCACCTGACATTAGGGTGGCATGCCCTACAACCACTTCATCTGTCCATACAGGAACAAAAAGAAATTGTTCTTGCATACGCTTTTTCAAAACATTAGTAGTTTTAATCTGATTTTCAAGGCCATGTGTAGCCATCATAGCTGTAACAACTTTACTGAAAAATACTGAGAAAGGTGTTAAACTCACAGAGATTTAAGTCTAATGCAGAACAATCTTGAATTAATGAAACTGGGGTCACTAGTTTTTTCCATCTGAAATGCTAAAATGAGGCACAGCAATGAGCAATCTAGTAACAAAAGTATGCATAGCAATGCATTTAATTAATTCATTTGAAGGTAAAAGATATTTTTATCAGCACCTTTCATTCTGCCTATCCTACAAATACAAATAATTTTATTTTGCTGGTATTGTAGACATGGAAAGGTTTGAGGATGCATGTTTTCATTGAATTTTAAATTTCATATGAACAAGAAAAAAAAACCAAAAAGGGGGTTGGACACTGAGTAGTTTTACCAGTGCTGGAGTGATGTGACCCAATTCCATGATAAAGCTTTAGCTACATTTGTGTCATCCATTTTGCTAAAGAAAGCATTGACCTTAAGTGTTTTACTTCCGGATGCCTTTTCTGTTGTGTCAGTTGTCACTTGCATGGTTCTGTGCCTGGCAACATGAGATGGGTAAGCCACGGTAAAAGCTATTTAATCACTTCTGTGATTTGATGCTTCCATCTATAAAATTATTTTACAGAGGTACTCAGATCAGTCAGGATCTAGTGGAAACTGCTTTGAATAATTTCAAAAAAACTCCTACAAATTTTTAGTTCAACATTTTACCAATTTGATCTGTATTAAAGATTATGTCTCAATTTTTTGAGAGATGATTTTTTTTTAACTTGTCAACAATTATTCATTGAAAGATAATCACTAAAATATTCAGTCACTTCATAGGACTTACAACTAATGACAGTATTAAACAACATGCCAGATTGAAATATGAAAGCACTATTGATTATAAGTGGTTGTATTGCTAAGAGCCTTGTGGTTTATGTATCTTATTAAAAAGTACGAAGATAATACAAAATACTAAAGTAAAGTGTGTGAGAGCAATCAAACTGATTCAGACCATGGGTATATCAAATCCAGTATTTTTACTGGCCCAGGTGGTATAAGTTAATGCTTAGACAAGTCCAATAACAAGGATATATGTGCATTTTACTTGTTTAACTTTGCCACCCTATGAACATTTGCAGCTTAGTGATTTTCTGAACCCTGCATGATTAGTCTTTTTTGTAAATATCAGAGAAGCTTTTCCAGGAATTTGTCCAGTCACCCCTTAAACTCATGTATAAGGTTTGCATTAGCAACATCTTTTGTAAAGAAAAGCCAACTGTCTGGCAGCTTTTATACAAAGAAAAAAGCCCATTTGCATTCTCAGAAGTCTAGTCCCATTGATTTCTGTGTTTTTCATTCCCATGATTGCTCATGATGAGGGGGAAAAAGGCAAAGGAGATATGTATAGATGTTGATGTTACAGGATAGTCAACTTAGTGCAGATCTAGAGGCTGCAGTGTCTGATTGGTTGCCATGGTTCTTTTGAGTACTGTAGTAAATATATAGATGACCAAATAGTTCTACTTAAGTCAGTTAGTTAGTTATTATTTATCTAGTGGGTAAATACTAATACACATAACAATCTTACACTTACGCTATTTTATGGCCATAAAAAAGTCATTTGCTGTTCTCTTGAGTAGTGTCTACTTATCCCCCTTATGATGTGGCTGTCCTGTCTTACTTGGGATCTGCATACCTGTAATTCAGCTGTATGTGGTTGTAGTGGTTAAATGCCAAGGACTCACACACACACAGTCACACTCTCCCACTCCCCTCCCTGTGAACAGACAGAGGAGAGGAAAGGCTAAAAGGTTTTACAAGTTTGAGATAAGGACCATAAAAAACTCCTTATTGATTATTTCACAGGCAAAACAGACTCCAACTTAAAATACTAAGGATTTATTATTATCAAAATCAGAGCTTAAGAGTGAGAAGTTTGATAGATCTTACAGCCACCTTTCTCCCCCCACCCCTCCCTCTTTCAGAGATCTCCCTCTTTCCCCCAGTAGCCTGGGGAAAACAGGAGTGGGGGGGTTAAAGTCAGTTGTTGTTTCTGCCGCTGTTCAGGGAGGGAGAGTCCTACCCCTGCTTCCCGTGGGGTCTCCTCCACAAAAGACAGTCTATGACCAAACTGCTTTTGTCGTTCCATCCCACGGGCAGCAGCTCCTCCAGTGCTGTTGCCACGTAGGTCACCTTTCCACAGGTTGCAGTCCTTCAGGTGTAGCNAAGAAGCCTCCCCATAGGCCCCCCTGCTAACAAAAAAAACCTGGCCACAAAAAACCACCACAGTGGTACATGTTCTCCAAATGTCTACTAACATTTGGGGTTTGTATAGAGTTAGGCGAACTTGGCTTGGTCCATTGACATGGGTGAGTCCATTGCTATTTTTGCGAAGAGTATATGCTTTTTTACGTTGGCTTTTTTTCTTCAGTTAGCATCCTGGAGTGTCATTGAATCACAGAGTTATAGTTTCGGTTGGAAGGACCTTTAAAGGTCATTCAGTCCAACACCCCTGCAAAAAGCAGGGACATCTCTAGCTAGATCAGGTTGCTCAAAGCCCTGTCCAACCTGGCCTTGAATGGTTCCAGGGATGAGGCATCCACCACCTTTCAGGGAAAATTGTGCTGGTATTTTACCACCCTCATTGTAAAAAATTTCTTCCTTATATCTAGTCTGGATCTACCCTTTATAAGCTTTAACCCATTAATCCTTTTCCTATCACTACAGGTCCTACCAAAAAATCTGTGTTAATCTTTCTTATAAGCCCCCTTTAAGTACTAAAAGGCCACAATAAGGTCTCCCAAGAGCCTTTTCTTGTTCAGGCTTTTCAACCCCAACTCTCTCAGCCTTTCCTCATAGGAGAAGTGCTCTGGTCCTAATCCTTGTGACCCTCCTTTGGATCTGCTCCAACAGGTCCGTGACTTTCCTATTCTGAGGATATAGTACTCCAGGTAGAGGCTCACCAGAGCAGAATAAAGAGGGACAGTCACTTCCCTTGCTGTTCTTTCAGGAACACCAGGATTTCTCTATCAAGCTACCAGATAGTTGAGGAACTGAGACCCCTTTTCCTTTGCTGACTCAGCCAACTGTGCAGTCTGCATGTTTGACCTTAGGGATGGGAACAGATGGCTGCACTGCTTTGCTGGGCAGGAGGTTCAGTAGTGCACACACTTCATGGTTGCTAGGCCTTCTGTTATGTGGACAGTAGTGCTATGCTGCTTTGGAAGTCCTGGGTTCTGATGAAGATAAGTTTATATCTTTTCCACATAGAAAATACTTAATTTTCTCAATATATATTCTTAAAAATATTATTTATTATATTATATTTTAGTCTAGATGCCAGTCTTCTCATCAGTGGCTGATGAGACAATCACTGGTAGACCATCAGTTTTGTGTCTTCCTTGTACTGTGAGCTCTCCACACAGTTTTTCACACAGTCCAAAAGGTGCACTTTCCTGGATTCTCTGTAAGTTCCTGTGTGGCACTCTGTTGATAATTCCAAGACAGAAGTCATGGACAATATCATTATTTGCAGGGATGAGGAAGGGGCAAAATGGCAAGAACTGACAATAAAGGCTGACCATAAAGAGCATATGTAAAACTGGTGACACCTGGCCTTCTATGTGCATGAAAAGCACTCCAGGGTGTGGCATATGCTGTTGCCATGGTTCTGGCAAGGTGTTGCCATTTAATGAGGACAGTGGAAGCAAATTAAAATAAATTCAATATTGAATTTATTGAGACTTGTTTGAGTATAAAGATATTTTTTTTTCTGTTTTAATAAAATTCTATGTTATGTATTAAAAAACCCCCACCCTTATCAAAACAATGTAAGAACCAAAGACAAAAAAAAAAAGAACAAAATTAAGTATCCGATGTAAGAACCACACGAGTAGCCAGCACACAACAGAATAGTCCTTCTTGATGAAAAAACACAAGCCTGTTTGGCTTGAAGCAAATCCCTGCTTGCAAAGCAGATGTGTAGGATATGGGAGGGATTTCAGAGCTGATTCCTGGTGGCTAGAGGGGGTGTTGGAGGGAAGAGAGGGTCGGCGAAAACAGGACTTCCCAGGGAAGAGAGGGAGAAAAAGTTAGAGATAGAGAACAAAGGAGAGCAAACTGGAATTAATTCCACCCACCTTGGGATTGGGGGGCCCATAGGGAGCGGGGTGGTGTCCTGGAAGATTCAGAGTCCTTTTGTTGATATGATCTTCTTCTTCCTTTGCCACGGAGGAGAAAATGTGGGGGACCCCCCCAGGCCAGGCCGGTGAAAGGGTCTCCCAGTGAGGTTTTGATGTTCTAATGTCCTGAACAAGTCCAGAAACAAAGAAGAGAAACCAAAATCCCAGGAAAACACAGAAGTTCCACTCTTTGTCCTCTCTAGAGCACACCTGCCAGAGGAGCCCTTTTCAAGCCTTATATCCTGCAGCTGTGGGAAGGAATGTTAATGAGCCCAAAGGCTCTGCAGCTGGGACCTGGGTATTCCAGGGGTCTTGCTGGAAATTTCCTCCTCAAGCTGCTGTCTCAGCTCTTGGGCCCAGTTTAAAGACACAGAAAGGCCCAAGATTCATTTTTCCTGGTGTAGAGTTGGCGATATGGGATACATCATAAAGTCACCCCAAGACAGGGGGACAGGACTAGGCTTGGGGACCCCGAGAAGCTCAGTGGAGATGGGAAGAGGGGCTAGCTCCCACCCCTGGGATTTTTGGGACTTGCAGGGGTAGGACTGGGTTCTGGAACTCCCATGACTCTGATGGAGATGAAAAAAAAGGGGCCCCAGAGCCTGTGCCACGAAGAGAGAGGGAGAGAGGAGAGAGAGGGAAGGGCAGGGTAAGTTTTCTAGCCCAAATCAGGAATTTTGCAATGAGGAAGGGATTCAAGTCGATGCCAGAGCTCCACCATGTTTGAGAACAGTCTCAGATCCTGGTCCAACTAGCAAGTGGTTGAAGATGGTGTCGTCAAGATCTCAAGGAGTGGCAAGTCTATCCAGCAGTGCAGCACGGCCAAAAAGAACAATGGCATCTGGGCTTCGCTGTCTTTATATCTTTTGTCCTGGCACAAAATTCTTTGCATCTCACACCTGCATGTTATGCATTTTTCCCACACTTCTCCCACCCCTGGACGGCGTAGCCTTGCATCCTGGCTGGTCTGTCTTCTCCCCACCTACTTCCGGTCTCGGACCGTGGGAAGTTACTTTTGTCTTTTTGCCATGTGCCATGGTCAAAAAATGGTGACTGCCCCCTCTCAACCTGGGCACCCCACACCACCCCCCCACCAGCACAGCAGCCCAGGGAAACACGGCCATGGGCACGGCACTCCCGAGTGCCGAGGGGATGGTGAGCGAGCCGCCGCAGGCAAGGGAGAGCAAGTGCAGGTGGCAGCAGTGGCGCCGTGAGCAGCACCGAGCCCCACAGCACAGCGCCACTGGGCATTGCCCAGCACCGGGCAGCTGCGGGACAGGGCCTGGCACCGTGCAGGCAGGCACACCCCCCCGCCTCGCAGTGCACCACCCTGCTTGTAAACAAAGGGGAAAGAGTTTTGCATAAAATAAATAACACAAGGGCAGCGTTAATTTTTACAGCAGCCAGGAGGAGGCATGGCCAGGACCCAGAAGCTGTTCTATACCACCTCACATCATTGCAGGGGGCCAGGGGAAGGGATCTCTTGCTGAGAGAAGGGATCCCTTCCAAGTTGGCATAGCATGGTGGAGAGAGCAACCAGGGATTGTGTATTGTCAGGGTGTCAACATGTGAACTATTCACCTCTGTCTTTTACCCTCTATTATTAATATTGTTGTTATTATTCACTTTCTCGACCCATGTTCTTCACCTTTTGTGCTTCCAAGTCTCCTTTCCTGCCACCTGCTGGAGAAGTAGGAAGGCGAGCAAGTGAGTGGCAGCATGGTTTGGAGAGTGTAAGTGGGAGCACTAAATTGGGGAGTACTGTTCCTAAACCATGACAGCTGTACATTCTGAGAGATTTCTGCTGTTACCTCTGTGCTTGCTCTGCACTGGAAGACTTAAGGGGATGCAGTCCGATCACTGAGTTAAGGCTCTTGCATCCACATTAGCAACTGAAATGTATTGTATGCAGTCATGGAACGTATCTTCCAGTTTGCTTATGTTGGAAAATGCATTGTAAAGATGGCATTGTAAAGAGAATCAAAACACAGTAAGTGAGAGTAATAGATTTCCCTTGACAATGCACCATTAATGTGAACTAAAATGCTAAAGTAGCATATCCAAAGATAATTCAAAAGCTTGATCTATTAATCACTATTTTCAGTATAATAGGAACTCAGAGAAAAAAAGATTTGTTTTCTTTGGAAGAAGGGACAGGCAACTCAGGAAGAGTGCAAGGATGTCATTAGGTCATGTACAGAGAAAATTAGTAAGACAAGAGCTCAGCTACAAGTCAATCTGGCTGCTCCTGTGAAAGATAATAAAAAATTGTTTTCTAAATACATCAGCAACAGAAGGAGGGCCAGGGAAATTCTCCATCCTTTATTGGACACAAAACAGAACACTATCTTCTTCACTAAGGGTGAAGAAAAGGCTGAGTACTTAATGTCTTCTTTAGTACTTAATGTCTTTGCTTCAGTCTTTAACAGTAAGACTGGTTATGCTCAAGACAACCAGCCCGATGAGCTGGTAGACAGGAATAGGGAGCAGAATAGATTCCCTGCAATGCAGAAGGAAGTAATTAGTGACCTGCTGAGCCATTTAGACATTCAGAAGTCTATGGAACTGGATGGGATTCATCCAAGGGTACTGAGGGAGCTGGTGAAGACACTCTCCATCATTTATCATCAGCCCAGGCTAACTTGGGAGGTCTCAGAGGATAGGAGGTTGGCCACTACAATGCTCATCTTCACTGGGTTAGAAACTGACTGGGTGGCTGGGGCCAGAGAATGGCAGTGAATGGTGCCATACCCAGCTGGCAGCTGATCTCTAGTTGTGGTCCCCAGTGCTCAGTTTTGGGGTCGATTCTGTTTAATATCTTTATTGATGACCAGAACGAGGAGATCAAGTGTACCCTTGCCAAGTTTGTGGATGACACCAACTTGGGTGAGAGTGTTGATCTCCAGGAGAGTAGGAAGGCTCTGCAGAGGGATCTGGACAAGGTGAGTTCAGAGAAGATGCTTAGCTGTCTGGCTGGCCACACATGAGGCTTAAAAATTTCTCCCTTGTGCTCAGAGATGATGACAGAAAAGTCTTTGGGTTGGATGGAATTATCCTCTTGATCTATTCTGATTAAATCATTCCACTCCAGACAGTGACAAAGGATAAAATAATTAATTGTTACTTTTTACACTCTCATGTCTAGCAGAGTTAGTGCAAGTCTTTGCGTCCATCAGCGTGTGGCTGGACTTTGTAACTGCTGTGAAGACCAAGTGAGCATTGTCCTTTCCAGAAAAAAAAAAAAAATTAGACACCTGAAGTAGTAAATGGATGCAATGCACAGTACGATTTGTGAGAACTGTACTGCCTACTCCGTGAGCTGGTAATATTGCAGATGAATTTTACAAATCGAATACATGTCTAATACAAAGTTCCACCCTGAAGAACATATGCCTAGTAGATCTTAAATTAAATTCAGCATATAATTATAAACCAAATCATGTACTTATTTACATAGATTTGACTTCTTTGTTGAAGTCTAATGGGCATACTTCATCAATAGGCTGAGCTAGAGAGTAGAACAATCTAGGGTCTTCTAGTAGGCTTAGCATTTGTAAGCAACAGCCTTTGTTTGTGATACAACACTTTGTATGTTGAGTCAGTGAACCAAACACATACAATGTTATGAAAAACAAATTTGCAGTGAAAGTTGTGATATACAGTCAAGGGCATTGTGGCCTACTTATAGTATAAACATGTACAGTTTTGCACCAGATTTTTTCACCCATTGCGGTAAGCATAGAGAAAACATTTTTTCAAGCCTCTTACATATATTTTAATTTCTTTCCTAATTTCCACAATCAAATTTGTCAGATTCAAAACCTTTTACATATTAAAGCTTAAAATCTGTTGCTATTTTGAGATTTGTTTTTTTCTTTTGGGTAGCATCTAAGATTAAATGCATATAAAAAGACTCGAATAGTGTACGTCCTCTTCTGCACAGGCAAAGTTCCATTTACTTGACTGAGGCTCTCTGGAGTTCTCCAGCTCATTTTCACAGTCCTGTGTTACCTCTGCTGTAGGCTGATCCTACAATCAAACAATGCTGGCTGTGCGCATTGGTGTTGGCTACAGGACTGTGAAATGGAGACAGTCGTGTGTCTCGGCAACAGTGGTCAAGCAAGGTGGGCTGCAAATGCCCAAAAGGCCTGCCCCAGGAGTCTGACTGGGGGACTTGGGATGCCAGACTGCAACAAGCCTTGTACTTGTTAAAAGCAGCAGGAGGCAGGAAGAGCAGAAGTACTATTTTCAAGAGCCTGATAATCAGGGCAAGTGAGAGTGATGCCAGGAGTCTGCTCCATAACCTTGCCTCATCAACTGAGGGGTGAAAAAAAGCTCCAGTTCTTTGAAAAACATGGGTGAGAACTCCTTCCTTGCTAAGACCATAGCATGAGCTTCCTCTTCAAGGGACCCTGGCCATGCAGGACCAACCATATGGTTAACTGTGGGCCAGGGCAAGCATGGGCATCGTGGGTGCAGAGCTTCCTCACGAGACTGCTGGTCACAAGATTGTCAGGCCTAAGCACTGGGTGGCAGTTCAGCAGGTAAGTCATCACAGGGAAGGCCAGAACATCTCCCTGCAACAGCAACTAGGAAAGGCAAAGGCCAAGACTCAAATCAAAGGGTGAGTTGTCAAAAAAAGTGGTTCAGGCTGCATTTAGAAGACAGAAGCAGAAACAAATTCTAGTTTCATCCTATTTGAGTTAACTCCTTTTTTTTTTTCTTAAGTGCTATCTTAAGTTTTCTCAAAGCACATGATACATGAAATGGAAGACTACAGATTTATATTCTACATGCTCCTTATACTTCTAAATACAAATTCAGATCCTGTTCTTCCTTGCTGAGAGCATATTGGGAGCAGCACAGTGTGTCCAATCTCTGCTTCTGTGACTGCACTGTGCTACCATTGGATCTCATTGAGATTCCAGCTACAGAACTGTAGAAGCATCAAAGCTGGCTGGCACCTCTGGAGAGCACACAGTCCTACATCTGCCCAAAACAGGTGTGTCTGATCAAGTCTGAGTATTTCCAGGGATGGAGACTTCTCTGAGCAACCTGTTCACAGCCATCCATTGAGCCTTCATTCATCCACCCTCTCAGTAAAAAAACATTCTTCTAATGTTTAAATGGAGTCTTGTGTATTTTGATTTTTGCTCATTGCTGTTTCTGCTGTCATTGAGGACTAAGGAGAGCAGTCTAGCTCTGTCTTTACTGGCTCATCAAAGTAACAGTGATAAGATCTCCCTGAGCTTTCTCTTCTCTAGGCTAAAAACTCACAGCTCTCTTAGTCTTTCCTTCTATCAGAAATGCTTTAGACTTAATATTTGTGACCCTTCACTGGACTTACTCCAGTACGTTTATGTCTCACTTGTGCTGGAAAGCCCAGTACTGCACTCAGCACTTCAGATGTCTCTCACTAGGAGTGAGCAGAGAGGAAGGATGACATCTCCCCACCTGCTAGCAACACTCTTCCTTATGCAGACAGGGAGGCTGCCAGCCTTTACAATAAGTGCATGTTGCCAGCTTATGGTCTACTCATCATCCAGGACCTCCAGGCCTTTTGCTTTCCAGCTGTTCAGCCTGTGCTGATGTGTAGGGTTATTTCCCTCCAAATGCAGGACTTGGCATTCTCTTGTAATGCTTCTCTTGGCCTGTTTCTCCAGCCTATCAAGATCTTTCTGTACAGCTCATCTCACTTTTGTATCATCTGCAAATTTGCTAAGGTTGCATTCTTATCCCACCACTTCAAGGCTCTTAATGAAATTATTAAACAGTGCTGGACTCAGTCTCAATCCCTGAAGCATACCAGCAATGACCAGCCCACAGTTTTTGTCCTCCTCCACCAAGGATAAGTATTCCTTGCCCTGGTCTTTCCCTCTGGTCTTAGTAACCAGTGATTGCTTTATCTCTAAAGATTGGAGTGAAGAAAATATAGACTACTTTGGTCTTTCCCATGTCCCTTACTTCTAGATCTCTGACCATTCAGCAGCGGGCCCACATTTTCCCTAGTCTTCCTTTTCCCAAAGATGTACCTGTAGAAAGCTTTCTTTCTCGCCATGTATCTCTCATCAGAATCAACTTTCCTAACCCTTCATAAATGACTCTCCTAATGTTAGGATTTGGCCACTAATCTTTAGCCATTAGAAACCAGCCTCTTCCTCATCCATCTCAGGATGACACTCATTGTAACAGGTTGACCTTGGCTGGGTGCCAAGTACCCAGACAGTCTCTCGCCCCTTCCCTTTTACCAATAAGATGTCAGCAACTCTTAATACAAGTGAAAAAAGATTTGCATGCGCAGGAAGCAAAGCAAAGTATAATCTAATCTCTACTCCCCATTCCACGAGGTCAGGTCGCGTCCTGAGAAGCAGGGCCCTACGTGTTGGTTGTCCCTTCAGCAGGCAGCCATCGGAGACAACCCCGTGCCCTCACCCCTGCTGTTCTTTTATATCTGAGCTGATGTCATATGGTCTGGAATATCCCTTTGGTCAGTCTGGGTCACCTGAGCTGCTCATGTCCCCTCTGCCTCACAGCTGTCAAAACAGTGGAGTGTTATCTCCTAGCACTGCTAAGGCTGCTGGGGCTCAGATAGACCCAGTACGCCCATGCATCCCTACTGCTCCCTCACATAGAAAGATGATGTCCCCTCCTTACCATCCCAGCCTGTCCTTCCAGCAGACCCTGCATCTGCCCATTGCAGCATTCCACTTGTGTGATCTATCCCAACATTGTTTCTGATCACCAAATCTTGTTAGAGGCCTTATAGTTATTGCATATTGGTGCTTTTAAGTATTAAGTAACTGTTGCTTTCATGATGACTGACGTATTTTCTTAATCTTTGTGAATTATAGAAATCTTATTGCACTACAGTACTTGGACCATATTTCACAAGAATCTAAATACAATGTATGTGATAAGAATGCACTCTTACTTTGCATTGCTTTTAAGAAAAGTTGAGGGTATAACTTCTGAATTTTGACATCCCTGCTACAGAATTTCTTAGAAGGTTTTAGATGAATGCATTTTAAAATGACCGTGATTAAGTGGATGTATCACAAATTAGAAGTTATTTGAAGTAACTGTAGCATGCTTTATTTTTGGCAAGATGTAGGGGGAACAGTAAGATCTAGATTGTGAGAGTTTCTTACTGCCAAATTCAGTGTCTATTCAAATATGATGTTATCATCCAAAGAAGTAAAAACACAGTTTTTGAAGACAGGAGAACAGAAATATGAAGAAGTGTGAAGAATTTTCCAGGATCACACACTGAACTAAGAGAAGATCAGAAGATTTTGATCTTTGTTTTCTGCACCTTGGTAAGAATATTTTACTTCCCCTGTAACTGTACAATTATTACACAAATTCATATGTCACAACTTAAAAGCAGGAATTTCATGGCACTGTTATTAGCTCTATGCCCATTCACAGAGGATAGTCTGCAAGTTGTGTTCCAGGCTGCAGAAAGAAAAGAAGCAATTTTAGTATGTAGTCGAAAAAGTACACATCCATAGTCTCACCATGGACTTAAGGGAAAGAATTTGTGTGTAGGTCTTGTCCAGGTAATGAAAAGGGAATTGTGGTGGAAGGATAGTTACTTTTAGGTCAATACTCACAAGAGCATAATCGTTGCAAAGGTGAGTATACAATGTCTACCAAAGCAGAAGATAGGGTCCTGGCATGCTTATCTTTGGCTACCCATGAAGCTCACAGAAAGATTTAGTTGCCACAGGGGAGATTCTCCGTCCCTCATGAAGGCCAAACCCATGCAGCTCTCAGCCACAGCTCACAATGTTGTGCTCTTAAGCCTTCATTCTGGTAAAGCAACAACACAGACACAATGTGGGATCACAGAGTTATTTAGTTTGGAAAAGATCTCTAAAATCGTTGAGTCCAACCATTAAATTACATTGTCAAGTCTACCACTAAACTTGTCCTGAATTGCTTACATCTACATACCTTCTAATCCCTCAGGAGATGGTGAATCAACCACTTCCCTGGGCAACCTCTTCCAATGAATTTTGAACTTAGAGCTGCCTTAGTATCTAATTTATTATGCCTAAATCTTTACATAAAAAAGGTGGGGTAGGGGTTAGAGGGACACCCCCACCCCTCATCATTTACAATCACCATAGTGTCTTTGCATGATACATTTTCCATTAACAGCTACATGCAATGCCAGCATCCTGCAAACAAAAATCTTCTCCCTGCATAACCCTCAAAAAACCCTGGGTTGCCTGCCCCTTCTGCAAAGGTCATAAACTCTCCTTTTTTTCCTGAGTTCCTGACAAACCTCTCTGTTTAGTCAGACCAGTCTTCTTCCCTGGTGGCTTCTCTTTTGACCCATGGGGACGGCCTGCTCCTGAGCCTTCAGGATTTCCTTTTTGAAGAATGTCCAGCCTTCCTGGATATCTAAGGTTAAGACAATATCTGTAAGGGAAGGTGGGAACCTTCTTGGGTTGGAAAGAAACTCCTCCTCCACTTTAGTACACCCTTTGAATGAAAAGGCTTTCAGTCAAAAATGTAGAAAAAGAGAGTAACAATTATTTACTAAAATATATAGAAAATAAAAAAAGAAGAAGAAAAAGAACAAACAGTAACACAACTGTGACAAGAAATATCACCCCAACAAACACTAACCCCCACCTCCGTGTATTTTTCCTCAGTGTGGTCACAGCTGTGGGGTAAACAGGCAGGTCCTATGGGCTCATTACACATGCAGGGGGTTCCCATTTCCTGTTGAGAAGGGTGAGTCACTTGTCCAATACAGGAACAGTGAGAAATGGGGAGGGACAGACAGGCTGGCTCCAAGTGGGGAGAAACAGCACAAGCAAGGCAGCACTGAAGCCCTCTGCCAGGGATTGCTCCCCAAAACTGGCAACCCCTGGGCTGGTGACCCACAGAGTTTTATTGTCCAGAGCGAGGGAGGAGAAAAGGCAGGCATACTCCACCCCCCACCCCTCTTGTCCTCAGCACTCGTTGATGTTGCTCCCCCATGCCCCACACAGCCATCCTAGAGCAGGAATCTCCCTGCCATCTGAGAATCAAGGCCATTAGCTCTCAGACTGAAAACAATGAAGTCTTCCACTCCACCTTGGCTGAGGAATTCTGCTCTCAACTTAGTGGGTTACCTTTTCCCTTCCTTAGTTTTGCCAGTATGTTATGGTAGTAATGGGAAAATTTCACCAAAGGGAATCTAACCCTTAACATTGGATATCTTTGCCTTTCAGGACTCCCTCTCAAGGGACTCTCTCAACCAGTATCCTAAACAGGCCAAAGTCTGCCCTCTGGAATTTCAAGGTTGCAGTCTGGCTGATGCCCATTCTTATTTCTCTGAGAACTGAAAACTGTCATTTCATGGTTGCTGTGCCCATAGCAGCTTCTAACCATCACATCACCAACCAGTCTTTCTCTGTTCAACAATTCCAGCAAATGCATTTCCTAGTTTGCTCACTAACTGCTGTGTCAGAACATTATCTGCCACACACTCCAGGAACCCCCTAGGCTGATGTATTTCCATCAGATATCTGGTAAGTTGAAGGCCCTCACAAGAAAAAGGTCTAGTGCTTATGGGACTTCTCCCAGCTTCTTACAGAATCTTTCATCTGCCTCTTCATCTTGGTTGTGTGGTCTGTGACAGTCTCCCACCAGGATATCTGCTCTGTTGTTCTTCCCTCTGAATCTTACCTGTAAACACTCAACTCTATCATCATGATTATTATTATTATTATTAAATAATCAAAACACTCCCTATTATACAGGGCTACACCACCTCCACTTCCTTGCCTATCCCACCCAGACAGTTTAGCCATCCATTGTAGCATGCCAGTTGTGCGAGTCATCCCACCATGATTCTGTGATATTAGCTATGTCATAGTATTCCTCCTGCACAATGTCTTCTAACTCCTCCCATTTCTTGTCCATGCTCCATGCATAGATGTTAATGTATTTCAGCTGGGATATTGATCCTGCCACCTTTTTGGGGAGAGAAGCCCTAATGCTTATGTCACCATACTTATGCACATCTGTGGTTTCTGATGCATCAATAGCCCTCACATGTTTTCTGTTGCATGATCTCCATCCTCCATCTCTACTGAGACAGCAGACCAAGGGGTCTTGCTAGCACACCATCCCTCAAACAGTGGGAAGTTGCTCCCAGCCTTACATCTAGCAGCCCTGGTTTTACCCCTTCCCCTTCAAATCTAGTCTAAAGACCTCTCAATGACTCCTGTGTACTCCTGTGCAAGATCCTTTACCTCCTTTCAGACAGGTGTATGCTGCCAGTTGCCAGCAGGCCTGGTGTCATGTAAATCAACCCATGGTCAAAGAACCCGACATTCTGCCAGTGACACAAAGCCCATAGCCTGGTATTGCTCTGCTGATCTTCCTGTTTCTTCTCTCATTCTCTGCCACTAGCAGGACAGAGAACACCAGCTGTGCTCCTGATCCCTTAACCAGTCACCCCAAGGCCCTAAAGTCTCTCTTGTTTGCCCTTGGACAGAGACCAGCAGAGCCATAAGGCACTTGACTGATTGCCCCTGCTCGCCACTACTAATTGAGTATTTGAGAGCAAAATCCTCGAAAGGGGAGAAAAAGCAACATGAAGGTAGCAGAATGAAGACACCTGTAGGAGGAGGAAGAATATGATGTCCTAAAACAAGGCAAAAAAGCAGACAGGAAGAAATAATCTCCGCAGCAGCAGCTGAGGATTTTGGCAGACAAAATACCTGCTTTTTTAGCAGGTACTAAGTTCAAGGATAGTAGAAGAAAAAAATTAACTGCCAAAATTTGTTACATGTTACAAGTCATTTTGCCTATTGTAGCTTGTTCACCTTTTCACCTTTTGATACATGGTGCTATTTTGCTGTGTGTTACCTTTAGTTGCAGAATGCTGGCGTTGCACGTAGCTGTTGATGCAAACTTTATCATGCAAAGACACTATGGTGATTATAAATAATGGTGTGTGGGGGTGTCTTTCTATGCCTTACCGCACCATTTTTATGTAAAGATTTAGGCATAATAGATTAGCTACTGAGGCAGCTCTAAGTTTAAAATTAAAGTTTGATTCTGGCATTTCTGGAATTTTAAGCATAACTTCAGTAATATTCTTTCAAACTGTTTTTTGTAGGGCATGTCAGAAGAGAAAGTATTAGAGATTATTCTGTTGTCATGTTCGTTCTAATACATTTCTAATGTAGACAATTAGACTCTCTTTAACTTTTAGAGTACTATGTACTTCTCTGTCTGCAAACTCAAAGAGCCAAGAGCATGGTTTCAGAAAACATTTGTTTCATTTTTTATGTTCTTTCAGTAGTTTAAGGAATGGGTTGTAAAATTATATATTAATTCTAATATGTACTTTTTTATAAATACAGGATATCATATTTTTAGTACTAGAATGTCTTATTTTTAATTCATCCTTTAAAATTACTTGGGTTTTTTTGTCCTCCTTCTCACTATTTTGTTTTTGGTGAATTCCTTGGACATCTCAGCGTTATTTCTGCTCTATTTTTTTATTTCGTATTTTGTATTTTTTTATATATGATGCAAAGTCAATGGTATTCTATTGGATTCTTCCCTCAATATATACTGCACTTTTCTTTTGTCTGGGTTCAAATAGATTTAATCAAAACATGAAAAGTAATTTCTCTGGTGTTGGCCCTTTTGATTAAGTCTCTAGGCTCCATGCTTATGAAAACTATGAAGTTATTAGTTTACTTAGCATGATAGTTAATTTCAAAGTATGATCTTTTCACTTTACACAAAATTCCAGCTTATGCTAATAATGCAACCCTATCTGAAAAGTGACTACCTAATATGGCACCTCTTTTCTTAGACAAGGACTTTGTATATCCAGAGAAGACAGATTTGATGTCAACCCTGGAGATCTCATAAGCAGTGTGAGAGACAGGGGAAGAACTAAATGAGAGAGGAGGCAAAATCGACCTTCATAGGTGCATGTAAGCAGTGTAGGAATTCCTGTCCTTCTGCTGAGGGAAGAGCCCAGTGGTTGCTGCTCCAAAAGTAAAAACGATCAAAGGAAGAGCCTGAGGTTTTTCAGTGTTTGCTTGTTTTTATGCTTCAAGAGGAAACAAATGGCTTAATGGCCAGCCTGGGATGCATTTAACCACAGCATGCCAGGCATTCGCTTTCTCCACTACTTTTTGGCGTTCTGTTTGTACTTGCATGTGTTTATGCCTTCTTAGGAAACGTTTTGACAATAGCAACTAAAACATGACTAACTGCAGTGGTAGGAAGGCAGAGGCTTAAGAACTATCAGAAATAAAAGCAGAAGAGGAAAATACCTGTGTGGTACCGGGGGGCTAAGCAGATACACTGTGGGTGCTGTCATTATTGCAAGCTGCTAGTTTAGCATCGTTCTCTTAGCCCCGTTGCCCAAGTAAGTCTACCTGGCAATGCCTGAAAGTAAAAAAGTTGCACTGAAATTTTGAATGCATAATGCTGGAAGAAGCCTGAGTAGTAGTTTTTAAAATTTTTTTTCTGTAAGCTGGGTTTATCTGAGTAAATCTCTACAGTGACTGCAACCTAGCACACAAGCCCTTTTCTAAACAGTCATTGTTGGAATACTAAAGAACAGAGAAGCCAGCTCAGCACTTCTAGCTTTGAAGACTCCCCAGGGGACTCTAATATTGTCTGAGAAATCATTCTGAAATCTGAGTGAATTTTTGAATATGAGAAAGTTAGAGTTCTTAGATCAGTCCAAAGCAAACTAAACATAAAACTGTCAAGCTTTCTGTACCAAACTTCTATTGCATATGAAGCTTTAATAATAGAAAACTGCCCTTAAGGACACAGATGGTTTCTACCAGTCCTGTCTCTGCTGTTTCTAAAACATCAAAAAGCTCACCCTTCCCCCCCTCAACTCAGACTGTGATGTCTCTGTGCAAGTTAAGAAGGAAATAATTGATTTAATTTTCTGGTATTTTAAAGTATCTATATAGATGCAACCAGCAAGTATCAGTACTATATAGACACTAAGGCAATGATAGAGCTGGATGCCAGTTAGTGTCACGTAGGGCACTTAAGCACCTTGAGTTATCCTAGTTGCAATTTTGCCAAGATGTCAGTTTCCTGAAAAAGCTGGGCAAAGAAACATTGAAATGACAGAGTAGGGAATAAATCAAAATAAGTAGGTTGCTAATGGCTCTTTTAGCCTCCAAAAGTGGATGTACAGATTCTACTGTGCCCCCTGCTGGGAGAAATTATAGGAAACTCTGTCCTGACCTTCCCAGTTGTCAGGGCCAGAAGTAATGACTCACCAGTTGCCTGACAGGTCAGTGTTTATACAGCCCACCAGCCCCCTGTTTGTCCCTAATAGTTGCATTTATGGGACCTAGAGTCAAAAAACTGTGTGCCAGTCTTACGAGGCAAAAAGGACTCACGGCAGAATGTTTAAGAGGCTCCAAGCAAAACTATGTAGGAAACTAAATTTCAGTAGTCCTGACGCTGCTAGAACAATTTTTCTATTTTTACCTTTGGAAAGCTAATATAGGAGGTAATATTTAGCAGCATGGTAATATATCATCATGTTTTCCTTAACAGGTCAACCAGTTAAAAGGTTTCTATTATAGGAGAACGTTAATTTAGTAATAGTATTTCCACTTTCACAGGAGAAAAAGCATGTCACAAACCAAAGAGAAAATTTAAATAAAAGAAACAAATGGTTAGAAAATGCTTTTTCAGTCTTAACCCTATAATGGTATTAATGGATGCTGATTTAAAAAAATAATACTGCCAAACTGGCCAAGTGAAAATAGCTGGTTACTTGTCCCAGAAAATACTGGGTTTGAAATTTTTAAGATTTTTAAAGAGACTGTGCAGCCTGTATTTACCTTTACAATAATCTTCCTGAGTCACATGTTCCTTTAAATAAAGTGACTTTTAAAGGTCAAAATACAGCCTTAATACATATATTTCCTATAGTTCCTGAAAGTCGACTCTTTTAACCCCCAGTCTCTTCGAGAGAAAGTACCTGACTTAATGGTTTGTCTACATTGGCCTTGAATGCACAGAAGGAGCTGAGAAGATTCCACTTGGCAGCCAAAATCCCTCCTTCAAACAACTCCCACTGCTTCCCATTGGTGCTTGGAAACAGGAGGCCCTGAGTCCTGGTGCTCTTCACTAATCCCTGCAGCCTGTGTTTGATCTTTTCCAAGTACCTCTGTGTTACATTATTATTGAATTTATTGTGCTAGGGAACTGTTTGGCCACAGATGTGAAATTAGTAATGAAATAATGAGGAGAGGCATTATTTCATTTCCTCCAAAATATTAAAATGAATGTTAGTTTAGTATTTGAAAGGAAAGGCCATGATTTGATATTAAATGTAGAGTGGCAAATTAAGAACTAGATGTCACCAGCTAGCACTAGCTGACCTCTACAGTCTTAAATGGAGACCTGTGAGCTAGCTGGCATCACACCTAGTGATCTCACGTCAGAAGAGTTTTGTGACAAAACTGTCATTAATCCTGGAAAAACTCAGCCATGCATATTTCAAAGAATGAAAATGGTCCAACAGTTCCAACAGTCTCAGCATGTCTTCATAAGAGGCCGTGCTGAGGCCCTCTGATCACCTTCATGGCCCTCTGTACTCTTTTCACTCCACGTCCTTCTTATGCTGCGAGTCCCAGAGCGGGACTACATCCACCACAGATGGGATATCCTGGGATCAGTTACATGAGAGAATCCCCTCGCCTGACCTGCTGGCCACACTGATTTTGACAGAGTCCAGGACATGGTTGACTCCTTGGAATGCAAGCACACATTGCTGGGTCATGTTGAGCTTCTCATCTACCAACAACCTTAAGTCCATCTCTGCAAGGCTGCTCTCAGCCACGCATTGTCCACATTGTATCCATGTTGGGGATATCCCAACTCAGGTGCAGGACCTTGCACTTGACCTTATTGAACTTAGTAAGATTCTCACAGGCCCACTTCTCAAACTTGTCAAGGTCCCTCTTGGATGGCATCCCTTCTTTCTAGAGTATCAACTGCACCACTAAGCTTAGTGTTGGCAGCAAACTTGCTGAGGGTACATGCAATCCCACTATCCATGTTGCTGAGAAAGATGTTTAATAATACTCCTCCCACTATGGATCTCAGAGTCCCAAGTTGTCACTGGTTTCTACTTGGTCATCAGGCCACTGGCTGCAACTCTCTAGGTGCAACCATCCATCCAATCAACTCAGCATTCCACCCATCAAATCTATGTATCTTCAGTGTAGAGACAAGGATGTAGTTGTGGGACAGTATTGAATGCTTTGTATAAAGCCAGGTAGATTATGTCAGTCATTCTTCCCCCATCCACAAGTGCCATAATCCCATCATAAAAGGCCATCAAATTGGGCAGGCACATTTTTCCCTTCACAAAGCCATGTTGTCTGTCACCAGTCACCTCCCTGTCCTCCATGTACCTCAGCATAGTTTCCAGGAAACATTGTTGGCTCTACAATGTTGCAAGGCACAGAAATGAGACTGATTGACTGCAGTTCTCTGCATCTTCCTTTTTTATCTTTTTTAAAAATGGGGTTTATGTTTCCCCTTTCAAGTAATTGGGAACTTTACCAGTGTAAGTGAAAGATATCCTTTAACCTTTACTAACCTTCTTATTTGGCCTGACAGCACCATCACTTTCACTTGAGATTGGCAGTTGTTATGGTTCTATTTTAAGGAAAACTTTTTCCCTTTTGTTTGCAAGCAGGGCAATATGCAGCGGGTGCCAGGCCCCTGCCCCTGTGGATGCCCAGGGGCCCCGTGGTGTGCAGGGTGGTGCTGCTTGCACCGCTGCTGCCCGTGGTGGCTGGGCACCGGTCGCAGCGTGGTGGCCGGGTGCTGTTTGCGGCCGCTGGCACTGGCTGGCGCTGGGCAACACCTGTGTTTGCTGTCCCTCACACCCAGCGGCTCGCTTGCTGCCCACCCTCAGCACTGAGGGGTGCTGTGCCTGCAGCCGCGTTTTCCCAGGCTGCTGTGTTGGTGGAGGGGTGGCGTGGGGTGTCCGGGCTGGGGGAGGGGAGCAGCCACCATTCCCGTGGCACATGGAAAAGAGGCGCGGGAGCTTCCCGTGGGTTTGGGACTGGAAGGAGGCGGGGAGAAGATAAACCACCTAGGGTGCAAGGCTACGCCCTCCAGGGGTGGGAGAAGTGTGGGAAAAATGCCCACACGCAGGTGTAAGATGCAAAGAATTCTGGGCCAAGGAAAAAAAAGGATAAAAGGACGGTGAGATGCAGACACCAGGGTGCTTCTTGGCCCCGTGGTGGTGCGGAACGGAGCTGCTGCCCCTTCAGATTCTGACAACGCCATCTTCAAGTATGTGCTGGTGAGACTGGGACCTGTTTCTCTAACACTTCAGAGCTCCAGCGTTGACTTGAATCCCTTCCTCATTGCAAGATTCCTGGTTTGGGCTAGAAAACCTTACCCTGCCCTCTTCTCTATCCCTTCTTAATTTTCTTAGTGGCACGGGCTCGGGTCCTCCTTTCCCCATCCCCATCAGAGTCATGGGAGCTCCAAAACCCAGTCCTACGCCCTGCGAGTCCCCAAAAATCCCAGGGGTGGGAGCTAGCCCCTCTTCCCATCTCCACCAGGCTTCTCAGGGTCCCCAAACCCTAGCCGTGTCCCCCCCGGGTTCTCAAATCCCAAAGGGGAGGAATTAATTCCAGTTTTGCTCTCTCTTGGTGCTTATATTTTTTGGATAAGGGTGCTTTTCAATACATAATTTTTTTTTTGTTTTGTTTTGGTTTTTTTTTTGTTTTAATAAAATCCTTTTCTATCCTTATACTCAAACAAAGTCTTGAACAATTTGGTATTGGATTCACTTTAATTCACTTCAACTATCCCCACTCAAACAGCAACAGCGGTTTATTTTTAACAGACCAAGATCCATCTTTCCTGTGCAAAGAAAGCTAAAGTAGATTGCATTTTTTTCTCAGTCATTAAGTATACTAGTACAGCTCTTATCATTGCTGGACATCTGAAATAGGTTCTAGAATTATCCTTGAAGTATTTATAGTAATCCTCAATTCTACTCAAAATTTACAATATCATAATTATCAAAAGTGTTCACAGCACAGCCATTAGAGCTCTACACCATTAGAGCTGGTTTTCCTAGTTCATGCAACCATCCCCAAGCAAAATTAAATATGGGAAAGAATTACCTGACACACTAACCCACACTAGATACAGGCATGTCTAAAAAAAGACAGTGAGTTTCATAAAATGCAAAAATCCTCAACAGGTATCTAGACAATTGATATTTAAACCCCAAATTATCCACACAGATTAGGTTCACATGTAAGACAAGATAATACTTCTAAGCTTTGTTACAAGGCACCTAAAGGTAAAGTGATAGTTTATTGTGCATTTCATATACTGAGACAGGCATAATTTTTAAAGTATAGTCTGTTGGATAAGGAATCATTAAATCTGACTCTACTTGGCATCTGTTTGTTTAGGTAAAATCTGTTCTGTCATATCTGTTTATCGTGATTTATTCTCACATCTTCAAAGAGCAGTGATGAAGATATTGAAACTTATTTTACAGTTTTATGCTGGTTAAGTCAGCAAAGATACTGTGCAGTAAATGAAGAAATTAGAATATACTTAGAATATACTCATAGATAATAGAACTTTAAGGAATTTCCATAGCATTTTGGAGGATATATATATACAGAACTACAATCTAAAACTGTTTTAAGAAATTAACTAGTATTTTTTCATTAGTGCAAATTATTCCTCACTAATCAATTATTGTAATCTGTTAGATGAAGTCTGCTTAGGCCTTCAGTAAAAGTACTGCATCACACATACCAACTGAAATAATTCAAACCTTTCACAGATTGTGCTCACAGTAAGTGGGGAAAATCCGTATTTTTATCTCTTTTGCATGAGGTGTGAAGATTTAGAAAATCAAAGTAAAACACGTTCCTAAACACATTTAGTAAAACTAAATTCCTGACAAAAGTTAATAAATTAGTTGGAGGAGAAGGGTAGAATTATGGCTAAGGTTATAACACACTATGCTTTCTAGGAGGTGTAACTTCAAGTTAAGGATTTTTTATTAAGAGCAAACATTATTTTCCTTCTCTGGTATATCTCTTCTTCTTTTTCTTTCCCCTTCCCCCCCCAATTCGTGTCATGATCTCCAGTCATGATTATGTTAAAGACGTGGATAAGAAACTCTATCCCTTTACCTGAAGTGGTACTAGTAGTAGAAGCAGTAATAGTAGTAAAATGTTTCTTACAAAGCGGGATATAAGAAGATAAAAATAAGGTAAGAAATGAGGCTTTTATATTAATGCAGTTAACCTAGACAACTATAATGGAAACCTCAGGAAACTATTGCCTTCTGCCCATTCTTGCTGTTACCATGTGACACCAGCATAAAATTTCTCTGAAGTTTTTCAACACGATTGTCTTGATTTTACATTACAGCATGATTTTGATCTTATCACAGAATCACAGAATATGCCAAGTTGGCAGGGACCCACAAAGATCATCAAGTCCAACTGCTGACCCTGAATAAGACTATCCCCAAGAGTCACACCATGTGCCTGAGAGTATCATCCAAACACTTCTTGAACTCTGTCAGGCTTGGCGCTGTGACCACTTGCCTGGGGAGCCTGTTCTGGTGCCCAACCACTCTTTGGGGGAAGAACCTTTTTCTAACATCCAACGTAAACCTCACAACTTCACAGCTTTAGGCCATTCTCTCAGGTCCTCTCACTGGTCACCACAGACAAGAGATCAGTGCCTGCCCCTCCTCTTCCCCTCATGAGGAAGTTGTAACTGCAATGAGGTCTCTCCTCAGTCTCCTCTTCTCCATGTTGAACAGACCGAATTACCTCAGTCTCTCCTCATACAGTTTCCCCTCAAGGCCCTTCAGCATATTCGTTGCCCTCATTTGGACAGTCTGTAACAGCTTAATGTCCTCCTTACATTGCAGTACCCAAAACTGCACACAATATTCAAGGTGAGGCCACACCAGTGCAGAGCAGAGCAGGACAATCCCCTCCCTGGACCAGCTCGTGATGCTTTGCCTGATGCCCCCAGGACACTGTTGGCCCTCCTGGCTGCCAGGACACTGCTGGCTCAGATTCAGCTTGCCATCTACCAGGACCCTCAGGTCCCCATCTCATTCCCCATTCTGTCCATACATCCCGGGTTGCCCCCAACCCAGGTGTCAAATGCAGCACTCCTCCTTGTTAAACTTCATATGGTTAGTGATTGCCCAGTCCTCTAATTTGTTGAGGTCTCTCTGCAGGGCCTTTGGGAGTCAACAGCTCCTGCCGGTTTTGTGTCATC
>WEIV01009047.1:0-10510 GCA_013390005.1 Calyptomena viridis
GTCTTTGGAAGTGAACTCAAACACTACTCACTCAATAAGAGCTACTTTATGAGATTTTAAAAGATCATCAGTCTTCTCACAAGACCTGACAATCTCTTTCATTCCCTTCTTCCCTAGCTTGACACAAATAGTTTCCCATCATTTTCTGGAACATAGTTTTGGTCTTCCAAATCAAAGAGAAGCATGAGAGCCCACAGGCAAATACTTTGTTAGTGGATTATGACAGGGGAGAGATCAGAACAGCAAAGACAATATGGCAGTGGCCTTGGTGGGAAGGGTAAGTCTGTCAGCATAACAGTAGTATCTCTCTTACAGAGATGATAAATATTAAGATGAGCTGTCTAAAGAGCAGGTGACCACAGAAGCAGATAATCCTGGTGATTTATTGCCAGAAGACAGAAACTGAAGTCAAGAACAGAGCAGCTGGAGAGCAGAGTGGTGGGCAGCACACAGGTCTGCTGGGGAAGGGAAAATAAATGATAATAAGCGATTGACCCAAGATACAAGTCTTACTTGTGTTCCCTTTTATTAAAGAAACTTTTGGCACTAAGCTCTCATCTCCATCAGATAGATTTACTGGCACACATCAATCACTACATCTGGTAGCTCAAGCTAGATGCCTCAAAAGATGGACCCCATGGCAATGGGGCAACAGACAGAACTAGGGCATTGTCTCAAGCTGTGCCAGGGTAGGTTTAGGTTAGAGATTAGGAAAAAGTTCTTTACAGAAAGAATTATAAAGTATTGGAATAACCTGCCCAGGGAGGTGGTGGAGTCCCCAACACTGGATGTGTTTAAGAAAAGGTTGGACATAGTACTTGGTGCACTCATTTAGTTATTGAGCTATGGTGTTAGGGTATGGGTTGGACATGATGATCTTGGAGGTCCCTTCCAACCGGCTATTCTGTGAATCTGTGAATCTGTGAATTATACACTTGCAAACTAAAGTCCTCATCCCTCTCATGGCAGTCTGGACCAATGGCAATATTACAGTCTGGGTTCTTCTTGCTCTTTATTGGTTTGCTGTTTTATTACCAAGTGGTTGCCATGTGGTCATCTTCACATCCTCTTATATCAGTTTTGGTGGAGGTTTTGATCAATTCTGTAGTCCATGTTATAACATGGTTGTTGCAGTTCATATACCATGATGTAGGGTCTGCCCATTCTAGCTATTAATTTTGTAATCCTTGTGAAAAAGAGTTGAGTCTGGTAGGACAAAAGTTCAGCAGTAAGTTGTCACCTGTGCTAAAGGTTTAACTATGTGGAGAACTACACATTGATCTCAGGAGAAATGGCAATATATCATGCCTCAGAGCAGTGGATGCACTGCATTTCAACACTGTCTGCAGGAATCCATCTGAAAGAGTGAGAGCCCTGAGCCAGCAAAGAAGGGACTTGTGCACAATGGTGTCATGCACAGCACATCATGACTCTCTGTGGTAGTAAAGAAACTGCATTTGTTCTTAAAGAAGTGTGCGTACATGAAAGAAAAGCCAGATTGTGACCAATCAATGGCAGCTTCTTGGCTGGTGGGAGAACATGATAGTTGAGCAGTGACAGTATATGTGTCTAAATAGCCTCAAAGATCAATCCACAGAGCCTTGTGCGACTTTTTTTTCCGTTCTGATGTACTTTTGGGGTGGAATCCCGGCACTCTGAGGCAGCAACACCTCACTGAGTAAAGGCTGCTAGGCACCCTTGAGACTAAGTGAAGCAGGGATATTTTAAATCAAACCTCTACTTGTTCACCAATAAAGCACACATCGATGCTTGATGTGAATTGATCTAACCATGTAAGTAAGGGGGAAGGATTGTGTATTTTAAAAGCCTGAAACAGCAGAATATTTACTCATGTCTAGTAATGCATCTGCCGAGCATTATGTTGGCTTTTGACAGTTAGCAAGGGATTTCCTCTTTGTTGTTTGTTTCATCAGTTGTTTCTATAGAAATGCCATTTTTATCAGACTAGATGAAAATATCCTGAAATAACACACATCTTCAGCAAATAAAGATATTTCTTGCTCTGTCTATATATTGTATCCATATCACACTGGGTTTTCCTTCTCTCATTACGACATCAAAGTAAAACCCAGTTAAAAGCAAGTCATGTACACCTGGGACTTCAGAGAACAGACTGCTTTGGAAATTAGAATGGGCAGTCAAGCAAATGTATTTCTCAAGTTAGGTCACTCAGACACTGCCTCTCAAGAGTACTGCAGGTGAAAACCTGTGTTTGCACAGATGGTGGATGTGTTGTCATTGACAGTCACTGCTTCACAGAAGGCTTAAATGAAAACTGTCTCCAAGCTGACTCTGCCTGACAATGCCCTCTGCCCCTGCTATCACCAAGGAAAGCAACACTTCTGAAATCCACCTTCTCTGGGCTGAAGACAGTGTCTTGCGTGGCTGCTGCTGTGGGATCTATCTGACAAAATCTGAGCAACATAGTCGATGCATTCAAATCCACTGCCATAGATTTTAAAAGAAGCCTGTCAAAGTGCCTAAGCCTGAGATTTTATGCAATTTGAGCACTGGATATGCTCAGATGATTATTCTCCGTGGCAAATCTCCTGAAGAACTGGCTGTTATGTTGGCATTCAGGATTTGTTCCTTTCCTCTTTTCAGATTATTTACTGTTGTATTATGGGGAAAACCTTACATTTTTACACCTGAACAGGATGAGTGGATATGTATGTGCTTCATCCAAAACCCATCAGTACTAGTCAGAATGTATACTGAAAGAAGGGCCATGGGTAGCTCACCTTTCCCAGGCTTAAACTCACACCCTGGGAATGGAAAGCATGACCTCTGCAATGCTCTTGCTTTAGGGACCCAGAATTGTTGGAATTAGTCCACAGCAGGGCCACAAAGGTGATCAGAGGGCTGGAGCACCTCTCCTAGGACAACAGGCTGAGAGAGTTGGAGTTGTTCAGTCTGGCGAATGGAAGGCTCTGGGAAGATCTTCTAACAGCCTTCCAGTACCTAAATAGGGCCTAAAGAGAGATGGAAAGGGAATTTTACAAGGGCAGATAGTGACAAGGCAAGGGAAAATGGCTTTAAACTGACAGGAGATATATTTAGATTAGATACTAGGAAGAAATTATCCACTATGAGAGTGGTGAGTGGAAAAGATTGCCCAGGAAGGATGCCCCGTCCCTGGAAGTGGTCAAGGCCAGGTTGGATGGGGCTTTGAACAACTCAGTCTAGTGGAAGGTGCCCCTGCCCAGGACAGGTGGTTGGACTAGATTCTCTTTAAGGTCCCTTTCAACCCAATGCATTCTCTGATTCCATGAATATTCAGTGCAGATGCATGCACAGCAGCTAGCTCCTACTGCCAGTGGACCCAAGCCTGAAGTACTTAACTCTAAATAGCTGTGCTAATGCAGCTAGACCTGCCAAGAGTTTTTAACAGGGAAAATCATGATGTCCTGATGATTTAAATGATCTGGCAGAACTAACTGCAGTCACACAGAGTTGGGTTTTCACATTTGTATTTGGAAGTGCAAAGGGCTGTATGAGTAGCTGTGCCTTATCTTCATGAGTAGTTGTCCATGAGTCCTTGTGAGGCCACAGCTGGTTTCCTATATCCCCATGGGAGTGACATGAAAAGCCGTGGGTTCCCAGAGGAGCGTCCTGGTGGTGTGTGTTTCTGCTTCTCAAGTAGCAACACACTGCTTCACACAGCTTTCTGGTAAGGAGAGAGAAGCAGACTAGTGAGAAACAACTGTCTGAAAGCACAGCCCAGAAAAGTGGAAGAGACACCTGCAAGTGAGGTATTCTAAGGAAACTACCAGAACTGCATTGTTATCAGATGAGATATTGAATACCTAGATGTGGCACTGGTACATAGTGCTGGGTCACTTTTGAACTCTGTTGCCACCACATAAACAGAAGAAATTACTTTGGCAGTCTTCCACAGGATAGGAACTTACACCCTGTATTTCCAGAGGCTCAGCACTTTTGAGGTTTGATGTTTGCATGGCACCAGGACAGGACTGTTACCTCACTGGTGGTTTTTGGTGATGGAAGTGAAGTCATGAGAAACCTTGAACTGTACACTCTTTTCTACCAGACTGACATCTAGAGTCAGACTGACATTCTAGAGTACTCTTTTATGCTTATGATTTGCCTGAAAACAAGCTCTCTGGAATGTTGTGGGGTTTTTTAAAATTTATTTTCAGAGATGTTTATGGCTATTGTGGTCTCTCATGACAGTTGCCTACATCGGGAACAGAGATGAGAGTGACCAGAGGAAAACTCACTGACAGAGAACCCCCCTTCTGTTTAGTGACATTAGCAACACCAACATTTAAAAGCCTTTTTCTTTAGCAGCACAGTTACAGAAGAAACAGCAAAGATCACTCTAGTGCTTGCTCAGTGTCACCATGTAGGAGCATTGATTGTTCAAGTGCACATGTGGACCTTTTCATTTTGGTTTGTCACCGAGGGCTGTGCTTTTTAAAAGTCTGTTTGGCACTGGACAGCAGCCCCGAATTCTGGCAGGCTGCCTTCTAGAGACATACAGCAGCAGCAACTGCCCAGCTTTCTTCCCATGGGAAAATGTTGGGAACTCTCCAAATTATTGACTTGGCTCTAGAATAGCACTGCCCAGATGGCTGTTCTGCATCAAAAGTCATGAGCTATGGAGGTCAATGGATAGATTTGGGCTTCTGAGTTCAACTTAAGAAGTTGGCCAAGTCCCATGTTTTTCCTGATAAGGATGAAAGATATTTGCTAATCTTCCAGCCATACTTGTGATGTTTTGGTACTTGGGGCTGTTCACGATATGCCTAGCCTAGGATTGCTCCTCTGGTCAGCCACTGTGTCTAAGGACTTCTCCTTCCTATGTAAGATAACAAAATATTGAGAACAGATTCTTGCATTGCCATTCCCTTTGATTTACAAAACCCCTCAGTAGTGTGGTGAGAGAATTTGAGGGCTCAAATTGCTCATGATTGTCCATAGCACTCCATTAAAATTGAGATGCCTTTACAATATTTGTAAAAAGAATTTTAACCTCATTTTCTCCAAAGCAGTTTGTGGACGAAACCCGGCTAACATTAGGCTAAACTACCAAGTCCTACTAAAAGTAGGGTACATAAGCACATAAGCTTATGGAAGGACATAAGCAGCAAGTATCAGCCTCAAAAAAGTTCTTGGTGACAGTGATAGGGAAAGAACTGGGAAAGATTTCTGAGGACTTAAATGTTGAAAAATCTGGGAAATAAGTTGTGGGGGATGGTGATTGTTCAGGTATTGGAAATAGCACATCAAAAGGAGCAAGATAAGGTAAAGAGACATGGGAGACAGGTGCCAAATTTGAAAGACATGGGCCAGAGGAATAGATGTGAAAAGAGAACATTTCATTCTGAAAGGAAAGAGCAAATGTCAGTGCAAATTCTGGTATATCTGCGCAATGTGGCAGTAACATTACAAAGCCTAAAGGGAATAGGCATCACTGCCACCAGGAAAGAGGTGGTAGGAGACAAAGCAGGGACATCCAAGAGAACAGGAAGGAGACTATATGGAAGCAAAAAGCCTGTAGTGTAGAGATGGGCTGAGAAATACAATGAGCTGTGCCAGGAGATGACAATGGCAGATGATGACAATGAATGAGGAGCACCTCACCCCTCTAGAGATGGCCCTTGTCTTGGACCTCACGTCTGTGTGGACCCAGCCAGTTTGGGTCCCCAGAGGTTTTGTACATGTGCTGTTAAAGCCCAGTCCTCACAGGGCACCAAGCCTGATGTTTACACCAGAAGTGCCTCTATGACAGCGTGGTACCAATACTACATGGCTCATTTCATGCTGCTAATTGGAAAGACATCATATGATAACAGGCTGGTGGTTCATCCTGCTGCAGTCCCCAGAGCTACAATCATCACGCATGAGAGCCAAAATACCCCTCAAAATAAGGCATCCTTTGTCAGCACCAACAGATTAGAGTATGCAAAACTCTACAGCCTAGGAGACAATATAGCCTTTTTCCTCTTTTTTCTCCAAGAAGGCATCAAACTGCAAGCACTGGAGGATGTAACCCAAGTGCTAATAAATTATTGATGTCTCCCTTCAGCTTTTTACTTACTAAAAGGATATCAAAGCTCATTTTGTGAATGGTCCAGACATATTCTCTTTTGCTATATCCTTAATTTGATTCACAAATATTGCGCTAAGTGTTAATATTGAAGCAATGTAGTGTTCTCTCTGTGCAGGCTTTGCAAAAGGTAATAGACATGTTTTGGATTACATAGACTGATAAATAGATACAATGAAGGAAATGCCACTTGCTACTCCAAAAGACATTTGGTCTTGTAATATAAAAAAGGCAGAATATATTATTAACTAGGAATACACCTTTTTTAATATTAAAAGCCTGACTGAAAGCCTATGGAAATCCCTGTAGTTGCTTCTTACAGATGACCTGCATAGTTCTTTGGCAGCACAGACAAGTCGTAGGACAGTATGACTTACTTTATATTTAGCAATAGTTCCTCTCTTCCAATATGCTTATTTGCATAAGTCAACTAACACACCATCTGTATTGGAAATAGTCTTTCCACTACTGGCAACTTTGGAGCAGTATGTGGCAGTTCCTTAAGAGCATATATTAATTTATGCTATTTTTTGGAGCAGCACAGAAGTAATTTGAAGCTCTCATACTATAATTTTCCTGGTAGGAGTCTCCCCTGAACAAAATGCTTAATTTTACTCTTTCACTAAATTGCTCTGCAAGTTTGGGTGGCCAGAAATGCTCAGGATCTTGATAGCTGTTTCATCTTAAACACACACATCAGGATTCCAGGTATATCTTAAAACTAGTACCAGGTCTTTGCAAATTTAGCCCAAATGCCATCTCTCACTAAACGGCAGAGCAAAATTCTGCCTGCTAAGTCAGTGCAATGCCTCAGCCATGCTCAGAGAAGGGATTATCAACATTTTAACAATGGCATGCTCTGAATGACAAGACACTGATCTTAAACACAAACTGCAGTTCCTTACTGCACCAGTTTCTTCTTGCTCTGAATAGAAGCGGCAACGCTACAAACGCATGTTGTCTCTGCTCCTTGCTATCTGTTTAGAAAGACTGAGTGACCAGGCACAAAGCCCAGAAGAGAGAGCTAATTTTTGCAATATGGCATACATATTTTGCAAGGCAGCCTGCAAACTGCTTATCACGTTTTTGGTGCTACATACATAAATATTCATAATTAATCTGTGTTAGAATAGAGTAGAAAGCTCCTAAAGAACAAAAATAGCCCCTCCAGGCATCTCATAGCAGTGACACTGATCCTCTGCATTTTTGAAATTAAAAAATTAGCTTCTTTGCACAGATTTTGCAGTACTCTCTGGAGTTCAAGCTTCCTTTTTTATCCTGTACCTTCAAGTTGTGAAGATGACCTTGATAACAGAGATTGATACCTTGAATCTGGAGCTAGAGAGGTGGAAATAAAAGCACCCAGTGAGAGACGACATTTCCAAAGCTTAAGTCTCAGGCATAGCAACCTTCGTTTTCCCTTCTCCAGATTTCTTTCATCTCTAGGCTTTTTTTCCTATGTTTTGGCTTCAGGTACCAGCAGAATTCTGACAGTATTGCAGGTGGGAAGATGTATATGTATGTGCCTTTCAGATCAAAAGCCTGAATTCAACTGGGAGCTACATATCCTCAGAGACAACTTCATCTCTTAAAGGTGAAAGGGCCAATTAACCAGTCCTTGGGACTGCTTCCAGCTGTTAGCCAAGCAGCAGTCAGGATTGGTTTAGATGAAATAAATCACAGTTTATTCAACATCAAAAACAGAGTGTCTGTGGAAATGAAAATAAATTCATTAAGCTATTCGGGCAGCCCCAAAGCCCAGAGGGTATTAGATGTATTTATTAAATAAAGGTGACCATTTGGACTGGCATGGAAGACAAATTTGACAGGCTGAGCTCTGCCAGGTCTTTGTTTTGTGTCCTTGTCTAACTCAGCTTTTCGATTTCATGCTTTTACTCCTGGGCTTCTTGGCTTGCCAAGCTAACACCTTTCTGGTGCACAGCCTCTCCCTACTGCCTATGCAAATGGGGCCCTCAACTTCAGAAAACTAGCAACCCTTTTCCTTGCTGAACAGGGATGCTTCTTCATAGCTGTCTTATGATACACCATAAGACACCTTCCTTCATGTTGCCTTTAACTGTGGCTTTTTAACAGTCCCTACAAGTAGAAATTTGGCACAAATATTAAGTTCAGCCACAATTCCTTGCACAACTTCCCAGCTTGGCATATTTCCTCTCTAACCACAACACTTTATCATGCCCCAGCACCCATTTCATAGCACATATAAGGTCACTGAAACCGATGCCGAAAATCAGAGAAAAAACCCAAATTAATAGAGGTAAAAGAAAAGGTGCAGTTCTTTAATGGGAGTTTCTGGGTCCAAAAAAGAGAGCAATAGCTCTTATCATCCCACACTTATAATATCCATCAATTACTATGCCCCCAGTACATCCAACCAGAACTTGTCTAAGCCCTGTGCTCTCCCCTAGGCCTGGCCTCCCCGAAGCTTCTCCAGGATCTCTGGGCCTTCTATTTTGTCTTGCTACCTTGTTTATCTCGGAAGGAATATAAACATAGCTTTGCAAACCATGGAAAAAGGCCTAACAAGAAAGCTCATGAGTGAAACTATATAGTCAACCTAAAATCCCAGAAACATGTGAAAAAAACCCCAAGGCATCAAAACCACAAAACATACACAAACTGACCAAGCAGAACAGTTTTAATACCCCTCTTCCCCCGTAGATCTCAGTGGGTAAGTTACAGGCACTCCTTCCACATTCTTTATGTCTCCTTTCTGTGTCCCAGATGTTGCCCACTCCCTGTCCATCTGCTGATTGTCCTATCCTCCAGAGATCATTGCCCATTGTACCACTCACAGAAAGGAAATGGGGTATTTTGAATGCGCATTTTCATGTGGTTTATAAACATGCTTTGTGTTGCCTTGCACTGTGCATCTGACAGCTCTTCTCCAGGGCTGAGAAGTAAAAGCCAGACTACTTCACATGTATATATTGGGTGCAGCCAAACAAATGCCAGTCCTGCCAGGAAGACATGTCATCAGGGGAGTACAAGGCATATGTATCTGTAGCTACAGTGGTAGTAGCTGCACTGCAGTGTGAGCCAGAGACATGTGAGACAAAGGGAGTTTGTCAATTGTCTCTCATGGACATCCTGCACCTCCAAAAATGGGTAGGTTTCTCCATCTGGCATCAGCCAAATCTGGTCCAATGCAAGGAATATTGTAAAATTCAGATTTAGCAGAGCCCAACTTCCAGAAAATCCCAGTTTGGGGTTTTTTCTCTATGCATTCACACACCAAGCATCATTCTCTGCTCTACAGTCCTTCTAACCAATCTCTTATGCAGCCTGAGTGCCTTGAAACCAGAGTGCTTTCCAGAGCAGCATGTCTGAAAAAGCAGAAAGCATGTTGTGGCAGGAGTTGAGATACAAATACTAATGTGATGGTTGATGCTTCAAGAGTGTTCAGTTGACTACTTCAAGATTTTTATGGAAGATTTAAATTATATGCTGCTCTAGGGCACAGAGAGAGAAACTGATCAAACGAGATGAGCCTCACAAGAGTGTAATGAAACATGAAGCAAACATGTAAAGGTAAGATGGGCTGTACACCAGTCCTGATCAGCTGGATGCACTGAGCACAGGATGTAGACAGGAGAAAGAAATATTGAGAGTGCAGGGAGTTTGCAGGAGGCTGCAATTGTGGGGGGAGACCTGCGCAGGAGGCAGATGAAACCATAGGAGAGGCTGCGGCTGCAAGGAGGGTGGGAAGCTGCAGAAGCAGCTAAGGGTCTCCATTTCATATGCCACCTACTCCTCCAGGAGAAAGGAGGTGAAGGTGGGCATCCGGGCCGCGGTGCTGGAGCAGTCCCGGGTCTCCATCGCGGCAGCGCCGCCCTCTGCCCCCGGTGCGCGCGTCCGGCGACCAGAAAGGGGAGAGGGGCATCGCCGGGCAAGTTTGTTTGGCTGCGCCGTGCGGGAGCACTTCCCCAGGGCAGGCTTCCTCCTCCGCCACCTTCTTCTTCTGCTGCTGCTGCTGTCGGGCCGCGTCCCGCCGCCAGCCCGGGCAAACAGCGGTTCTGGGGAAAAGCGGGAGAAGTGGCCGAGGCTGCACCGCGGGGGCGGAGGCGCTGAAAATGCGCTGAGAGGAGTGTCGTCGGCGCCGGGGGTGCCTCCTGGGGAGAGGGGAGAGAAGCTTTTCCCGAAAAGGAGACAGGAGGGGACACCCTGGGAAGGGTAGGGATTGGTATGTCGTCCCTCGGGAAGTGAGGGCGCACCCCGCAGCTCCCACCCGCCCGCAGAGGCGCGTCGGGAGCCGCCGGGCGCTCGCCTGCCCACCTGGTGGTGCCGGGAGCGGCAGGGACACCCCCCACTCCGCCTCGTCTTTCTCTCCTCCCCTCCGCCGCCTCCCTCCGTCCCTCCCTGCACGCCTGCTTGGGATGGTGGAGGGAGTCGGGA
>WEIV01009047.1:10621-36870 GCA_013390005.1 Calyptomena viridis
GTGCGCTGGCTGCCGGGCTCCGGGCGGCGGCTGGGCCAGCGGCTCTGCACCGGAATGATGCACCGGGAGCAAAAGCGGACCAGCCCAGTGGAAGTTTGGCTAAATGAGCCCCGTGGCGTTTGGCCTTGGAGAGCCTACCACTTCCCTGGGACTTGTGAAATGATCAAGAATACCGCAGCTTTGCGAGGCACTGGTGGAAGTGGCCGCAGGGTCATACTCAGCATGAGAAGGGGCTTGCAGCAGCATGGGGCTCTGTGGCTTTCAGGTGGTTTGGAGGAAAGGTGGAGATCGTGCCTCTCCTATTCCCTTGAGGCCTAGGCACTCCTGTTGTCTAAGCTGCAATAGAAAACAGTGGAGAAAATACAGCTTACTATGTTTCTTCAGATCATCTGTGAAGCGCTTACTTTGGCCTTGCACATCATAGAGAGGGAATGATGGATGTGTCTGAGTGTTGACACAAGGTATTGCCAGACAGAACTGCAGGGCTGTGTGACAGTAGGTGACAATGCATGTGCAATCCTGCACACTCAGGACAGCAAGCTATCCTGTTTTAGAAATGCCTCGGATTTTCTTCTATTCCTAATGTAGCCTTTGCTTCCAATAGTTTTGACAGGTCTGCCATTTACATTGTGTAATCCATGGAAGTGAGTGAACTTTCTTCATAATATGGAAATTAAAACAAATGTGCATGCTCCAAGAAATGCAGAGAGCAGCCTTAAAGCAGGCAAAGAAAACTGAAAACAGGAGTGAAAGTAGCCCTGGAACATTGCTGTGTGCAGTTAGTCTGCTTAAAGCTTTTGTTAACAGGTCCCATGGCTCATCAACAGCCTCATAATCCTGTAGTCAAAATCCAAAAGCCTCAACAAAGCCTATGTGATGCTGCAGTATACTTAAGCTAAAACCAAACAACACTTTTTAGACCACTTTTAACTGAAAATTGACTTTGCAGCTCAGGTTAGAAACTATCCTCCAAGGGTGAAAATCAGTTTTTTCTCCTATTTGGTTGCTTTTTAAACACCTGCGACACAGTTCGTCACAAAGAGCTGTGGCTGAATCCAGGATACAGCTGCTGTTCCAGCGGTAGAGCTCCCCAATGTAATTACAGCCCTGCAGAAGATCAATAGGTGGATAATGCTGGAAGGGATTTTTTGATTTATTTGGTCTAGGACCAGGAGCTTCTGAAGGCTTTCCAATATATTAAGTCCACCATAAAAACATCTAAGCTGTTTCTAGACACGAAAGCACTTGATCTCTCTGCTAAGCACATTATATCTGCTTCACTCATCCTGTTCTCAGTTTTTCTTCTGTTCCAACACAAACATTTGCACATTTGAGTCTACATCTCAAACACCTGTAACAGCGATATCTTAACACTGCAGTTCTACAATATTGGTCTTTTCCTCATGCTTTCCCCATCACCATGTAAACAGCCTTTTTGTACCTGGACCGGCAGTTGCGTGTAAATGCCCACTATTGGTATTAAATGGGCATTTCATGGGCTTCTCTGTTCAGCCTTGTCATTTATGGATTTCTGTTAGATCAAATGCATGGACCTAAACGGTAACAATGACTGAAAATTGCCTTTGTTGAGTAATAAATCAATGTGAGACACAACCCTGAGCTATTAACAGAGAATGTTTCTGAAGTCTAAGTTTTCATTTTTGAAAGAAAGAGAAGTGAAGGTGAGGCTGCAGAGCAGGGAGCATGGTAGTTTGGTTACCTGCCATGGCCCTTGTCCTCTTCTGCCAAGGACCACATAGGTTTACTGCTGACTTTGCTGAATGTTGGAGCAAGCCCTCAGTTTAACTGCCAGTGTTCTGGTTTGGGTTTTTCCTATTGAGATATTGATTGCTTGAGCTGGATGACCTGGAACAGACATGCTTCTGGTATTAGTGTAGAATTCTACCATCTCATCCATGCTCTTGAAAAGGAATAAAGACCGTTCAGGGGAGGGAATGTAAAGGATGCATTTTCCCAAATGTTTCAGCAGTTATTGTCTAGATTGGTTCTCTGGACATACTTGCCTTTACTTTCCTCTCTGAAATAGCAGAACCTGCTGCTGTGTACTGCCCTGGTTAAGCAGTGGTCTGGCTATTTTTCTTGTTAATACTGTGGCAGCCTACACTGAACAGTTGATAGTGACTTTCCTGCATTTCTGCCAATTTACATTTCAATTAGGAAACGGTCTTAAATTTTTAAATCTTTAAAACGTTGTTGGAAATCAGTGGGGGGGGGCGGATTTCAGGAAAGCAAAGCTGGTGAGTACAAACATATTTTATTTGCTTTCAAAGCCAAATAATCATTGAAGAAAGCTGAAAGCAGCAACCACCTGACATTTTGAAATACGTATTTGTCTTGTCTGTACTGGCAGAGTCAAACAGCAGTTGTCCATGCTTGGTTTTATCCTCTCTTCCATCTTTAAGAACTTCAATTTGACATGACATAATGTAATCAGTTAAGCCATTTAAATAAAAGAGAAAACCTCATGGGTCAATGTTCCTGAGACCCATGGTCATCAGCTCTCTTGATGGAGATGTTACAGAAGAGAGAGGTCACCTAAATCTGCCTCATTTGCCTCTTGCTGCCACTGAGAATTGTAACAGGAGCTCATTTGAAAAGTGCTGCTTGTGGTCACAACAGCAACATCCAAAGGGATGTTAAGACAGTTAAGAAAACATACACAGTACTAATTTGCAGGCTACAGCTTTAGAGACTGTCAGGTAAAAAGATAGCTGGGACCTTTCCTCTTAGGTGTGCCACTGGAGAGACACCCTCTACTTGAGGGATTGACTCCATTTAGTTCTCCAGCTTTTTTATCCATTTCCTCCAACATTTATTTTATTTGTCAGGGCTTATTTAATGGCATTGAAAACACTGAGCATAAAGCCCTTAATAACTTACACCGGTGAGCTTTAAATTGTCCCTATGTATGGGCTGAGTTGTACCCAGATGGATGAGGGGTGGCGGAGGCAACGAGAGAAACAACCCTTTCAGGTTTAACAGGCCTGCTGTAGATGCCCCTTCCTCACCAGCAGATCTCCACAGTCTGATGATCTCCCTTGCTGATCTGCAGGAGCCCATTCACACCCTGCTGCTTCTGTGGCATTCTCTTTTTCCTCTAGAGGCTTGTTATCTCCAAGACCTCTGTGCTGGAAAGAAACAAGCCCAGGTGCAGGGAATGGACAGAAGGGAGGGCACAGGAGCTGTGATGGAGGTTAGCATTCCCCACCACCTTTTAAGCAAAAGTTGTAGAAGGACCACTGGATATCAATCTCCAATGCAGGGCTGTTTCCCATGTAAACCTCCCCTTTCAAGAGCTGCACAGGGCACTCACCTAACAGGCACTGCCAGAGGAGAGCATGAAATGTGAGACATGATTCCTAGGGAAGCTTCACTTTTCCTTTCCCTCATGCAAAACCTCATGCAAACCTCATGCAAAAGACCTGCTCAGCTAACCCCCTGAATGGTAGCTGCTGGTTAACCTGCTGGAAGGCTGTCAGTGTCACAAGTGAATATGATTGGCCAGTTATTTTTTTAGTCAGTGCATGATATTTCTCTTCTTGAGTGACTGTCTAACGGGACAAGCCCCTTCCTTCCCCTCCTGCCCCTGGTTTATTCAACAGACACAAACTAAGGAATGCTCCTCATTCTTTGTTCCAGATGACTTCCCTCATATAGACAAAAGAAAAAGTTCAGCAGGAGTGGCATCTAAGGAACTGGAAACCTTCTTTTCATGATCCTGCAGTATTTGCATTGCAGATTCTGTCATAAGAAAATCCATGCTGAGGCATTGCATCTTTTTTTCTGCCTTTGTTCTTTTCGTTGTCCCACTTTATATTCTGATCGTGTGTCTGTTCTTGGTGCCCTGGTGTTGGCTGTCTTCTCCACTTCACATGAGAAACCATCAAGCATTTTACAAAATATGTAGGAAATATCAAATTAATGTATTTGAACTCTGAAGGGCAGCCTTGGCTCCAGCTTCTACAGGCAGAGTCTTCTGTCCTCTCCAAGAGAGAATGCTCCTTGCCACTGTGGCTGAGACTGAAGTGAGTTGCTCCTTCTAGCTGACTTTCCCAATCCCTCCAGCAAGGGAATTTTCTTGATGAAGCGCTGGGCTGGAGCAATTGGGCAACTTGTGGAGTTCTGCCACTGGAGGGTTATAAGGAAAATTTAGGCAACTAGCTGTTAAGTATGTAGATGTCACCTCACAGAAAGGGACAGACTAGGTGACTCAGTGGTAGGTCCTCTGCAAATGTGGTTTCCTAATGGAAAAGCAAGGGGTCTGCACACTTCTTTGAACCCTCAAATACTCTCCTTGTTATCCCTTTTTCACTTCAGAGACCCTAGATGATGATCTCCCTCAAGAAGGGAAGCGTGAGTACCAAGGATGCTTTTCAATCAGTGCAAGTCATTGCAAGGAATGAGATGGGAGGTATCTTCCTGAGAATGGAGCACTCTTTTTCCTCTCATCTGTTTCTATGCCTTAGAATAAAATAGCTCAAATCATTGCCAGTGACCAGGGACATTGTTAAAACAGAGAATGAAAGGAATGAAATATCCCCAAGTGATCCACAGTGAATAGGGCTTGTTTCTAGGTGTATTCTGGCACATGGTCATGAGTTGACACCAAAAGTGGTGGCTGCTGAGCTATCATCAGCATCGGCACTGTAAGGCCCTTCAGTTGTTACAGTGACACTGTCTGGATGCTGTAAAAAAGGCTGTGTCTGAGTATTCACTTAGAGTAGGAGTTCTGCTTTCTGGAAAAGCATGATTAAGTAGTTAATTAGTTTTTAAGTTCTAATAATGGAAAATATAATTCACTTTCAGACTCTAATCATTCATTGTGTTCTTCTGAGCCTAAGACCTGTAAACTTAAAAATAGCACATAGTGAAATTTTTTGAGGTCGCAGTTGCTGTAACAGCCTTGTTAACTCCCCAAAACTCTAACAGGGTAGCTTCACTTAAGCAGCACTGCACAGATGATGTGTTATAGTGGGGATGCTGCTGCGGTGGAGCCGGACGGGTCTTTGCCAACAGCAGCACGCAAGGCAGGTCAGGGACTGAGCCACCCATATCAGCTCCACCCTGAGAGCTGGCTGCTCTGCCCACAGCACATCTCTGTAGCCATAAAAACAAGGAAGAAAAGTTTCTCAAATGGACAGGACAGATGGTGAGTGGGAAGGATGGAGGAGCCAGGCTGCATGTGGTGCCAGTAGCTCAGCAGCACTAGGAGGCTGGCAGCCCTCCTGGTGTAGAATTAAGGTTGTGAAACAGTGTCTGGTGTAACTGGCAGCCTCTCTCAAGGTGCCACACATGCCATTGGGAGAGGGTGAAGGGGCTCAAATCTCATGAATACCTGAATTTTTGACTTCCATGGCTTTGCATCAGACGAATAATGTAGAGAGAATCCCCACTCAGATGTAGCATCGTTTCTATACAGCTGAGGTGTTGCACATCCCAGTTCAGCATTCAGCCAGCAAAGGCCTTGTTAAAAAAAGACTGGTACTACTCGGCCTCTGGGCAGGTGGGTGGAAACAGCCAGCTGGTGAGAGTGGGGACCAGCTAACAGCAAAGGGCAATAAGCAGATCACAAAGGGTCACACTCCTAGCAAGGAAGCTGAGGGTAGGTAATTGAGGTGACTTGCAGATGTGGAGTCTGACTAACCTGACCTTAACAGGGAAGAGAGTGGGATCAGTCAGAGAGTTTTGCAGGTCACAGCATCTTTGGTTTTGGGAGAGAAGGCATTTGTGGTGATGCATTTATGGCTGGAGGCCTTCTTCATACCCATGTGATTGATTGCCCGTAGGAGCTGGGCTGGGAATTGTGGAGTACAACATTCAATGAGTGTGGTAACAAAAGTGGTTCAGCATGAGGCATTGGCATCTTACTTTGAGTATCTCTTGCAAACCGTCATGGTGTATCCTGGAGAATAAGAGCTAGAAGACCCTGAATGCCCACAGGCACAAGCTGTGCTAGGCTCTGCCCCACTCTGCAATGGGCAGAGAGAGCACAGAGCACTATGGAGGCTGGGGTGGTAGAATCTACCAGTAGGGACCTGCCAGTATGAGGGTCCCTCTGAGGACCAAAAAAAAGAGAACTCCCTCATGGCTTCCTGGAGGTGAGGTGACCAGCCAAAGGTGCCAGTACGTGGTAGAGGAGGTGGGTAGTGAGGGCATGTGCTGAAAGGGTGGGGATGACAGTCTGTCTTCAGGCCTGAGATGTTCCATGGTCCTCTGCAGGGAAGAGGACCTTGTCAGCAGGCCAGGACAGCAGCTAAATCCTCTGCTTCCCAAAAGCTGATATTCAGAATGGTAGGATGCAACAGCTGACATGCAGATGAGGTGCCTCCCTTGTGAGAGCTGCTGTAATGCTCATGTGAAATCACTTTGTAATTGCTATTTTTTCAATGTCTTCTGGTGGTATAAAAAGGTGTGCTGGCATCATAATATGGGTCAAAGTTAAGTCCAGTCCTAAAAGTCAGGTGTTCTGGTTCTCAGGATCCCTTTTAACCATTAAGTGTTTAAATGAATTTTCCCTGAAGTTTTCACCTGCTCTGCTGTTGTGTTACTGCAGAATGTGTCACAGAGGGAAGCGAGAGGGAGAGAAAAGTAATATTTATGATGAAAATTTGTTTCTCACAGGGAAACATTAGCTGCTGAGATACTACCTCACCTTAACCAGAGCACTCTTATAAAAACCTGACAGTGTTGAGGTTGCAGCTGTGTTCAGGAAGGTGCAGAAGTGGGGAAACGCACTTCCCAAATCTGACAGATCAACCAAAGCCTGAGCAGTGTCTGGATGTTATTGCAAGGGGTGCTCAGCTCAGCAGCATGAGAGACCTGGCACGGCCACAGCCTGAGCTGCAGCAGCCCTGCACTGTGGGACTGGCATTTCCTCTGCTGAAACGTTACTGACAGGCTCTGACTGGAAGGTCACACATGGGGAGGCTAGAGGTTGATAGGTCAAATCACAGGGCTACGTTGTTTTGGTTTTTGCTAGATGAAAGGATGGCATGGCAAATAAGTGAGAATAAAAGTACAATGTTGTGGTTCTGGGCAAAGCTTCATTTACAGTTCCCTTTGAAAGGCTTTCCCAGACTTCACTGGAACTTGAATCATATTTCTTGAGGACTTGAGAGTTGTTTCTATATCCTCCATGTTCCTTTAGAGTAGGCAAAGATTAAAAGGTATTGATAATAATGAACCATTTTTCTCATTTACAAAGTCTCTAAACAGAAGCATTCAGTGACTGTAATTCATTGGCTGCAAACACTCCTCCAGCTTCCTCCTCACAAGGCTGTCTTTCCTGACTCCCTGCTTCCTCCCCCAGAGAAACAACTGGTCCATGGCTGTTGTCTGGCCTGGCTTCAGGTCAGTCACTCACTTCCCCATTTTGAGACTGAGGGAAGGTCGAGCTGGACACCCAAGACCTGTGGCAACGGTGAGAACACTGAGGCACAGGACATGCTTCTCATGAGGAGAGCACTGGTGACCCTAGGGACCTGGAAGTGGGAAGGGACAAGCTTTAGTACACTACTGAACCATGGCACTGCTATTCCCATGCTGCAGGCTGATCATGTACACGGCACTGAACACACATCTGTTTGTGTGCTGCCAGCCTCCTCTTGCTGTTCACTCCTCTCCCACCCCTGGAGAGCTGCATTGTCTGTGTAAAGATGAGGGAGAAGCAGGTTTTAAGGATTCCTGTTGAACCCAGCTGAGACTTTGTCAAGCACATAGAGGCCAGCAGATAGCTACTCTCCCCCACCTTCCTCTCCACCGTCTTCAGCCCTCGTGGACTGAAGCAATGGTAGCTGGTCCCACCATCTCTCCTGTTTTTCCTTGACTAGTGTTAGTTTTCCCTTCATCTCAGCAAATCCTGTGGTAACACCAGTGCACCAGTCAGGAAATCACACCTAGCTGATCCCTGGGGGCTGTGGTACCTTTGTGTTGCCTGCAGCTTGCCCAAGGGTGCAGGGAGCTTGGTCTGGCTTTCACAGGCTGGAGCACATTGGAGCCTGCTCCTGCTCCTGCCAAGGTGAGGACCTCTCCACTCTGCAGCCACAGGACAAATGGATGGATACATGCTGCCATCAGCCCTTTTAGGAATTCCCTGCAATGTGGGAGTAGGGGCAAGGGCACCTGCCCAGAAACTTCTGTGCAGCACAGCTGGGTGGGGGAGAGGGCAAGTGGCTGGCTAGGCATGAAGCAGGCTGGAAAATACCGAGTAGCACAGCTATGGCTCATGTCAATCACTCGGTCTCACTAATCTGGCAGTGGCTGGGAACTGCAACCCAGGAGCTTTCCTGAGGTTATGTGATGCTCTTCTCAGCTAACAGATAAGCGTTGAGGTAAGCCACGTTGTTATACATGTAAAATTTACCATGTTTACTAGAAACCACCAATATTCAAGGTAGAAGAGGAGGTAATATGGACTAAGTATGATGGGTACTTAAACTGTAGAAAAAAAGAACTGTTCTTGGAGCTATTCTTTTGCTCTGAGACAGCTTGCATCCCAGCTTTTCTTTTCTGATGAACTCACACCCAGTATTGACATTACTGAGAAAAATCTTCTGCACACGAATATGGTGCATCTTTGTGTTGTTACTGAATCAAAAACCAGTGGCAGCAACATAAGCAATTCGAGGTGAAATGCAATAATTTTGTTAGTGCAGCATTTTTTGTGATCTTGTAAGAAGCTGCCACTAAAATATCCCTAATTTCTATTTTGTAAATGGTGACCACTTTGTTGCTAGGATTCCTTGGCACTGAAAATGTAATTGCACAGCTTTCCTTGAAGAGCATGTGGAAGCATCACCCATGGATGTGTCTAGGGCCAAATTCTTCATGACACTCACATGTGCACTCTTGTATTTTAGTGAGTGGCTTTCTGATCCTGATGCAATGAACAGCATATATATTTTTTCTGGGATCCAACTGTCTTTGCTTTCTGAATTTTCCTTTATTACTTAGAACTATCCTGCAAGAGCTAATGCTGAATCTGACATTTTAGAGGACTGTCCTCACCTCTGCTTTCCTCGTCTTCAGATGCTGGTTTGAATTCCTGAGGGTGAATGGTGTGAAATAACAGGCTGGTTTTGTATGGCGTTACAGGGGCGTCCTAGCATCTGAAATTCAGATGCATCAACAAGATTTGTGTCTTTTCATAGTTTTGACTTGACCTGCGTTAGGCTCTGCTGGGGAGAGGATTTAATGCTACCATTTTGTGCACCTTCCTACCCTGAGGTGTTCCCCCTGACAGCTCCGTGGATGAAAGGAGGAGATTAAATCTCCGCAGGGATTAAAACCAGGCGATCCCTGCTCACCACAGGAGGGCAGTTGCCAAAGCAAATGCCTGAGTCAGTGACGCTACAAACACATGGAGTGCATGCAGGTTATTATTTTCAAGCCTAGTAACAGCACTTCTGCTATGCATTGACATCATGTCCCCCGCCTTTTCATTCTCACAGGAGTTTTGTGGCAGAAGAGCAAATGGTGCATCTAAAATACACATGCAGCAACCAATGTGCTACATGTTCAAGGACTGGAAGGAAATTATCTTTGACGCAAAATGGCTTTTGTTTTTTCTTATCTTCTATCCCTTATATTTCCTTTTCCCCCTGTGCTTGCAGCCATGCTGAGAGCACTTGCTACTGGCTCAGCATGGGCTAGGGGTAATGGGCTTCTTGCCGTTCAAGATGGATGGCAGGAGGGATTTTGTTTCGGGTTGCCCAGGAGGGGATTGATGAGATGACTGTTGTAATATCTCCCTTTTCCCTCACCAGGCCTTATTACTGATACCCCATGCAGTGCATAGATTGGGTCACACGGTGGAGGAGCACTTCTACTCACCACTACACCAACATCTGGTTTAGCACAACCCTGCAGGCTCCTTCTTCACTGTACTAATTAGTATCTGACCTAGGAGTTCTTTTGGCTCTGGAAAGCTGTAAGAGATTGTACTCTGATACTTGTGCAGTTGTCTTCTCCCTGGCTACCCCAGACACCGGTATCACGTCAGGAGGTGGAAGATGATAGCTGCACCCACATCCACTGTGGCTGCTTTGGGACAGCGAATAGAAATTTCCTTGTTGTTCTTGCATCATCCCTGTCCACTGCAGAGCTGGTGAAGCCTTTCTCAGCACCAGAGGCTGGCTGTGGTGTCAGGGCTCACCTCAGTTAGGATTATCCCTAACTAAGTCAAGGGCTTGTCTAGCAAGGACTCAGTGGTCCTCTCTGTGTTATGTGCTGCCATGTCCATCAAGAGGTGGAACATTTTCCACTGCCCTGTCTTGACCAAGATGGAGGAGTCTCTCATAGAAAGAAAATTCTGCTTTCATCCAGGCAGACCACCATCTGCCAAAGTGTATGACTAGTGGTTATTGATGATTCCTTCCCTTTTGGGTATCTCATTGGGATGTATTAATCACAAGCATAAATTCACAGAGGCAAATTCAATTATGATTGGTGCTAATTTATCCACCATTTTTTCTTCTTTCTTCCCTAATTTTATTTCTCTTCTTCCATTCCCCTGTATTTCCCCACAATTTTTCCCCATGGACAGGAAGATTATTTTTGCGAAGTAAAAGAGGCAAAAATAAAAATAAAAGGTTGACTCTTTGCTTACATGAGTAATCCCAAGCTGTGGGGTTGTTTCGTTGTTGAAGACAGTTAAAGACACCCTGTAGCCCCAAAGCCAGGTCTTGGCAGAGAGCAGGAGCATGCTGTGATGACGCACATCTTGCTGAGACACAGCTGCAGCATCAGCCCTGCAGCATGCTGTCACCTCCATGGGATTCTCTGGTCCAATTTAGCACAGCCTTGTCCCACCTCCCAGGCTGTGGGAAGGAGATAGGGGCATAGATCTGTTTTTTGGAGAAGTACTAGCAGTGAGAAAGCAGCCATCCAGGAGTAGCTGCTTTCCAGGTCATAGATGGGCTGGAGGACTGCTGGCTCACACAGTGCTGTCAGGCTCAGTGCTTCCTCCATCGATCTTCACCCAGGTCCTTTCTATGGGCCTGATTCCCTCCTGCCCCTGCCCAGGCTGACTGGTCTCTGTCCTCACTGCCAGCACCTTTCCCCTGCCTTGGCACTGGCATTTGAAGCATGTCTTGGCTATCCTTTTCCCTTCTCCGCTTCTTCCCACCTTCCATGTTTCACCCTCATTTCTCTATTTCCATTCAGACCATGTCTTTTCTACCCTCTGTTTTCTCTCATTCTTTCATTTTAGACTTGATAGCATTCTGCTTCAGCAAAATTGCATCTTTTGAGGTCAGCCACCAAGGACAAACACACTTGGGCTCTGAAAGGACAGGAAATGCTTTGGCGTGATTTCCACAAAGGAGAATTTTAATGTCTTTGAAATTGGGTAACACAGATATCTGTGTGTGAACCAGACACAGACAGTCAAACTTGGGCCCCAAGCCTGTCCACAAAACAAACAGAATAAATTCACTCTGTGACAGCATGTTTTCTGCTTATACAGCTCATGCTGGAGTTTTCAAGGAGACTGAAGAATGAAGGCTGACAGAAGAGGAAATAGTCATTTTGTCGGTAGAGAGCTATTGAAAAATAGCAACGATAAGGCAAAATTATAGATCAACTTTTTAAAGACTATGACTCCAAAATAGTATGGTGCATTTCCTTTGGACATCACAGATTATTTCTCCCCCTTCTATTGGTGTCATTTTGGCAACTTTTAGTTCAAATTTATTTTGCCCAAGTCAGAAGGAGACAAAAGGAGGTTCGCCATTGTCACTGTAACCATATGCATGCTGTGCAGTACTGAGGCAGCTAGAAAAAGATGTGCATCAAACCCACACTGCTACACAGTTACTTTTGGAGTAAAATATAACTACTGGTGAAAAGCATAAAGTGACAGCAAGCTAGGTGGTAATGTGCTCCACTGAATCTATGGGAGGATTTCTCTTAGAACGGTATGCAGAACTGCATGTGGAATTATTCCCAGCAGTGAGCACTGGAAGTGTGAGGAGCACCTTAGTGCCCACATAATGCTTACAGCTTTATTTTTATGACTGACACTTAGCTTTGTGAAAACAGTTGTCTTGTATAAGTTAATGGGACATTTAGCCATTAGACTGGTAGTGTTCTGCAGGAATAATTACCAGATTTGACACTATCCACTACAATTAAGCATAAAATCGCTGCTGGTAACATTTACAGTTGGCACAAACATTAGCAGGCAGGTCTGTAATGATGAGACAAGCACAGTTCTCCTTAGGGATATGCTTTATTTGATAATTTAGTTATTCAATACAAAGCCAAATCTGAAGTTACACATTTCAGGGTGCAGAGTACAGCCAACCCTTCAGCTGTCCTCATAAACAGTGTCTCAAAAAATACCTGGCAGCCAAGTGAATGAGGGATTGAACATGAACTCCTGGAGTGTTGCTAGGCAGAAATCTACTAATGCAACTCTTGAAGAGAGTAAAAAGGGAGAATGAGTGGGCATGGAAGGTGATTTTATGTTTTGGTGTGATGCCAGTGAAGTAAGTGCTGAAGTCCTGTATTTACTTGCAGGGTACAGACATAAGAAGCATCTTGAGGTGCTGAAGAGAGAGCAGAGCACCAAAAAGAGCTAAAACAGTGAAGTGAAGGACTTGATGACCATGACTCATTTAAACTGTCAAAAAGAAGGCTGAGAGATGTCATAATTAGAATGAAGAAATATCTTCAGAGCGAGAAGGCAGACATATGACAGGAGTCTTTCATCACTTAGAGAATGGACATCCTCACTGCCATGAATGGGGGCTGAAGTGAGACAAAATTACAATGGCAATAAAATTTCATCACCAGAACAAATTACAGAAGGCTATGAGTTAAAGCAGAGTGCCTTTACATAAAATGAGCTTTTACCAGCCACTAGTTATTGGGCTGTACGTAGGATGGTAGAGTGAAATTGCATTGCCTGTGAGATATAGGAGCTATGTGGAGAAGGCATAGTGTCTCCTAGTCTTAAGGTGTAGCTGTAATTTGGGTTGTAATACAAGCTCAACCTTCCTGACCCAGAATAGCCTTGCAAAGTTGGTAGAAGAAATTTCTATGACTACCTGTAAGTGCTAAAGAACTATCTGGCTGTTTATTCTATCATTATCATAAGGATCCCTGCCACATGGCTAGTGTCCTGCTGTCAGGCATGCTTGTATCCAGAGGTCAGCGAAAGCAGCGAGCCAACTCTGGTAAAACAGAGGCACCAGAGTTTTGGGTTAGGCACTCAGAAACCTGGGCTGGTGGAATCAGTCTAGGCTTCTCTGATTGTGGCAGTGTGGCACTTCCTCCTCCTGCTAAGGGGCAGCTCCCTTGGAGGAATGGGAATACCCAGACCACCTTGACTTGGACCTTGGGGAATTAATTTGTTCTTATGTACCTGTCAAGAGAAAGGAGACCTAGAGCCACAAGCACAACTTGCTTACCCAGTAATATGTTGTTCTAGCTCTCTAGCATCAGTGTTACATTTCAACTGTATCTTTTAAGGAAAAATCAAGGTTTGAGGAAAGGTAATTTTTTTTCATTCTTTGCCAGCCCCAAATGCAGTCGCTTGCACGTTCACATAGGATGGTTACCAGCTACAGCTTATGTACCAGTGTCTTAAATATGGTCACTTGCAAAGAGTCAGGGGATGGGTCAAAGAGCCAAAAGCTACCAGCCATTTGCTCTTGCTGCCAGAGCATACTTGCTCCAGATGCTAAGCAGGAGATATGCCAGGCAGTCCACTTCTCCACTCCCTTTCCACCCCTTTCCATCTGACAAGGTCAACAGTCCAAATCAGCATGCTCCTACAACATAGAGCACGTTTGAATTATTTTAATTACGGTTGCTGCAGCCGAAACCTGGCCGGGCTGCTGTTGAGCCAGGAGAAGCAGTGGATGGGTGTGTCCATGCAAGGGAGGCTCCAAGCCAGCCCTTGCATACCTGCTTTTGATCTTGGGCATCTGCCATCAGAGGGCGTCTTTGAAGGCAATTGCCCTTTCAGCCACTGCCTGAATGTTTTATTATTTGCAGACGAAGTTTCTTAAAGGAGAAATAATCTAAATGTTGCCAGCCTGTAAATTCCTCTCTGCTGCAGGTGTCAGCTGAAACTCCAGTTCTCCATCAGCAGTTAGGGCTTTCCAGACTATTTTCCAGCAACTGCAGCAACAAATTAAATAGCATCTATCATTTAGTGCTGTGGTAAAGGATGGAACGCTCCACACCACCATACAGCAAAAAGATGATAGGAGGATATGAAGCTGACTTAGTTTTGTGTGGTACACAGGTCCGTTGCTCTGCCTGAGCTTTCTAGAAATGGTGGGCCAAAAAACCCCAGAGCAAATGCATGTAGTACTAGGGGACTGACTGACTGCCTGCCTGGGGACAGGGACAACTCGGAGCAGGGCTGTCCTTAAATCTTGTCCCTCTCCACACAGACACCCATAGCCCTCCCCACACATGCCACCTCTTACTCATGTCATTTTCCTCATTCATGCTGAGATCTACTAAAGAATTTGGGAAATATTTTTTGGTTCTTGTTTTTAAGTGTGAAAAAGTAAAGTGAATTTTGGCATGTGATTATGGGTAGTTTGGGTAAGAGGAGTTTCCAAACCAGTCAGGTGCAATGAGAAGGGATGCCTCTGAAAGCTGTTCAGCAGCATATCACAGCATAGCAGGGTGCTATGTACAGTGTGTTTTTAACACAACTTGGAATTCATAGACAATGATACTGACAGCTCAGCCATGTTCTTCACACCGTTCCTTCCAGAACAGGATATTTTTGTAATTTGTACTGTCATCAGAGCTGGTTGGGACCTTTTGGATGAAACATTTCATCGAACAAATACATCCCTCTTCACAATACATGGCTGTAGAGTTAAAGAACAGTTCGGCTTGTCAGGAACCTTCAAAGACCATCTAGTTGTAAGCCCTCTGCCATGAGCAGGGATGTCTTGCACTAGAACAGGCTGCTCAAAGCCCTGTCCTGCCTGGCCTTGAACACTTCCAATGATGGGGCATCCACAACTTCTCTGAGCAACCTGTGCCTTATTTAATCTGTACGGACATTTCCCGGGTCAATGCTGGAAGCAAAGCCCTAAGGAAAGCCCACCACAAGCAGGAGAGGAAGGACACCTCTATTGATTTGGGTTAAAGACCCAAATCCGTAAGTCCTAGGTCATAGACAAAATGCCCAGTGATTGAGCTTCTATCTATTCTAGTCTCTGTTTGACTCTGGCTTTCTGTCAGGCTCTCTGTCTTTGCTTTCTTCAGTTATGTTTCTCTATTAAGATTTTCCAGAGGTTATGCTTTTATTCCACATCAGAACAACACAGATCCCACAGCATTCCTCAAAGGACACAACTCCTGCTCACTGGCTGGCTCAAGTTATCACAGAAATTACTACTTTCCTTAAGCATTTATTGTACTCATCCAGAAATACAAGCTTGCCCTGTTTTGATCTGAAACAGGGTGAAATGAAACAGGATGCATGGAAAGGAGAAAAATCCATGTGGTACCACAAACATCATTTTTGCAAGAATGTGGTATGTTAATTAATAAAGTCTGGGAGCCACTGGTTTAACATATTAATGAATTTGTTATGCAGAGAGAGATGAAAAGATATATTTCCTTATTAGATTTTTGAATGTCTGATACCCTTATTGTAATTATGTTCTCTTTCACATCTTTCTTACAAACACTCTAGTGGTGTTTCTAACAGTATAATTGTGTTAGATAATTATTTCAGCAAAGGGAAGGAGAAATACAGGGATATAGGCCAGATGAATGTGTTCCGAAGTTGAAATATGGGGGACAGCTGTGAGTATAGACCCTGCAAGAGAGATTCTTTTATAACCAAGGACCTGCAGATAGTGGGATTTCCCCGGAACAACAGTGGGAATGAGATGGTGGGTCAGAAAAGCCAGGAGAAAAAAAAAAAATTATGTTTTTACCGAAGGGTTTTGAACATGAAAGCCTTACTGAACTGGACTGGTAGGTGTGTGAATCAAATGTGGCAGTAGGCTTGATGACTGCATGCCTTTACTAATGCAGAGAGCCTTTTTTACAGGCTGCAGTGAAAATAGTGGAGAAAACCTGGCTTGGGCTGATCCAGCCCTTTCAGTGCAGTAGGTTGAAGACCATTTGCGAAGTGCCTCCAGAGAATGCATGCAGAAGTGTCATCTTGGACCTGCAAGCCTCTGAGCTACTGCCAACCCAGCTGGGTGCTGCTCCAGGACTGGTGAAACCAGAGCTATCTCATCCCCCGGAGGTGAGATGGCATTTCACAGATATAAGCACATTAGGAGGCATTTGCCCACTCTGATATAGACACTGATTGCCCTAACCGGCAAGGCCGCTTCAATCACCCCTCGGGCAGAAGCAAACCTGAGGGGTTGGACCACAGAGAAGTTGTTAGTCAAGGAAAGCAAGATAAAGGGAAGGTGGGATTGCATTGCCTTTGCAAAATAGTGCCTTCACTGATGTGACAGCCTTCTGTAATGGCTGTGCCCAGAAAAAGGCTGACATCACTTCCAAAAAGTCATAGAAAAATGTGGGGTTCCTGGAGCTGTATGGACTTCTTAAGCATTCACCTTACATTACTGGACTGCTGGACATTTTTTGCTGGGTCTACTGACATTCTTCACGGTATTAACCATAAGCGATTTTACAGGAGAAAGCCTGAATGTGAACATGAAGTAATAGAATATTGCTCAGCTGTTTTTTTCTGCATAGTCTCAGTGCTTGGAGTAGAGAGATGTTAATGTTCAGCTTTCTTCACCTCACAAAACCTTCAGGGGGAAAAAAAGTTAGAGCTTTGCAATTCTTCATTACAGTCTATATTTTTGCATTACTATAAACTCTAGTTCCATGACAAGAAGAGACAAAGAATAAAACCCCAGCAATTTCCAATGGATTTCCCATAAGTAGGAGAGCCTGGGGCTCTGACTCGGGGTCCAGCACACAGCTAAGAGAAGTGCAGAAGCCTACACAGGAGCAATAACCACACTGAGACTGAGCAGCGGGCATTTCACAAGAGTTTCAAGAGATGAAACTCTCCATAATTGCATGTAGACTCAGGAATTCACTCCCAAAATGTCTGTAGTTAATTTTCAGCTGATTTAGGGACTGCCTAAAGCCACTTTGTGGCTTTCTTCACGGTTTCCTGCAAAAGGCTAAGAAAAAACCAAACTGATTCTTACCCAGACTAAGGTCTTTTCACTGTCCTACCTACAGAAGTTATGAAGCCTGTACTCTATAACCCACTTAGCTTTTCTACACCCACCATAGCTGCTGTAAAGAGAATACAGCAGCCAGAATACAGCCCAAAATAATTACTGTTTATCCTGACACAACACACACAAAAAAGTTTTGGAATAAGAAGAGAAACTCTTGACAGATTCCTTCTGGATGCATCAGGAAGAATCAGGCGTCAGATTCTGCCCTAAGTCCCTGCAGGTGAATACTGGTGTAACTCCCTAAAATCAATAAAATTACTCTGCATTTACACAGTGTCAGATTAAAAGCTATGAAATCAAAATCAAACCCTAGGAAAGCTAGTTTTGCTTTGTTCACAGCAAGTTGTAAAACTCTCTATAGTTACTTAGAAGTGGTTCTCTGTCTCAGAAGAGAAAAAAATAGAGAATTTAGTCTGACCGTACATCCCCGCAAGGTTAGATGCCAGTGCTTCCAACTCATTGAGAAGACAGCAAACACTTCTTTCTAGTTGTGTCATGCTATTATTTCCTGAATCATAAGATGTTGCTCCTTAAATTCCTTGCTGGTTCAAGACCACCTACTGGATCTTAACTGCTGAAGGTCCAAGATAAGCTTTACTAGGGGAAAAATCTATCTGTGGAGAAAGAAAGAGAAGACATTTCCTGAACCTAGCATCTGTTGGCATCTACAGAGCAGTTTGATGCATTAGAGGTGGCCTGCTGGGAGGAGTAACAGCGTGCTTCTATTTTTGCATGAAATCAGGCTCGGCAGAGGGCACGATGATGCATGAGTATCAGCGTGTATCTGCTTTCTCACTGTCATTTCCTCAGTTAGGGGAGAGGCAGAGGGTGGCAGTAACAAAACGGACGCAGACAGCCCTCCTCATTACCTACTAGGGCAGGAGAAGGTCTTTCTTTGCACACTTTCTGCAGACAGTCAGCTGCCAGCCAGTAATGTAACTCACGCTGCTGCTGCTCTTTGTGGGGAGACAACTCTTGTTTCCTCTAGCTACTTGGCTTGATTTGGCATTTTTCATTACAGCTGAACATCGCATGACAATGCAGCTGATTCACTGCACCATGGCTGGGATAAGGACTGCAATCAGTCTCAGGGGACAAAGTGGGAGTACTGGAGTTTGAACTCTGGCTCTACTCACAACCTGACTTCTGGGATTTGAAAGAGAGGGATGTGCTATGTTTTAAAGATTCACACATACACCTTTAGCTCCAACACTTAAGCTTTCAGGTATTTTAGGTCAGAACTAGTCTGCTAACCAGCCTGAAGCTATGCTGCATTGTGCTGTAATCTCGACAATTTTTTCAACTAAATGTGCTTGAATCTAGTCATTTTCCCAATGGCTCACCTCCAAGAAAATGGTGTCGATCATTTGGTAGGTTTCAGGGTTCGGTGTGAGTCAGCTCTGAGTCAGGCAGCAGCTCTAGTTCCATGAAGTGCTGGTCCTTCTGTGCTGGCACTACCTGGAAGGCTGCAGCCCTGCAACAGACACTGTTGCTGAGCCTCCCCAACAAGCAGCATATGGGAACCTAGGCAATGAAAACTCCCAAAGCAAAGGGGCAAGTCCACTGCCCCACACTTTGGTCTCTTCATCTGCTGGAAAGCCCTGCCGACCTCAAAAGATGGCAGGGTGTGCAAATGATGCTGGCCCCAGGCAGGGAGAAGGAGATGGGGACTTGCCCCCTGCAGAGGGGCCCATCTGACCGAGGTGTGAGCACAGTGAGCCACTGCCACAGGAACAACTTCCCTCCCCAGAGCCAGGAGGAAGCAAGGAAGGAGCTTTGTCCAGAGCCCTCGGTCCCTGACAGGGTGTTTCTGTTTATATTCACATTTATTTTAAGCAGGGTGGTGTCCCAGTCCTCAGGCAGTCAAGCGCAAAGCCAGACACAATCTTGAAGGCAACAGTCACTCTGTGTGTTGTGCAAATGGCCTGACTGACGGGTTCCTCGCTCTCTCTTTGTCTTTCTCTCCCCTTGCATGGTGGTGTGATTGAAGCAACGCCCCATGAAACAGTCCCTGAGTGCTTGCATGTGCCGGGAGTCCCACTGGAAATGCCTCCTCCTCTCCATCCTCATGTACGGGTGCCTGGCTGCAGTGGCCTGGTGTCAGCTGGCTCGAGTCACCAAGCTCAGCTTTGATAGCTCCTTCAAGGGCAAGTCCATGATCTACCATGACAGCCCGTGCTCAGATGGCTATGTCTATATCCCACTGGCCTTCCTTTCTATGCTGTATGTGGTATACCTGGTGGAGTGCTGGCACTGCCACGTCAAGAGAGAGCTGCAGTACAAGGCAGATGTGGACAGTGTCTATGAATGCATCAACCGCATGCAGCAAGCTACTCCATGCATCTGGTGGAAGGCCATCAGCTACCACTTTGTACGGCGAACCCGACAGGTGACCCGGTACCGCAACGGGGATGCCTACACTACCACACAGGTCTACCATGAGAGGGTCAACACACACGTGGCTGAAGCTGAATTTGACTACTCTCACTGTGGATACAAGGACATCTCTAAGGAGCTCCTGGGCTTGGAGAGCTACACAGCCACCAAACTGAGGTTCACCAAGTGCTTCAGCTTTGCCAACATTGAGTCTGAGAACTCTTACCTGACTCAGAGAGCTCACTTCTTCACAGAGATCGAGGGGCTGGATGACTACATGGAGGTGAGGGAAGGCATGCAGCTTAAAAACGTGGATTTTAAAGAGCTTATGATGGCCTATGGAGACCCGGATCACCTCCCATGGTATGTGTCCCACTATGCTTTCTGGGTGGCAGCTATCCTAATGATCTCATGGCCCCTCAGGGTACTCATAGAGTATCGGACTGCTTATGTCCACTACCATGTGGAGAAGCTGCTGGGCCTGGAGTACACGGCGTCCACTGTGGCGGAGGAGCCCTTGTACCGGTACCGCATGCCCCGAGACACCACACAGGACAGCACCGAGCTGGAGTGGCACATCTGCACCAACCGGCAGCTGATCCCTAGCTACTCAGAGGCCATGCTCATGGACCTGGCCAACTCCCCAGCCTACAACAGCTACACAGGCTGTCGGTACAGCGAAACGGCCCACGGCTGTGAACGCTGCAACCATGCCTCCAGCACCTCTTCCATCTTCTCACGCCATGCTTTCCACAGCTGCAGTGGCAACTCCCACCTCTCCCTCAACACCAGCCGCTTCTCCCTCTGCCGCATCCATGGCTCCCACAGGACAGGCCTTTGGAGGAGCCGCAGCAGCAGCATTGCAGACCGGGGCTGCCAGGATGAGCAGTGCTGCTCCTACTCCAGCCAGCTGGCTGTCAACGAAAGCCCCCCAACCTACCATGATGCCCGGTTCTTCCCTGTCCTGATTGTGCACAGGCCGGAGGGGCACGATGGGCGGCATTTCTACGTTAGGCGTTCCTCCTGTCTAGAAACCTCTCTGTGACAGATCTCCATGGTTACTTGGCTCCTCTGCCCCAGAACAGGAATTGCAGAGGTACCACCAGAAGGGAGCCTGCAAGCATCAGTCTCCACAGCAGGATGGCAGGATGAGCTTCAGTTCTTTCCCGTCATCACAAGAGAACCGTAGTCACTCTGACCGACAGCTAATCTCATTCCCAAGAGCTTCTCCCACTCTGGCTGGTCTTCCTAGTCTTTTGTTCCCCATTCCTCTCACTCTTTCACTCCTTGCCCTTTCTCTGCTTCTCCTCCCATCCCACCCTCAGTCTTTTTTTATGTTTCAGTCACATTTGACTGCTGTGGCTGCTGGAGGATTTTTAAAGCCTGTGCTTTGCCAGTATATTAGTCCTCTTGGATGCTTTGCAAGGTAAGAAACTCCGATAGAGCAAGGCACAAGGCGCGCAGCCAGCCAGAGCCAAGTCAGAAGGAGAATTCAGATCTGCAGGTGCTGAGTCACCTCCTGCAAAGACCAAACAAGGTGCTTTTTTTTAAATTTTATTTCCCCCAATCTTTTTTCCTCTTCTTCTGTCATTCTTTCTCTCCTTTCTTCATGTTCTCCTCCTCTCACTTTACCCTCATCTTCCTTTTTTTCAGTTCTCTCATTTCTGCTTTCCAGTTTTTCTGTGGTTTTGCCAGTGAGGATATCTTCCAGGGTGTAATTACCTTCCATTGGGCAAAAGTAAGGTTGTCACAGCACGAATGTCACTGACCGCTCACACAGCCACAAATTATTAGGCCCCTGAGAAGTGCTGAGGACTTTCTTTCAGGAGCAGTGGCATACACCAATAAAGCAAAATGCCCTTTGCTCATCTTGCCCTGCCTGGTCTGCAGCAGAGATGTGTTTACAGCTGTAGTTAACCTTGTCCAGCTCCACCCTTGTTAGCAATCGTTGGGAGCCATAATGTAGATCAGTGCCCTGTTAGTGCTACTATTTTTAGGACTGTAGGTCTGGTTTGTGGTTGTTTCATTCCTACCACTTGCTCAGCACAGCACAGGCTTGACAAGGGGAGAGGGGCTGGAGAAGGAAAGGTAAATATGGTATTAATCCTCCCACAGAGAGTCTGGAGCTGTTAGGAAGCTCTTCCTCCCACAGTGTCTATTACAGCAGTTGTAGGACTGCTCTACATTATCTTTCACCTTTCTGTGTGCCCTGAGGAGGGCTTTTGGCACATAGCCCACTGCCACCTTCCCAGGTGAGATATGATGACACCCTAACCCCAAGGCAGAGAGCACAGCTGGAAGCCAGCCCCACTGGCCACTCCTGCTTGGAGCTCCAGGCTCTTCCCACAAGGCTTCCCCTAGAGCAGGTGTAGCACTTTCTGGAATTAATTCCAGCCATTCCAAATCCAGAAGGTGTTTGGTCCTGACAGAGTAGGCACTGCACTCTGGGCTGGGGCCTGCCTTCCTTGCCTGTCTGGACACCCTCCAAGAGCAGGGACTGATCCACAAAGCTTGTGGCCGCACTGGGGACCCACCAGGTTTTGCACCTGCCAAACCTGCATCCCATGAGGGATGGTCATATGCAGAGCAAGCTCCATACCATTTAGTCAGGTAGCTGGTGGAGATTATTGTCCACTCTGACTCACAGAAGAATGCAATACGATCACAATATGGTCACTTTGAAAAACAAAGTGTTATGCCACCCTACCTTACAAATAGGTAAGAAACTGAGCCCCTAGAGGGGCTGGCAACAAGTGCTTCCTCCCAAGTCCATTCTGTGTGTGTCAACATGTAATATGAGATTTGTAAAGTCATACTCGTGTGTGTAGATTATATGTAACTCTGCATACTTTTGTGGTGATTTCGTATGGCATTGACTGTTGCACCATATTAAATACATTTTGTTTTGGTTTGATGACTCAGTTTTGATGTGCTGTGTTTATTTCAACTCCAGAAATGGAAACATTGACAATACCTGGCTAACTGGCTGCAAAGGTTGTTTAAATTCCTATGAGTTGATCTTTTTAAATGTAAATACTTCATGTGTGATTTATGTGATATTTTCATTCTGACAGCTTGGCATTCATCACAAAAGATAGATAACACATAGGATGTGCTAGTTTATCACCTCTAAAAAAATAACCATCCCAGATATGTGGAGAAACGAAGCTTGGGCTGGGAGTAATGATTATGGTTGGGCCGGGGCCAAACTGGATAACATCGAAACTTAGAGAAAAATCAAAATTTAGAGCCACCATGCATAGGACCAAGTCCCTAGTTCCCCATCTACACCATGCCACCTGCCATCCCAACTAGGAAAGGATCAAGCCTGAACTCAAAGCTCAGACTCATGCCTGACATAGTTGTATTCTGAAGACAAAGTAAATGCAAGTCTAATATGGTTCCCTGTCCTTATCTTCATTTGCACAATAACTTAAACCCAGCATATATGAAAGATGTCAGAACTGGAGGAGGCTGAAACAGAGAGGCTGGACTATTTCAACACAGTTATTTACTGAAGGAGGTGGTAGAGAGGAAGACAAGAAATAAGAAAGGAAAAGATGGTAGAATAACATAAATTAAAAGAGGACAGAGTTCAGCTGTAGCTAACATAATTCCCAAATGAGCAGCATAACTCAGTTATGGCAAGCTTAGCTCAGACACGGGCAGGATGACTTTCAGCCTTCTTGTGAGCTGCTGCTGCAGCCACTCCGGGTCTTGGGATGGACAGTTTTGTCCCATATGTATTCCAAGATGGAGAGTTACATTTGGGTCCTCAGAAGTGGCCACATTAAACAGTATTATCTGACATGAACAAGCTCTGGCAATCCCATCATTATCATGGGTTGGACAGAGAATTGAGACAGTTGATACCCAGTTTAACCTTTTTCAGTGTCCTCAGAAGGCACTGTGTTATCCAGTGGCTCTCAAGCTGTGTCCTTGACAGGGTTTGGAAAGCCCTGAGGGATTCTGCTTCCCCAACCACTGTGTTCTGCCCCAACTTTGGGGTTTTTATTTGAGAAGCCATCCCTAAGCTGCAAAAGCCCTCATACACATGGAACTTCCTCCTGTGACTTGCTGTAGCCTCTGGTGGTGACCAAAAAGTTGGGAGCAGCTTCTATTCTGGGACTGAATGTGTTGGCTTCAACAGATCTCCCACTCAGGAAGCATCTGAATAGCCATCCTGGGTCTCCTACACCATAGACCAGAGCTACCTCTGTACTCCAGCGACCCGTGAACTCCACTTCATCATCGCTCTTGCCATTGCCACAGCTTCTTGACACAGGATGATGGGATCTGCTCTCCAGCAATGGAGGAGTTAACACTGCTCTTCAAATCCCAAGTCAGAGGATGAAGTGGACAGGTTCTCGAATCTCAGTGAAAACCAGGCAGCTCTATGGAAAATCTCTTCTACAAAACACAGGCATTTTGTATCCAATTGCAGACTGACTACTTTGACAATGGAGTAGTGGCATGTGGCAGCAGATTTTGTTGAACTTTTAGGGCTATGGCTGCTCATGTGGAAATGGGTGGAGTGCTTTCTCACTGGGATAACCCGTCCCAGGTGTTCTGTTGGGTCTCAATAATTAGAAGAGGCTGCACAGTAAAGTGGTGAAGTCCAGCAAATACTTTTCATCTTCCCTCCCTTTCTTTTTTCTCTCTCCTTTATCTTCAGAAGTCTCCTAGCACTGGGAATTTACCTCTTGATTATTGGGCAGCTCTTCAGGCATTTTCTAGAACATGCCTACGCTTCTCAGCAAGTCTGGTGAGATGTGGCAACACACTATCGCAACAGAAGAAGTGAGGAAAGAATTTAATCCAGGGAGGCACCATCTGTGTTCTGTGTGTGTGAGCAGTGAGCACTGTCACTGATGTTATGGCCTATAGAACAAAGCCATGGTGCTTAATTCAGTGGCACAAGAGGCCGAGAGAGATTATTTTTCTTCAGTCCCTAAAAGCATTTCAGATTCACCAGTTCTTCTGATTTCTGCATGGTAATATTGCACTCTTCCATAAGTTTTCCAACTGCAGTTTACACTCCAACTGGCAGTGTGTGCAGGATTTTGGTCCAATTTTCATATGGCTCTTCTTGCCTATCACTCTCAACACAAAGCCCTTCTCAGAAGAGCTGAATACAGATCTCCTGATGGGGAAAATTCCCTATGGTCTACTGCTTCCAGCAAACCTTTGGTCTCTTACACCAGCCCAGAGTCTGGCCTGTGCCATGCTGCAACAACTTTCTATTGTGTACTATCCTCTCTGCTCCCTTCTCTAACCACTTCCCAAAGCCTTTGGGAGCATCGCACATGACATTTGGATGAAGCACAACATGCCTGTCCAGGTAGAGGCATGCTCCAGGCACACCATGTGGAGTCAAGGCTCTCTCAAAAACACCACAGAAACACAGCATTATTCTAATGGTCATTATTTTTTCTTATGAGACAACTAAAATCTGCAAAAGCAGCTTCTTTTGTGGAAGACACTATTGCCACGAGTAAGTGCATTAACACACCATGCACCCAGATAGATGGGTATATGTGGACACATGGAGGAGAAACAGCAAGTGCACACGAAGCTTTTAGCAAGCACCAGTCCAGAACCTCTCAGCTGTCGTGATCCCGGCGAGAGGCACGGCACGATTTCCTGTCCCCGAGAGCACCTAGGCTTCCTACAAGCTCTCGAACGGATGGTTTGTCAGTGTCTCCTCCCAGCCGCCTCATTGCAGCAGGAGGCACTGGGGAGGGAGAGACATTTCCATTCCAGTAATGAAATTTTGGCATTGCTCCAGTCCCCTAGGAATTCCTATCAGAAATGCAAATGACTTGGGGGAGGGAGGAGCGAAGATTAGAGTTTGGACTGGAATTATGTGAGCTTGTCGTGCCTCAGTTTCTCCATCCCCCTCATGGGAACAAGGCAGTTTCCCTGCATGCCTCCACTTAGCCAGTTTTCCAAAGTATTGCAGGAGCTGCTGGGCAAGCGCTGCACACCAATGGCTGTGACAGAGCCGAAAGCTGCATAGTGTTGTAATGATATTGCTCCTTATGGCGCCTTTCAACCCAGATTCTCACCGTAACTCCTACAAAAAGGCAGCGTCAGATTTTTTTTAAAAACTGTAGGTGACTTTTTCCACGCCGTGCTGGTAACCCTGTGGCAGCAGAGATCTCCCTCCTCAGCTCTCTCCCTACTTTTCCACTAGCGGAAAAGAGGGCAGGGCTGAGCCGATCCTGCTCGAAGGGGACAGGTGGATCTCTCCACCCTGACGGTGCTCCTCCGCAGGTCAGGGGTGGCCCACGGGAGTGGCCGGCACCCCTGGAGTCGCGGTCCAACGGTGAGGAGAGCGTGGCCGAGGGAAGGAGCCGGAAAGGGCCAGCCGGGGGAGGTGGGGCTGGAGGTGCTATGTGCGTTAGGCTGGGTACTGCTTATCCCGGCGAAGTCTTGGTTTGCGGGGGCCCCTGGGGGGCTGGAGGGTGCGCGGGGGCTCCTGAGGGGGGGTCCAGGCCTGGCCCTCTGATTTAGCATGTAGGTAGGGGGATAACCGCTGCCCCAGCATCTCCCGCGGATGTGGGTCACCCGCTCCCGGCGCTCTGGAAACCAGGCCTGCCGGCGGAGCAGCCCTCGGGGGACGCCGCCTCCAGACACCTCCTCGCC
>WEIV01009047.1:37316-90156 GCA_013390005.1 Calyptomena viridis
GGCAGGGCCGGCGACGTGGCGCTCGGGTGCCGGCGGGGAGCCCGGGCTGCGCGAGCCTCGCCCGCCTGCGAGTGCAGCGGCGAACTGCAGCCCGAGTAATCCTCCCCGGTGTTTGCGGAGGCATTGCTCTGGTATGTGCCTAGCGCGGGCCGTCGCCGGGGAAAGCCGGGCGCTAACGCATTCCTGAGTGGCTTTTGTTGTTTTTCCCCTCCTGAACTCATATTCCGAAGTTTCAACCCCGAGTCGGCAGGGAAAGGCAGCATGCTGGAGCATCTCGGCGCCCCGGCCAGCCTCCTCACGACTTCACCGGGAGTTTGGTCTCCGCGCTGCATGTGGAGCGATGTGCGTGCAGCGATACGGAGCTGGGGTGGCTGTGGCACAGATTGGATCTCTAGATCAGTGTCCTAAGGAATCTGAGGACCAAAAAGCCTTTACCTTGGCGTGCATCAGCAGACGTCTTCCTCTCTCTCTCCACTCCCAAAATAACCTCGCATAAAGCCTATTAGGAATTAAAATATTCAGCGGTAGCAAGTTTAAAAAACAAACATATATGTCATATATGTTGACAACTAGTGTGTTTGCTTGCTGTCAATTCTGACAACTGCCTGATAAGAAATTTAGTACAGTTTGTTTCTTATCTATACATTTCAAGACCTGCAGCTCTTACAGGTAGGCTTGGCATAACCTGTTTGGATGAGATTATTTCTTGCACAGTCAAGAATGTTGTCAGATGAGAAATCGTGAGTGGGAGAATAGGAGGAGGAATAGGTGGAAATTAAAATCCCTGTTTGCCTCTTAGGTAATTCTCCCTGATACCTGGAGAAAGAGGTGCTGCAGCCAAAACTGAATTTATTAAAAACTCCCAGTTTGTAATTCTTCATTTTGGTTGATATTGATGGAGGAATTATACTCAAATGATATGTACAACTGAGCCTGAACACTTGTACTGTAGGTTAGTTTCCTACATCATGAATTTCTATGTGAACTGAAAACCATAAAGGGTATCAAACAACATTTCTTTGTTTAATTTGGGGCAGGGCAGTCTGAAGGAAGCTGAGTAGTTTGATCTTCCATGGAAGCACATAAAATGAAAGTGTCTGTCAAGTTGTGCATGTGTTCAGCAGCCTGGCTACATTAGTTTTCTGTAACACAGAGAGAGCTGCTATGAAGTTTTCATGTTATATTCCAGTACCATGAATGGTGAAAGCAAGAATGTTATCTGGCATGTACTGGGACATGTCATTTATGTTACATTGGAGTTAAGTAATGTGAGGTTAGATCATCCTCACCCAAGGTGATTGAATCCTTAGCTGAGCAAACAAGTTGTAGCAACTAAACTAAAATGATCAGCTTGTCTGTTTTCCAATGCTCTCTGTGAATTTGCTAAATTAACAGCAGCTAGAAAGGCAAAAGGTTGAGCGTGGGAAACCAGCTGTTGACAGACTGGGGTATCTCATTAAGGGAAGGAATAAAGACCTGCCTGTGTAATGGGTTTGCTCTCAGACCACTGGTACTCGTCTTGGTACAGGCTGCTCATGGCAGGGCACTGGCTGGTCCCACAGTGCTGGTTCCCCTTCTCCCAGCTGTTACAACCACAGTGTGAATTCCTCTGCTGCTGTGCTGCCCTGTGAGGTGGTGCCCTCATGGTTGTGGGAGGGTGGCATTTTGGCAAGAAGGGAAGTGGCACATCAGAAATCTGTGCTGGATTGATTACTGGTAAGGCTGTAACAGCATTTGAGAGCAACAGGGCTGCTCACTTAACAGTGCTCTGTTTTTCACAACTGTTGTTTTTCTGTCTGGCTCTGAGGGCTAACAAGGCATCCTGTGAGAAGTTGACCAGCCAGTGAATTGGGAGAAATTGGAATGTACTGTTACACATGGCTGGGCAAGAGTGATGGAGTAATTTTTCTCTGAAGGATGTGGAGTCCACTGCCAGGGCATAATATTGAACTAGGCTAGACCTGTTTTGGTCTGTCAGTCCTGTGCCACTGCATAGGAAATAACCACTCTCCCTAACAAAACTAACTTTACATTTATTTTCTACCTTCCTGCTTTCCCATCATCTCCTTTGATCTTCTGGTTCCTCCTTCATATGTTCTTCTTTCTTAAATGCATTAGGATAGTTGGCTTCCGTGTCTTCTCATGATAACAAAATCCATATATTTGCTTCTGCTTGAGGGAAACACTCCCCATCCACCCACACATGTAATAGTGCTCCGGGCCAAATTCTGATCACTTCAGTGTCAGTATAAACCTGAGCAGCTCCACCGACTCTGGCCCAGCTGCTTTGGGGTTGCAGTGGTGTAGCTCTGGGTACAATGTGACTGGACTGAAGGGTCCTCCAGGGAGGCTTGTTTGAGCACACACGTATGTCACGCAACAGAAATCTCTGTGCTCTAAACACTTTGGCTCCTCAGCAAAGTATGCTGTGGAATAGGCTTTGGTTTCATGGGTTTTGCAAATTGCAGAGAAGCTCTCTGTAATCCGGGGGAACAGTGTATGCTGAATAACAAGACATAATTGTTTCTTTCTCATATCCAAGCTCTTTACAAATGCGTACAATGGAGCAAGCACGATGATTTTGTAGCAGCACAAGAACACCACAGCTTAAATTCAAGCCTGGGGAAAAGGGGGAGGTGCGGTAGCATGTTGAATGAATGCAGTTAGCACTGCTGGATCACTGACATGGCGAAGCTCCTAGCATTTCTGTCTGTCTCTGCTTGGGCACTGCTCTGCAGAACTTCACCCTGCTGTTACATGAGTTGGAAAAATCCCCATGTACACACTGAACCACCACTTTTCTTCAGCAATTGTGCTTTCAGTGCTTGCATTTGAATATTGCTTAACAGACATAGTAGAGCAGTGCTGAAACTAACACATCCCTCTGCAGTGTGTGCTGGTGGGGTATGTAATTCCAGACCACCAACCTAGAGTAATTTGATGTACTCCAACCCCCCTTCTTCTGGGGGTGGGGCGGAGTAGTATTTTTTTTTTAGGTATGAAATTTACAGGAGCTCCAATCAAATTAAAGGTGTCCCAGGGTCAACCCGTGAAACTAAATTGCAGCCTCGAGGGAATGGAAGATCCTGAGATGTTGTGGATCAAGGACGGAGCAGTGGTGCAAAGCGTAGACCAGGTGTACATTCCAGTAGATGAAGAACACTGGATCGGCTTCCTCAGGTACAACAGATGCAGAGAAGGAAGAATATCGTGGAAACTATTGCAGTTTTCTGCTGTCAGCTATGCAACTGCAGTGCTCTCAGTGGGGCAAGGTCCTTAGGTCTGCAGTTCGGTGTGTGGCAAGGGCATAACTGAGAGCAGAACTGAAGCCACTGAGTGCTGAGATTTTAATGCACTAGAACTGTATTGGTGTCCTGACTACTGTGGGGACACACTAATGCCTGTGATGCTCAAGACGTGACTTCAAGGTGAAAGGATGTTCTTGCCTTATTTGTTCATCTTGTTCTGCCGTGCAGCAGTATAAATAGGTTTTCTCTCTTATTGCGTTCTCTTACTCTCTTTTGACCTGTCAGCCTGCCTAAAGGGTGAGGATTGTTAATTGAAACAAGACTCCCAGGACTACATCTCCTTACTTTCTTTGGCGAGGTGTGTTTGTCACCTGAACCATTCCTGATTCATTTTACAATGAATCCTAATCGGTTCCTAATGCGTTTACACTACATGATACTGGTCCTGCCCCATTCAGAGGCACAGAAAGTCTCCTGCAAAGCAGCTCTCTGTACCTTTATTTCATCAAAAGAGGGATGTCAGCTAGTTCTGGAAGTACTGAGTTAAACAAGACCCAAGGTTCTGCTCTGACTTTTTTTATGCATTAAGAAAGTTTGTACAAGCAAACATGCCACCACCGTGAGAGTTCGAAACTCTTGACTAACTGGGAATCACTCTTCCCTGAGCTCTGGCTTCATCTCCTGTTAGGTTTCTTGGATTGACATTGCACAGTCTCCAATTCTACCAACCAAAAGTTTCTCTGTTAAAGCTTGTCTGTAAGAAGCATTTTGATAGGAAAAAACATCTGTGCACAATAAAACTATTGCATAACTTTATGTTGCGGAAACAGCTTTTCTTGAAACTGTGCTGTTTACTTCCCTCCTGTTCCACTAGTTAACTCTGCCCCTCACAATGTCTCAGTCTGATCTTCTCTCTTGCCTCTTGTTTTCCTCCACTGAGAACTCTCTGCAGCATCAAAGATAAGTTAGGGTATTAAATCTGGATGTGTCCGTATATTTTTCTCCTTTTTCCTTTCTTCTTCTAAAGTGATCATTTCTGCCACCCACTGTGTGACTCTCTGCTACAATCACTGTGTTTCAGAACATGTGGCTGGATGGGCAAGACAGCTGATGCCATTTGAAGGTCCAGTTCTGAAAATAAAGCTGTAGTGGGTCCATTATATGCATTTCGGCAAACACTCTCCCTTTTCTGTCTTCCTTCCTGAGACGTTCTTCCCCTTCTCCAAAGAGGACTGCTAGCGTTAGAAAGGTGGGCATCAGATCTGTGGAGGATCCCTGCATGGCAGCAGATGCATGGCTGCACATCCTATGGGGGGCAAGTCAACTCTGGTACATTGACAGACACTCAGAATCACACTGGTGCCTTTGATAGCTGAGGCCTTGTTGCTTTGGGACCAATTCTGCCCTTGCTCACCATGCACTGGAGCAGGCCAGTATAACCCCTTGAAACCACAAACTGAGAGGCTCAAGGAGTTTTGCAGTTAGCCACTCTCGGGATGAGAATAGCACTGAGTGCAGTTGAGGTGAGGGGGGCCCTTTTCTGACCCACCTGTACCTTTATGAGGCTGTTGCCAGTCCTGTCACCTAACTGAGGCAAAACAGGCAGACTCCTTGGAGGTTTGCACTTTGGAGTTTCCTGCTAGCCCAGATGTTGTAGGCCAAGCTGTCACTCTTTAAGGCTAGCTAGAGTCATGATTCAGGATTGAAGTGACCAACTCCTTTCTATACTCAGAGGACAGAGATGACTGTTTTTTTCTGATGATGTTTTGGAGGAAGGCTGTCTGCTCTGCCGAGGACTCTCTCCACCCACGTCAGAGAGGAGCCTCTCATCTCTGCTGTTTTGCCACATGCTTTGTGCTGGCTGGCTGTTGATCTCCGCCTCAGAGCTGGCTGCGTCTTAGTGGGTGTTTTCCATGTATCTGATTTGCCAAACACCAGAGGGTCCTTTGGGGCAAAAACATGCTTTATCCACATAAAATATCGATATGGCTTTTGACTTTTTTCAGCTTGAAATCCGTCGAACGGACAGATTCTGGGAAGTACTGGTGCCAGGTTGAGAACGGGGGGAAGAAGGAAGAATCACAGCAAGTGTGGCTCATAGTGGAAGGTAAGGAGGAGTAGTAGTGCTGGTTTTGTTTCAGGGCTGACCCTTCAATATGCTCTAGGTTGAAGTGGTGAGAGCAGATTGCTCCAGCGACAGGCCTCTTAGCTCTGAACCATTGCTGCTAACTGCAGTGAGGTTGCTACAGAGGAGGAGTAAGAAAGAGGAGAATTGCTTCAAGGGGGCAGAGCTGTTACTTCATTGCCTTCTGGTTTTATTTTACCATGTTAGGAAACAAGATCCTTTCATGCACACACGTTTCTTTCCAGCTCCTAGATTCATTGTTGCATTCATCTCTTTAAATTTGTAGAATAGTGAATAGTTTTTGAAAGAGATCCACGGGACTCATCTGGCCCAACTCACTTCTCAAAGGAGGGTCACGGAATAGTTCTGTGTATCAGCCAAACAGGTCTTTGAGGGCAAGGTACAGTTTTAGCCCAGTTCTGGGTTGTGGGAGGAGTGCTGTACAACAGCACTCCATAGCTATGACTGTTCATGTGGCACTGTTCTGTCCAGGGTTTTCTGATAAGAATAACTTCTACATGGTTGCCCAAAAGTAACCCAAGGCAGTGTGGATCGGTGGCTTCTTACTGTTTCTAGTTTCGTTTCCCTTGAGCCATGATTCTTTTAGATCCCCCAAAGCTAGGATGTTTTAATATTTGGTGAAGAAGTTGACAGTAACAGTGCATTTGCAGCAAGAAGTGGCTTTTTTAATGTATGTGTTAGCATTTTGAGCCAGAGCTGAATTGACAATCTTAAAGAGGGGGGAGCAGGAAGGGTGACATGGGAGGTGGTGTGATCTGGGTGCTTTACAGCAAAGGTTTCACTCATTCAGAGCCATGGAAACATTCATAGCAGCTCTCACAGGACAAGGAACACTTACACTTTGCCTTCCATAAATACCAGGCTTTTGTCCACCTAAATTTTCAGGTGAAGTTTCAACTGGAGAATGTTGTTTGCAACTTAAAATGCTCTCTTGTGCAAAGTTTCTTTTTCTGTTCCAATTACCATGGCCTGCTCCAGAGGTGGCTGCATTTGCATGGTGTGTGCGTTAGGAGTGATTGGGTAGCTCAGTATGCTAAGATGTCTGAAAAAAACAAGACACCCTTCTGGACAGCACAGGCAAAAAGTATCAGAGTCACGAAAACCAGTTACAGCTGGGTTAGGCCAAGTGTGTTGAGAGTAAAGGCCAAAGCTTAAAGCAGAAGCAAAAAAAAAGTGCAACCAGTCACGTTTATTAGAAAAGCAGTATGTTAGAAGGTAGTTAAATTTGAACTGAGCGTGTAATCATGTGTAAAGGGAGTTGGGGGATAAAATTAAAAATTAACAAGTAGTGATAAGAGGTCGAGTTTTAAAAATGTGTCAGCTCTTAGTATAAGAAAACACCTGAGAATGCAATCTGTCCCACCATCACTATTATCTCTATTTCTTCCCTGGATGTACCAACTTTGCTTAGAAGTGGTTATTCTATTGATGACAACTGTTGTCCTCTTTGACTGAGAGAGGATCTTTACTCTTGTGACTTGCAGCCTTCAGTAGGCGCTGACACCCTTCAGTGTGCCACACAAATGAGTGTGGACTATTGGTGATCTAACTTAAAGTGAGCTTCCCTGGCTTTCTGTACTGCATAATACCTACTTTGGTATCTACTTAGGTAATCTGTATCCACCAGAATTTGTAGCAATGGTATTTGAACTGTCTTTGTAATAAAAATGTTTGATGTTATGAAACGCTCCTTAGAATATATAGAAGTAAAATTATTTTAAAACTGTTTTCTGGTTTAGAAGCTAGACTCTAGCCTTACTGAGAACATGGTAGTTTTGTTGCCCAGAGAGCTGATCTCAGAGAGTTAAAAATACAGTGGAGTAAAAATACAGTTCTTGCAGAACTTTCCCTCTGAAATTACACTTCTGACCATGTGTCTCTTTCCAGGGCTGCAAGCCTCCATTGTGCCTACAGTCAGAGCCCAAGCCACACCTGTATGGAAATTTCCTCTGAATTAACACTGTCTAAATACTGAACTGTACAAAACAATCAGCCTCATAGGTTGAATGCTGGCTTGCAACAGGGAATAGGCAGGATCATTTCCTTGCTTTGCCACTGATTTCCTGGCTGCTCAGTGCTTCCATGGTGCGTCTGTGAAAGCCAATGTGCTGACACTTACCTCTTGTACCAGGAACTGAGAGGCCAAATGTGTCACAGACAGTGGGCTCTCTGGGTAACATATTTACAGGGGCAGTGCAAGTTCCTCAGCTGGATGAGTCAACTGCACTCCCTAAGCAATGAGAGTTTTTAATTGTGGTCTTGTCTGATCTGTTTAGCTGCTCCCAAAGTGAGAAAACCTGCTGCTAGGCAGGATCCTCCTGAAAGTTTACCTTGAGTGTCATAGCAAATGGACAGGAAGCAGGGATCCTGGTCACAGGTAGAGAAATGGTGATTATTTTCCCTTCTAATCTTCCTTGGCGAAGAAGGGCAAAGAAAGCGGAGGTGTCACAGCTGTTATCTAGAAAGCTTATTAATCTTGATTGTTTATGTATGAATGCAATAAAGAAAATGAAGTAAAATATGTAAGTAAAATCAAGCAGTAAGCCGTGTTGATGGATATACCTGTCCTGAACATTAGCCTTTCCACAGATAGGCACCATTATTCCTCAAGTGACCTATTTTTAGACCTGTTTGAGTTTGTTCATTTAATTACCACTCTAAAGGGAGTGGCTAGGAGGCAAGGAAGACACAAAGGAACTGCTCCTGAAAGACACAGTGACTGGTCACTGAAAGACTGAGGGTGCCACTTTTGGCTGTAGCTTAGGGGAAATGTCAAGGGTTAGGCTTCTAAATCCCTATTTAGGCACCTACATTAATTGCCTGCTGGTGGACGTGCACAGCATCTGCCACACCAATGGAAGCCCCTGGGAGTATCTTCTTTGGCCAGGGACAGATAGTGTAATTTCAGCATGTGAATGGTCAATGTTTTCAGTTCTCTCTTTCCATGAGAAGTTTCCAGAACACACTTTTTCCAGCTGAGAATACCTGAACTTGAGGTAGATGCAGTCAGTAGCAGCTGTGCTTGACACCCAAAGATTTTAATATAAAAGGGAACTGAATGTTTCTCTGGACTCTTCCACCAATCACCAGAAGTACATGCTAACTGTCCTGTGTAGTCAGCACTGGTAGTGATGGTAAGGTTTGTGTTACTGATTTGGAACACTGAAACCCCAAGAGTTTTGGCATTGCCCATAAGAGGAACCACACCTCTTGATGTGTCAAATTACATTCAGCTATAGCCACTTAGAGATGACCTGAGGTAGTTAGCATTGCAGCTGCATTTTTCTCCCTATGGTCCTAATCTAAGACCTGTTCTACCAAGCAGGAGTCTTTCCATGGTGGGGAACAGATAGTTACCAAGAGAGTTGTGTGCATGGTTAGCCTTCAGCTCTGAAACATATTACCCCTGACTCCAAGGCAGCTTGGTTGTCATGGTGGAAGAGCATGCTGGAAGACATCTCCAGTCAATTAAGCGTCAGAGGGAGCATTGCAAATGATCCCAGTCTCTCACCAGAGGGATTCTTTCCTCATTCATGGGTTTGTTAAAGCTGCTAGTCAACACATTCTCAAGCATCAGTTTTTAATGCCTGGCAAGAAGTATCTACAGCTGGATTAGCTGTCTTTTAAAGTGATGTCTGCCACTGTTAAAGTTACTGACTGTTGCCTCTTTGAACTCCAATCTCTCCCTCTGAAAAACTGAGGAAATATTACCACTAAAAGCTTCTTCACAGCTGAGTCTTGAAGGAGACTCAGTGAAAGTGGTTTTTCAAAGGCATTTTGGGAAGCAAGCACTCTCTACCTCTGACTTGTAGTGGTAGTATTTAGACATTGTCCTGAGGTATTCCAGCATATCTGACCCTTGGTTCTTAGACGGTATCAGATTAGATATAGAGACTGGGCAGATGGATGTCCAATGTTGGGCACTGGTATTAGTGGAAATAAACAAGAGACAGAAGAGTCTCTCCAGTTATTGTCACTTGTCTGTTGCTCTTCTAGGTGTGCCTTACTTTACTGTGGAACCTGAGGATGTGTCCGTGTCCCCTAATGCCCCATTTCATATGGCCTGTGCTGCTGTTGGTCCCCCTGAACCAGTGACAATTGTCTGGTGGATGGGAGACTCTAGAGTGGGGCTTCCAGACATCTCTCCCTCCATCTTAAATGTGTCAGGTAAGGCTGCTGCCAATGCAGGGGATCACTTTAAGCATCAGAAGAGGAGGAGAGCTCTCTTCTGATCATGCCAAGTGACACTGGGTAGCCACAAAGTGTGAGAATGGTGTTTGACTCTACATTAAGGGTTGAGAGGTCATGATCACATACAAAGTCAGATGAATCATGTCTTGGGGTGATGGCTGCTCAGTGTACTTTCTGCTGGCTTGAGGCACACAGGCTCTTACAGAGTTTGAGTGTGGCTGGCACTCTGTTAAAGATGCTGCTGAAAGATGATCCGTTGGGTGCCTCTTTTGTTCCAACTCATGGAAGTGAATGGTATTCATGGTTATATTCAGTGGTTCTCTTGGTGCCATTTTGCTTGGAACTCCCCAAGAACTCACATGTAACAGATGCCATCTCCTCCTGCGCATAGCCATGTCATGCATTGCTTTCCTCTCTCTTCCCTGTCCCCGTCTCTGTTCTTGCAGGCTTGCTGAATGCCCTTATCATTAAAACCTGACTGCCTCATGTAATTATTTAACACTTTTAGAGTGATTGTATTGGTGCTGAAGTGGGCTAGTTGATATCCTTTAAGACCATGGTTTGCCCCAGAACAGGCATAGTGGTGTAGCAGCAGAATTCAGGAGCTGGGAGGTGACTGAGCCACTCTTCAGACCACTTTCAGAGAAGGATGATATATCTCTACCAGGAACTGACTGCAGTTTTTCTTGTAGGTACAAGAGTAGGTTCGTACTTTCTCTTAAAGGTAGCTTTATTCTAGTTAGTTGTCCAACAGCTTTGTGTTACGTCTTCTCTTTGCTGCTGTTTTATTATTCTCAGCATCCCTGAGCCAAAGTTGAACTAGCTATTTATAAAGAAAAGATTTTACAACTAAGAGTCATCTCAGAGGCCTCTTCATCAGTGTTAATACAGTTACATCCAGGGTGAGTTTCCTTCTGTGCATCTTTGTCCCTCCTTTGAACTATCCAATCCTATTCAGGCTTCCCTTAGAACCTAATTTATGTGCAAATCAAAATCTGGTTTGTGATTTGCAATGGTTTTAAATCATTGGCTCCCTCTCCTACGTAGCCACCAATGCTGTTCCAAGTTGGAAATGAAAACTTCTCCTTATATAATCCCAGATATAATCTGTTTGTTGAAATGGAAACTGAAAAGATGGCTAGTTGAGAAGAGAAACTCAATAAAAAAATAAGTCACTCTTCCTCCACTAAATACATCCCATGGGGCCTCACAAAATTTCTGTTGTTGTGGGACAGGGGCATGGAGACCTGAAGAAGGACATCTAGTGATTCTTCAAATTAATTGCTCTTGTATATATTCATCTTTTGCACCTTTCTTTGCTTTCAGTGTTCTTCAGGATGTCCCTTGAGCTGGTCTTGTCTTTGTAAATGAAAAAATGTAGCAGGACACAACCTGCATGGTCAGATTATCAAAGCATGTCAAAAAAGACAGTTGATAAGAAAACAAGCATTGCTAGATGAAGAAAGTATAAAATTCTGAAGAAAACAATAATGAACTACTGGATAGGAGGCAAACATTTAGAAGGTTCAGCAATGTTGTATTTGGAAGGCAGCACTGGCATGGTGTGAGAGAACAAGGTGTGTTTTGTATTTTCTTCGCAGAAGGGCTGTGTTTGATTCTGTCTTGGGACATGCCTGTCACTTCAGGTGCTGCTCTGCTGTGCTTCCTGGCCTTTAGCCTGCTTGCAGCATTTTCTTGTGGTACACAGGAACGAATGGAAGAAGCTAAAATACTCTCTTCTCTGCTCTGTGCAGCTCTGAAATACTTTTCCCTCCTAAACTGTATGCCCATGCTGTGCCGACCCTTAACTTTTCTCAGATACAGCCCTAGAAGTCAAGCGAAAATAGATGCTGGACACAGTTCTCCAGGCAGCTTTGCAAATCTGCCTCAATTCTCATTAATTTGCAATACCTATATGCATCTTGGAGCAGCCAGACATCAGTATGATGCCATGTTCAGGCCCTGATGGGTGGATGGGTGCTCACAGAAGACAGGGAGCCTAATTCTTACTCGTATCACTGCTGGAAAATGCCTCAGTGCTGATGCAGTAGCAGCATTTAATTTCCACTTCTTTTGCGTGTCTTCAAAAGTCTGATGAAGGTGAGGGACAGGTGGGCATTAACTTGAAATAGGCAGCATCTGGTTGAAAGTTTGCCTGGGCTTATAGCCCACTTAGAAGATGGCTGTTGCTCAGGTCCAAAGCATTGGGCATTGTATAAGCTCATGGTTCAGCACAATCCTTGCTCCAAAGATGCTCACCAGACTTTGAGAAGTGAACGTCTACTGACTGAGTGCAATGAGCTGCTGCCCTGACAGATCCTTCCTTCTTTTTCAGTGCTTTCTGAAGCTCCTGTGAAAGCTTTTCTACATTGCCACAGTCTCTCCATTAAAAATGTTTTTAGCGCATTAATTACATTGAAATCCACATGCCTTTGATTGGGACCCAGCTCAGCCCTCCAACTGCCTGTACAGATTGAGCTGGATGTCACAAATAATTGAAATACTGCTGAAGGTTGAAGCTGGATTATATAGCTGTTTGTGTTTCCTTTCTATTTCTTGACTGATCTCTAGGTATTAATCAAAGCACAGTTTTCTCCTGCGAAGCTCACAACATAAAGGGATTGTCTTCATCTCGGACAGCCACTGTTCAAATTAAAGGTGAGAGAGTGCAAGAGACTGGGCAAGGGACTTGGGTTTGCTCTCTGGGGAGGGAAAGTAGGGCTCCTTAATGTGAGGGATTGCCTCAAAGCTGCTGGCAACCAGCACGAGTTTGAGCTCTCAGCAGTCGAAACAATGCTTTGTGTTCTAACAGCAGTTCCCACTTCCTATGCAGGGCCATATCCCAGGCTGTTGAAAATAAACCACATCTGATTCAGAAGTGGAAGTGTGGTGTCAAATAACAGTTTTTCCTTGAAAAGGAGAGAGCTGGGGCAGTCAAATCGTTTTGTGAGAGATGAAGCTGATATAAATCTGTAGCTGGGGAAATCTTTCCTTCTTTGACATAGATGGGTCTTGTTAGAGCTAAAGAGGCCATTACTTCTGCTTGCTTCTATTAGTATCACATTAAATGCTGAAAAAAAGTCAAGGAAGGTGATTGCCAGTGGCTGGTAAGGTCTGCTCATCCACACTGATTTTATGGATTTAATTTTTTTAATTTTTTGCTCTTTAATCTCAGTGAAAATAAGCAATTCCTAGCCTGTGCACAACCACTTGCCATTTGAAAGTCCCCAGGCTGATGTGACATTTCCTCTGTTCCTCCAGGTGACTGAAATTGAGATAATCAGAGCAATCAGCTCTTCCCTGCCTCTTCATGTTGAGATGCTTCTGCATTTGAATTTTTAGTCATGCTTTAATGCACATTTAATTACACGATCATCAGTTCCAGGAGAGACATGGCACAAAAATGATTTGTTCTAAGTGATAGCTTATTGCTCAACACGAGTAAGATCAAGCATTTGTGTCTGTATCAGTGTCAGAACTCACAGTTGTAGTAGCTAATATTCATTAAAGGACAGTTTAAAATCCAGCTGTAATCAACTGCTCAACAGTGTTTTTCTTCAGAACATTGTGGTTACTGCTATGCCAAGAATGCAGTATGCTGGACTAGTAAGATTTACAACTTAATTTAAAAGCTTTTGGAGTTGTTGCCTTTAAGGCTTGTCTACACAGGGGAATTAGTTATTGTGGAATGTATCTTCTATGGATATTTTTATCCTGGGACAGAATTTAGTTCACAAAGGAATTTTGCTTTAAAAAATCTCATCAAGCCATAATTTGAAAAAACATTTAGCATAAACAAGCTTTTTTATTTTTTTAATGTTAAAACAGATTATTATTTTTATTAACCAAGATGAGGGGTAAAGACCTCGGAAATTATATTTAGCAGGAAGTGCTCCATAAGGATCAATCATTGGCTGATGAATCCACACAGACTGTTTGGGAGGGGCATGTTGCCATCACACACATGTGTTGCACACACATGTTTTTGAGCTGAGAAAGAGCAAGCATAAGCGATTCAACAAATGTTGCACCAGTATGTGGCATTTCTTAGAGACAAAAATCAGGTTTAAAATAGCAAGTCCAGTGCTGTAGTCATTAAAGTTCTAACTGTATATCTCAAAAATATGCCTAAAAGAGTAGTTATAAACTTAGATAAGTGATGAGGCTTTTCCAGATAGAAAAAGTTTGAAGATCTTGTACAGCCGCTGTTAAAATTAAAGCAAAACTCCTAACAAGGGCATCAGCATGAATAGAAGCAGGCCCAAACAGTGTTTATTTAGTCCTTGATCTGACGAATATGCAGAATTAAATTAAATTACTCCTGGAAGTAGTTGTCTGTATGTATTCATGTTCAGGGCCTTCCTCTCTTACACAAATCCATCTGCTAATGAGGACTCTTAAGTCTTTCTACAATTTACTAAACCATTATTTTCTTCTGTGTTTCCACAGGCAAATATTTTTGCTAGGACACTTACAAACTGTTAACATTTCTTCATATTTGTTGCTGTTGTTGTTCATTATCTATTCTCTGTAGTGCCCACAATGTGCTGGGTGTACTCCAAGCAGAAAATTACTGTTATTGTAGCCCACAGTCCCCAATCGTGTACAAAGCCCCATTGTTCCAGCCACTCTCCAAGCACAGAGGAAGTTAACTCTCATCAAGTTAACACTCAAGGTCCTGTTTTCACAGGCTTTGCTCTCCTTTATGTGTGGAGCTAACACTCTTAGGGTTGTATGCCGTGTTTCAGAGCACAACAGGAAACAGCCGCCCACATTTTTTTCCCCAAGAGATGATGGGGAAATGCATCTGGCCCTTCTACAAATTATGGAGTATGGGTAAGGTGCTAGCAAGCCAACCGTCCTCAGCAGCTGTCTCCTTTATGGAGATGGGGTGCGCTACCAGTTGATTAGTTATTCTCACTGGTGGCAGAGCCCAATCCTCCTTTGGGCCCACTATCCAGTGTTGAAAATCACGTTGCTAAACCCAAAAGTTACAATGTGCCTGCAAAAGACTTGAGTTATGGACTAATGTTTCAACAATAGCCAAGTAAGTGGTGAAAGCAAACTTTTTTCCCCCTCAAATAGTTTGCAAACCTGAACACCAGCATCAAAAGAGCAACAAAACAAAAACGCAGCAAAGTCTTAAGTTAACTCACAAGAAACTCATTGCCCATCTTCCATCCCAAACCCTTGTTCTGCTGCCCTACCCACACACCTGGTTCTTATCTAGAGTGGCAGCCCCCTGCCCTGCATCTGGGTAACTAGTTAACCAGACAACAAAGGCTTTATAGGGTTAATCTGTATCACCATCTATTCCTTGCCCCATTCTCCTCTCTAGGCCCTCTGTAGAGACGTGCATTTCTCCTGCAAGATGTCCCTGTGGATATGCCAAAGGCAACAGTATTGCGGTTGTCCTTGGTGCAGTGAAAGGCAAAGGTGCTCTCTGGAAGAGTAGAAGATGCAGCTGGAGGAATCCTGGTTTGCAATGACTTGTCCACTGCTGCTTTCTGCTGGATACAGCTCATGGCGGGTGGAAAATTCAGTCTGCAGGCAGAGTCTTGTCCTGAGGACCCCTAGGGTTTTGAAAGAGGGCTCCTGAGGGTACAATTTGTTGAGGTGCTACAGGAAAAGTATCGCTCATGGCAGCAGCATAGAATTTTAAAAAATGAGAAAAGGGTTAGGGGAGAGGTTAGCATTCATGAGGCTGGTTCATTTTGTCAGGAGTGAGGTACCTGAATGGAAAGAGATTCAGGGGTGAAAAAGAGATGGTGAGGGGTGTATTGGGAAGAATAGGAAGTAACTATGTGGGATTACAGTGTAAGGAAAAGAGAAATTAATTGGAAGCATTAAGGATCCTAAAAGGAAGCAAGAATATCTAATTAAATGTCCAGTCTGGGAATCCTGATTTTGTTCCTGGTTGTGCCCTTAATTTGTAGAGTGGTATCAGCCATGTGACAGGCACTCCTTTTGTCTTGAATTGCCCCTCTGTAAAACAGAGTTTCTTCAACCCAAGCCTAAGGAGACAGCTTTCAGCTCAGGTTCCGTCCCAGTGTAGGGGTTTGCAATGGACTTCTAGAGGCAGCTGCTTTCACAGCAGTCAAAGCGGTCTATTGCAAGTCCAGCTGCAGGGGATTCGGGTCAATAGAGAAAACCATCCTTTGCCTGATGCTTGCAGAGCTGGTGTCAAAGGCTGGATGGACAACCAGGGGTGGGATTTTAAAGCCTTGATTTGATTCACAATGTAGGTCTACAGGCAATTGTGTGCGCAAGGCTGAGTCATGCATTGCTATGGAGGGGGCAGGGAAGAAGGCTGAGTAGTGAAGGTGTAAACATCACACACTGGCATTGCTGTCAAAGGGATCAACTGCTGCCTGTATGCATCAAGCAAGTATGCTGGGCAAAGAAAGAATGACTGGCAGTAGCTTGTTCAATGTTAAAATAATAGTTTCGTTCACAACAATCAGGGACACGCTGAAGATGTGATATTGTACCATTTCTGTTAGTGATTTTATTGCATAAGTTCTAGCCTCAAGCGTCTTCCATTTCCCTGTGAATACCTGCTCAGTTCTGTGCATACTGAAAGGTGTCTTTGTTCCTTTTGCAGCCATGCCTCTGCCGCCTCTGAATGTATCTGTAAGCCAAGTCACCAGCAGCAATGCCAGTGTGGTCTGGGTGCCAGGATTCGATGGCCGTGCACCCCTCCATTCTTGCACACTTCAGGTATGGCTTTTCTGGGTTGTGCCTTGCCCTGCACGAATAACAAGATTCTCCCGAGCTGTGACATTTCCTGGGCCATCCTTTGCTCTCCCAACTAATTTGTAGGGAGAATTCTTTTTTCACAGTTTTAAAACATAAAAACTTAACAGAATGCAACTTGGGGCATATACAGGTACAAAAGAGCAGGTCATGAACTTCGTGCTCAAAAGTTATTAGATTCTGGCCCCATTCTCCCTCCTGGCAGGTTATCACATCAGTTGCTTTGTCGCAGCTACTCTGTACAGATTATTCCTCTGCAGCACACATGGGAAGTGCCCATGAGTAGCTGTAGCTGCGGGATGCTCGCCCCTCCTGCTGGCCTGTGGTAACTTGCTCCAGTGCCTGTGACTTCCATGCCAGCCGAGCCCTGTGCTATGTGGTGCCAGAGGAAATGCAGGAATCTGGACATACCAGTGAGTCCAAATTATTAGAAGCTTGCAAAATACAGGATAGGGTACAGGAAAGGTAGGAATAATCAAGGCAGGAGACAGATTGGGGTATTTGGTATAAGGTCAGGCCTAGTGCTTGTTTCAGAGTCATTTTAAGCCCTGCCTCTAAATCTCGATTCATTTTCCATTGTCAAAGACCAATTCTGCCCAGAAAACCAAGGATGATAATATCCTTTAGCTCCACCAGGTGCAGAGTAGTCCACATCTCTGAAAAACTGGAGTGCTTCTTAAGGTTCCTGGGAACCATAGTACATGTCCGATTTCAGGGAGAATTAGTTTCTAGCATTGCACACTTAACTGTAGAATCAGACGGAGGAGCAGGTGACCAAATGTCAAAAAGAAATGGTGATTCCCAAAGTGGATTGTACAAACGCAGCCAGGCACATTCTCTGTGGACTTAACTGCCAGCTGCAAGTATCAGACCCCTATGCTTTCACTACCTGATTACAGCAGCATTGTGAGGTGGAGTGGAATTCTATAGGGTGTTGCCAGCTGTGTAAAGGAGATTATAAACTCAAGGTATGCTGAAAGCAGTCTAGCTAATTCAATTGCAGTCCATTTTTTATTTGGGGAGGAAACCAGAGGCTTCATGCTCCGATATTTAGTCTCTTTCATAAGCAAAAGAAACCTCATCTTGTTTTAATTCACTAACAGAAAGAACTGAATAGAGCTTGCCCTGGTTTCTGGGTTTTGTTGTTGCTTCTGTTCTTGTTAGCAGTTAAAAATTGTTTTCTTCCTCTGTTTTACAATGCCAGTTATCTCCAATTGAAACAGCCTGTTCTCTCTGGCTTGCACACTGCAATGCTAATGACCCTGGGATTTAAGTTCCCCCTCTCACTTTTGGCAGGGGCGGGGGTGGGGGATGGGATGTGGAAAAGAGGCTACATCAGAGCAGCTCAGTTTCTGTCCACTCAGCCATCTCTCACCCCTTTTCTAAGCCTTTTCTGTTCTATTTGCGGAAACGAAGCCTCTGCATTTGAGTCTGGAAGCAGAGTAATTTGGCAGTAACCCTCCACTGTCAGAAAACCATGCTTCCTCTGACTCTGAGATTTTGTGTGAGACATTGACCCACATTTCCATGTGAAAATGCACATGTTTCTGGCTCCTCGTGATTGCACTTCTGCTCGGAGTCTCCCAGAAAGGAAAGGGAGATGGGAATTTTGACATGTTTTTCTGGCACTTGGGAATTGCAGTGAGTGTCCCAAGAAGCACCACGTTCAGACAGGCAGATTGTTTCTGGGATCACGGCAGGGAACCACAGTGTTTACTGACTGTTAACATGAGCCATGTTCCGGGGTATGAAAGGGGCAGATGCAAGAGCATCAGCTCTTGAGACTGTTGAACTGAAACACATCATCAAACAGACAGGGTTTTACAAAGAAGTCTGCTTGTTTTTTTCCTGCTTTAGATGACACTGATAATGACAACAATATGCTTTTCTATTCAGGAAATTTGAGATTCTTCCTTTTTATTAGCCAAATAAATGAGTGTGCCAGAAGTGTATACGAGAGTCAGCAGAAAGGCAGTGAGAAAGGAAAAAATGCTGCTATATAAAGAAGATGAAGTCTGTATGACTGTTTCACTTTTGTCAATACACCTTGCTTTTGCTCCCAGCTTTGCTATTTCATATGCACTTGAGAAGAAAGTCTGAGCCTGGGGGCAATGCGGTGATTTCTGCTATTACCAATACAAAAGTAGGAACACTGAACCTGTCTGTGAGTTAAAAGCACACGGTGATATCAGATTTCAATTAACATTTGTGCTGCTTAAAAGCTCAGATTTGGAAAAAAAAAAAAGAGAAGGGTTGCAGGAGTAGTAAAAAGTTTCTTTGCAGTTTCATTTGAAACAGTTTAGTCGAACCAAGCCCCTACGGTGTCTCTGATCCACTACAAAATTGAAAGTATACAGACTTCTGAAAAAAAGAGTTCATCAAACCATAACAAGGTGACAGTAGGCAACAGAAAAGTTGATCTACCAGTTTTCATTGCCCAAATTTAAACAAACCTCAGAAGCCTGCCTCTAGCACTCAAAGCAACAAGGACATTGTGTTTTCTATACAGGAATAGAAATGTAGAATTTGTAAGACAGGTAAGGAAATGTTTTAAAATATGGAACCAGATTTTTGGCTGGTGGAAAGTTGTTGTACTGCCAGAGTTAGAGTGATGTCACTTATGATTCTTAGTTTGACAACTCCCTTTTCAGTATTTTAAGCACCACTGGTACCATATGTTTTCTTACACATTCCTAAACTCACAATTAAATGGATTCTTATCCGAATGGACCTGTTAGTCATAATGCTTAAGGTAACTGTCATCTCTCTGTCACTCTTGGCACAGGTAGCTGAGTCACCAGACGGCGAGGAGGTTTTCACTGAAGTCACCCCAGTGCCACCCTTTGCCTACGGCGTGCAAGGCCTGAAACATTCCACCAACTACAGTGTTCGTGTGCAGTGCAGCAATGAGATGGGCAGCTCCCCTTTCACTGACAGGGTTTACTTCCAGACCCTGGAGCTTGGTAAGAAATAGCAGACAAGAACAGGAAAGCAGTTCTGAATCTGAAAAAGAGACTATGATAAACTTAATTAACTTGCTAATTCTGAAATACAGGAAATGTTATACTGTGAGATTGCTTGTCCACTTTAAGGGACTCCTAGAACAAAATAATAGTATGCAATCAAATGTGCTTGACAGCAATGATGCATAATACAGAAATTGATCCAACAATGGGGCTTCTGCCTGCTGATCCCATTAGCTCTCTAAGATCTTGGGATCTTTGAGAGAAATCAGACATGCTGACCAACCTATCTTCTCCACTTGAAACAAAATGCTGGTGGCTTGCAGAAGTTGTTCTCTTCCCTCTGTCTTCTGGCTGATCTCAGGAAAGAGGATGAAACTGCCATTTTCAGTGTGGGTAGTGTCTTATTTTCTCCTGTATGGAGTGATTGTGTTCTGTCCTCTGCTTTCAGCTCCAAGCAGCACCCCTCAAAATATCCATGTTATTCAAAGAGATCCTGGTCTAATTTTGGAGTGGGAAGGTGTGGCTCCAGATGTGCTGAAAGAAAATATCCTGGGATACAGACTGGAGTGGATTCAGGATAATGTAACTCAGGTAACAGATCAAGGAGGAAGCTGGACATAGAGTTGGAGAATGTTCATATTAAATTGTCTAGGCACTAGGGTCCCTCATCCATATATGGGGACTGGATTGCTGGCTTTGCTTTTGTGTAAGGATCTATTCTGATTTGAGAGAACTCCTTAGTATTTAGCCTCAAGATTTAGGGCCATTTCTTCCTTCCTGGCATATTCAGAATTCCTTCATTTGAATGTTCATCTGCAGATAGAGCAGTTCTCTGTAATGTCTTGTACAAGAAGAACAACACAGAGGAATCACTTGCCCTTTTTCTAGTGCTGTCCCAAAGGCAGATCAAATAATGCAGGATCTGAGCTTTCTGTCTTCTGTGACTGGGCCTTGGCTTTCCAAATCCTAGCAGCAAAGATGTATTTAACAAGTGAATGAATTATACTGTAAATCACAGAAAGAAGGTTGCGAATTCTATTGTTTAATTTACAAAATATAGGGAGTTGAAAGGACCCTGACGGGGTAGAAGGCCTTTCATTTGTTCTTCAGCATTGACCTTTCCCACGTATCTATCAGCCTTTGAAGTTCACAGCATTTCTTATGATTTCTAGCTTCCTAATAAGTATTTACCCAATGCTTATTAATGATGAACAAACCTGTAATAATAGACAGCTAGAGGGAAAAGAGACTTATTTCCTTTTTTGCATGACCCATTTCATACTGGGTCAGCATCATTGACTTTGAGTGACTGTATTTTGAGTTCCCATTGAATTTATATTGTGTCAGTGATGGCAGCCAAATTTTAATGGATTTACTGCCAATAGTGTGTATGCAGAAGATCCACAAAACTACTGAAAATATGTTGGCCTTGCAATCCTAAGTGAAAATTGGCTGTGAAAATTGTCCATGGAATTCAGAAGCCTTTTGGGATTTGATCAACTAGTTAAAAGACAGACTCCTCCCTTACATTAAAACTGTCAGGTGCTTTACAGTATGTTAGCACATCTTTGTATTTAAACCACAAAAAGGAGGTATATCTTTTAACAGCAGAAAAAAATACATTTCTATAGCAACTTGTGTGGAAAGACCTCAAAGGAAGAAACCATTAAACCTCATATCTTCCTTATGCACTAGGAAACTATTAGCAATTTTGGGGAAGTGAATCTCAAGACGCCCAAATTAGTGGCAAAACTGAGGGGAGGACCTAGGAGTCACAACTCCCAACCCTTGTTATAGCACCAATGAAGTACACAGTAATGTTTTGGTCTCATTTTAAAGGTGAAGTTTTACACTAGATTCGTTTTAAGACAGTTTATAGTTTGTTGTCATTTGCACTCAGGGGGAGATGATCGTACAGGATACAAAAGCTAATCTCACAACATGGAATCCTCTCAAAGACCTGATCATCAGGGTGTGTGTGCTGAACTCTGCAGGATGTGGGCCCTGGAGTGACCTCTTCCTGCTTGAAGCCCAAGAGGTCATGGGTGAGTGTTCACTAAAAGTCAGAAATCCTGGGACTGGTGTTTTCTCTTACTCTTTTTCTTTCGGTGCTTACTACTGACTGAGACATGTGGCTTTATACAATAGCATACTTCATCAAGCAGATTAGAAATTCAATAATCTTTAAAGAGCTGGTATAGACAAAACAACTTCTGGCCACTATTGTGTCTTCTTTATCACAGTTTTGCTGTGCTTAGTGCAAAGCAGAAGGGCAGACACAATAGAAAAGATGCAAATGAAGGTTTGAAATCCTTCATTTAAGCTTAAGCCGCACAGATGTATGGAGTAAAAGTGACAGAAAACTCCTCTAATGTTGGTTCTCCTCTTTGACTTAGTTTTGAGCCATTCCTGACTAGTTTTAGTGGAGCCTGATTTAAACCATGGCCACATGAGGGTTTGTAATGGTTTTACTGAATGTGTTTATATTAAACCAGTTTAGCTGTCTCCATGGAAAAGCTGAACTACTGGTAAAAGAGGAAAATGATGATACAGACACTGTACCATGTGATCTGGACCGTGTGGCCTTCCACATTTGTTGGGAGCAAAGAACATGCAGGTGCGGAGTGCATTCCTAGTGGTGAGGGTTAGTTAGGCTCATCTGTGGTGATTTGCTTGCTGCTTGTATTTCACAGTGAATGGGAAATAGAAGTCAGGCTATAAAGAAAGGTGGGATATTATATGGGGAGAATGCTGCTGCTTGTGAAGGAAACTGTAAAACAACTAAGAGGAAGATGTTCCAAATAAAGATACGGATTGGTGATAAATCAGTGAGATGAGATAATACAAAAGTCCCACAGTCTCCTATGGCTCGACAAGACAGCAGTCTCTAATCTCTGATGATGATCCACCCTGTGCTGCTTTCTTCCCACTCCACATGTCTTTGAGGGATCACATGGACATGTGATTTCTCCTGATCCCTCCACAGTTATGAATGGCGGAGGGACTCCAGAGTGGGGTTCCCAGGAAAGCAGGAGGTGTGGGGTAGAGGCAGAGTAACTTAAAGAGAATTGTAGCCTTATGTACAGTAGTGCATCTAAGGATGGTTTTAATATGCACATTGCTCAGCTCCTTTGGCAGCCCAGTTTCTGTGATTAAGTCAGGACTGATGGTTATGTGTGAGCACACAGTCACTGTTAGATCAAAGCCCTCGAATTATTTAAAGCAGAATGAAAGGGTATGGAGGTCCAGAGCTGACCTTACTGAAGTTAGTCATTGACTCCATCAATTTTTTTTCTCCTGTTTTTTGATCAGGTATTTTCACTCAAATACAGAGAAAAGTATCTCAAAGGACTAAGGAGTTCCCTTTGGAAAATGGCTATCACTGGCAAGAAGCCCCAGGGCATGTATAGGGTTTGTGTTTTACAGGGAGCTGGAGTGGGAGAATCCTGAAAGCACTATATGTTGTTGTTTGGTTGTTTTTATTTACAAACCACTTCAAAAAAAGAAACATCAGGAGTGGTGCTTGTTTTGGCCAAATGCTTTCTGAAAGCACATATGTTTCTTCACAAGCATAACAGGCTGGAAGTAAAGGTTTACTGTGGAAGCATTAACAGGCCTTAAACAGCAGAGCTGCAGGAAGGCTGCAGTTTTGTTTCAGGCCTAGTAGAAAATGTAAGTTGCTTCCTTTCCTAAAATAGCAAACTGGCACTGGTTGCTTTATGTGAGAAATGCCAGGGGTGGTTTCTGACCGGCTCTCAGTGCGGCAATAAGGATGACTAAGCCTGTATAAACTTTAAGTCGAATTTGTCATTACAGCAAAGCTAGTGGGAGCTCCACCTTGCTTGTGCAGAGATCTTGTGTGCTATTAACAAAGACTGTTTTAATATTTTCAGAAACATTCTCAATAGAAACCTTTCTCTCATTGCAGAACGAGGAACAGAATGATCTAATAGCTTTTTCCTATCTGTAATCCTCACAACTGTAGGCAAGAGAAGACTCTTGGGTTGTGTTCTTTGCACACCTTTGAGGTATAAACTCACTGTGAAATAAAAGGGCTCCCATCACCAAAGGGCTCCTAAACACTCTTTTAAGCTCATCTAATAATACTGTCTTCTCTCTGCAGTCTTAAGGCATATGCTAGTTAAAAAAGGAGGGTGCAGGAGATTGGAGAGACAGAGTTGAGAGAGGAGAGGCAACTCTCTCTTTACTTGGGCTGCAGCCATCCTCTCAAGCTCAGTGACATGAGTGGGAAGCAATGATCTGTGGGCCAGAGGAGGAAAAGAAGTGAATTTCAACATTCGTTTCTATTTCTGACCCATTTGCTATAAACTGTGGGATGGGCTCCTGATTCCCAGCAGTTTAGAAAAGGGAGAATAATTTAGTGGGTTTTTTTTAATTCACACTCCTTTTGGAGGGACTCCTAGGAAGATGACCTAAATTCCTGCTCTCTCACCAGGCCAGCTAACAGACAGAGACTAGAAAAATAAGCCAAGAGAAGTTTGTCTCATCAAGGGGGAGGGAAACCTTATCGTTAACTATCAGGGAGGACCTTTTACATCAGTATTGCTAGTTTTTTCTAGCCTGACTGTTTGGCAGAAACTGCCCAAGTGATTGCCTTGGGAATTGTGAAGAGGATTGGAGTTAACTTTATTGTATTTGAGAAATACAGCTGCTTTTTCTGATCTTTCTTGCCTCATAAGCAGCCTTGAAGGCTGGGTTGAAAGTTGCATCAAGAGGGAGTATCTCAGAACCTGTAAAGCCTTCTGGGAAAAGTGTATATGAGTCACTAAAGGAGATAAGATGCCTGAAAATAAGTACTAAAGATCTGATAATTTGCTTCAGGTGAAGGAGTACTAGACTGCTTTTTCAATGGTCCACAATTCTATTTCCTTAAGATCTACCTGTTTTTTAAACTAATATTAACTCTTTAAAAACTTGGATGGTAAGGCTCGTCAATGTAACTAGTAATCAAGCATTAGAAGCCTCTTGCCTGCCAGGACTCTGCCAGTAAAGGTGTCCTTTATATACATCTATATACGTCTGTGCATCCAAATCCCAGGGCATCTACCTAACATCTCTTTTACGGATAGGTTTACTTATACTGTCATGGCTTATATTATAATAGGATTACTTACATCATCAAAAATTATTCTTCTTTACCTTCTAGTAACACACAGTCAACTGTCAAGAGTGAGCAAGTGAGCTTGTAGATGCAGGAGGTGCTCAGGGACCTGTTACCTTTTCTTGTTTGCTCTTAAATAATTTGGCGATATGAGATCTAGATTTTAATAAACCCATTCTAATTCGCATTTAAACTTTAATAATTGCATTTGGAAAAGAAATCTCTCAGGAAATTGCATTATTTTTTTTTTTGCCAGGCATAGATAATATTCTTTTTATTCATAACTATATTGCTTATCTTCCTTGCCTGTCAGCTTACTCAGATTGGCAGCATCTCTATTTCTTCTGTAGACAGTTTATAGTCAAAAGTATGTATATTCTGGCTGCAAATATTAGTTCAGAATTGGAACCTGTAGGCTGACTAACTTACATTTTGACTCACAGGGAACTTTTTAAAATTCACCTTTTCTTTGGAAAGAAACATTGAGAAGTTGCAACCAAACAAACAACATTGTAAAGTTATAGCTAATACCAAGTCCCTCAGGGTGCTTTTCTTTGTAGGAGGAGTTAGAGGAGAAATGTAAATATTTTTAACCAGATTGCCATGAGGCAATTGTCTTTCTCTGTTATCTTTCAAAATGTTATCTAGTTGATATTCAGGTAGTATTGTGTAGCCTGGTCAAGGTTCTGATGGCTGCTTCAAACGGGACAAGATGAAACCTGCACAGAGAACGCTTATATTAAGCAAATTGTTTGTCCTTAGACTCAATTTAAATCGCAGCAGATCATGAGCTTCTGTAAAGTAGTGCGATCTGGTGCAGCGCCTTTTACTTTCTCAAGGCTCAAAACTAAGAATAGTTTCTGATAACTAGATGCATCTGCTCTGCCTTTGCTGCGTGAAATAGCTGGTTTTCCTGATGATTGACTGAGTGGCCGTTTATGCCAAATTCCAACATACAAGGATAACACTGTGAACGCTAGGTCCAGCAGTGTGGCTTTTCCATTTAAAAGCAAAAAGAAGAAATTGGTCTGTTTACCATTGACAATCTTCTATTTCCTGACTGGTGTTTTCTCTGTCATCTAGGTGGCCAGAGACAACCTCCTTATGGGACATCCTGGGTTCCTGTGGCATTGGGCATTCTCACAGCTTTGGTCACAGCTGTTGCCCTGGCTCTTATTCTCCTTCGAAAAAGAAGAAAGGAAACTCGGTTTGGGTAAGGGAAGTTCTCCTTGTGCTGGTTAGAGAAATCTCTGCTTTCTCTTATGGTGTAATTTCTGACTCAATTCTTTTTCAAAAACCATTGTGGATGAAGTACTTTTGACACTTTCTTTGGGTAACTGTATTGGTTGGGGTGGGTTTTGTGGCTGTTTTTTTGTTTTGGTTTGGGTTTTTGGGGTTATTTTGGGTGGGGGTTTGGTTTGGGATTTTTTGGTTTTATTGTTGTTTTTCCACAGTTTTGGGGTGCCTCCCCTTTCTTCAAAATAAGAACACCAAAAATACAGTAGGAAAAAGTGTTATGTTAATAGCTAGGCTTTATTAGACTATAGAAATATAAACTAGATCAAGGTAATTCTTACCACTGATACTTAAGAGATTCAAAGAGAAAAGACCCACAGATGAAACATCTGTATTCTTGTGGGCTGAGCTCTTTATCCCATGCTGGACTTCAGTCTTGCAACTGATTGTAACTTCCTGATTGCTCAGAACCTTCTGGATTCCCAGTAAGGTTTACTTTCCATCTCCTCTGACACTTGGCTGTAGATTGCTCCCTAATGCAAGCAAGGCTCCCGTTCTTTTCTGTTTCCCAGACCTCTGTCTCACAGGAGCATCTCTGTTTATATAGAGAGTGCAACCTGCCTCAACCTGCAGCTTCTCCCAGGCACCTGGGAGGAGTGATTCCCCTGTTTTGGAAGGCTCCCACCCCTCTAGGTGCATCGGCAAGGCAGCATAAACCCATTGTTTCTCTTCTCTGGCTACACTCTCTTTAACAAAAGTCTGCAGTATTCACATGGGAGGGATGAGAAATCATCCATTACTGTCCAACACACCCTTTTGGAAGTGAATGACCCATGTAATCATGGCCCTGTGTGTCTTTTCTGCCTTCCAGCCATGCCTTTGGCAGCGTGGTTGGCAGAGGGGATCCAGCAGTCCATTTCAGAGCTGCCAGATCTTTCAACAGGGAGGGTCCAGAGCTCATTGAAGCAACTTGTAAGTAAAATGACCTGAATGATTCTGTCTGGGAAGGTGTGTTCATGCATGTACTATGCTCTCTCTGTTTTCACTGAAACTGTTGGTTTTTGGTCAAAATCATGGGATTAATTTACAAGGAGGCTTAGACATTGTGAATTGCAGAGATGAAAGGCCAGAATTGCTGTTGCCATACCAATTACATAGCACGTGTTAATTACAGCTACAGTCATTGTATATATTAGTACAGGGCATAAATTTGCCACTCCCCTGCCCCAGTTTCACACTACAGGGACTCCTTCAACTGGAATATTATACAATGGTGAGATAAATGCAGCTTAATGATATTAGCAGTATTCTTGAAACTCAGTATGCTGAACTGTGCTACAAGCACAAACCAATTAATCAGTCTTGGAAAGCCAGGAATTAGTAACTTATCAAACAGGGATGGCCAGAGTTAAGGTGATCCATTTCTGTCTCCTGGTTCATCAAGGGAATGACTCTCTGTAGCAGTGCTGCATAGCTGGGTTAGGATGATGCTACAGCTGTCTTTGACTTTGCTCCTCTGGCTTGAGAGGTCTCTCCATTTAATCTAGTGACTATACATTTTTGGGCATTATGTTACCTTCTCAGCCAGGTGCTGTGCGACTTACATTGTGCTTTAAATAGTCTGAGAGCCAGTCATTGAAAAATGGTGCAGCTCCATCAACTTAAATTAAGTTGTATGAATCAGTGTCCATCAGTGGTCCTTTGAACTGGATTTTGTCTTCTCAGCATTATTTACATTAGTTCTATATTCCTGTTGCTCTTTGTGTGTTCGAGGGTATGGTTATCACACTCTTTCCCTTTAAGTACTGTTGGTACGATTTCTTGTGGCTGAAAGTTACTGGCCTCTTATGTATGGTGAGACTAGAGGATATGGAAGGGAACTTTGTCTTTTTCACATTTCCTGTTTGCACTATGGGAATCAGTTTGGAGATGGAGATTAGAACAGGTGACTCTTGATGTTGTGACAGAATATACAAGTATCCCTTACTTAACTCTTCATTTTTATGTTTTGTTTTGTTTTTTCCTAGTGGAGAGTTTAGGGATAAGTGACGAGTTGAAGACAAAACTCAAAGATGTCTTAATACAGGAACAGCAGTTCACCTTGGGAAGAATGTTGGGCAAAGGTAAGAACCAAAACCGATAAGGCTTTACATTGAAAATCCAACCTGTTACCTTTACTGCTGAGTAAGGAGAAGCAATTATAAGCAGCCTGTTTTCTCTCCTTCTTGTAGATGGCAATTTAAATGGAACTATCCCTTCTGCTGGGATAAAAAGTTTCAGAGGTTTAACATAACTGAGAGGATATTGGCTAAGCCACTCCCATAATATGTGCTCAGCTTTCCAAAGTACTGTTGATTTACTGGCATGTGTATTTCTTTCAGAGATTTAAACAAAGGAATATTCAACTCAATTTCTGCTCTTTCTACTAACAAAATGATGCTACAGAATTCCTTCCATTTACATAAGCATGCATGAACTATTTAATTTCAAGGCTGAGACAGAGATGATACACTTTAAACATTCTAACCCCTTAAAAAATGTTGATTCAGTTTCAGATATTCTCAATGTCTGAAGTGGTTTGACTTTAGATTTTAGTTTGGGCTCCTATAGAGGCACATTTGGAACAGGTACTGAATTTTGCTGACATTTATCCTCATTAGCTCATATCCTTAGGAGTGCTTCTGACTGTGGATCTCCGTCTGGATATCACACACAGGTGATCCTAATATTTCTCCAAGGTTTTCAGATGAGGAGGGATGAACAGAGCAAAAGTGGGATGCTTCTCACTTAACTTTAGCTGAGAGATTGGCCCAGAAACCCTGAGAGAAAAGACGGGTTTGAATTCAGATGTTCCAAGTGGCAGGCCAGTGTGTTAACTGTTGATTCATCCTTCCCTACTTCTAAGTCTGAAGGCAGTCTCTAGAAATAAGTGTAAGGATAAAGCCAATAACTAAGAGAGGAGCATAAGCTGGGGTCATAAGCAAAGGGAAGCTGAAGTGTTTGGGTTCCTTTTTCTTTTAAAGACTAGTTTCCTTGCAATTTTCTTTGACCCTTTCCCACTGGGAGAATTCTTCCACTCCATCCCTCCTAGAACAAATACATTTCTTTCAGAGCAGGAAGACGACCTTCCTGCAAAGTGGTCTCAAAGGGCTTAACAATGCTAAGTAATTAAACAGCTGTGCGAGTGTCAGCTCTTGGCCAGTTTCTGAGATCCTGCTTCAACCCTTCTGGGGTGTCCTCATGGCAAGTAATGAAGTGAAATCAGCTGCAATGGGCCCCAGGGCATGGCCTTGGTGGGAGAAGACCAGCTGGCAGCATCTGATCTGTGTTGTCAGCCCCACTTCTGCAACCCCACACTCAGCGTACAGGTTATAAGATGGCATGACTGCATTACCTTGGGCTGTGCTGACTCTGCAGCTGAACGACAGCTCCAGGAGCAGCACAAAATGCCTTTGCTCCTTCCCATTTTCCTTGTTTATGGTCAGATCCACTGCTTGTGGTTATCGTGTAGTAAGCATACAGTAATGAAGGAGAGCAGTGAAAAGCTAGTGGGAAGAAATTGTTTCCAGGATGGGTGTCCTGAGTGCCATATTTTGCTTCCTTCTTTGCAGTACCAAAGGGTGGGGTAAGCAGTTAAAAAATTAGAGAGAGAGAATCTAGAGCCAGGTCTAATGCAAAGAGGCTGTTAGGCTGTGGTATAAAGCCACTTCAGGCTAAAATCATTGGAAGAGGTTTTGGCCTGTTGCATTTCCTCTTTTCTCCCTCAGAGAATACACCGGAGTAAATGCTGCCTCCTGTGTATGTTTTCTCTGATCAGCTGTGATTCATAAAAGTCATTCCCTGACTTTTGAGAGATAAGGCTGACTGTGTCTCAAAATGGTTAAGTCCTGGCAGCATCACTCAGCTCTGATGGCTGTCAATACTGAGAAATTCCTCAGCCAACCCATGCACTTGCTGCTCCAGCTAACAGCCTCTTCCCTGACCAGAACCTTGCTCAGATTCATCCCTCATGATATGCCTTCGCCAGACATGTCTGCCTACAATGCCAGCTTAAACTCTGTCTCTGCATCGTCTATCTGGTGAGGGATTGCTTTTTTCCCCTCGTCTTCCTTTGCCTTCTGGGTTGCCAGCACAGTGATCTCCATCTACTGGTAGTGCTACCTCTTCTAAGCACACATATGCTGAAAGTAGAATGTAAAATTAAGCATTTCTTACGGTTATTTAGCTTCTTTCCCAGTGACCCCTGAAGTGAACCTGCTGTGAATCATACTTTCTTCACAAGAAGCTGTTCTCTCACTGCCTGCTCTGGTCATTTCACAGGGGAGTTTGGGTCAGTTCGAGAGGCACTACTGAAGCTAGATGATGGCTCTTTCCAGAAAGTGGCAGTGAAGATGCTGAAAGGTAAGTGGGAGCAGGGCTACCTGAATTACTTGAGAAAAGAGAGCTCGGAAAGACTAAACATTTTCTGTCCTATTCTCAGCAAACATCCCCTGATGCTCTTTACTCCTCTCTGAGCTTCCTTTCAGCCACTCTACCCATGTTGTCTCCCATCGCTTTCGTGTCAGTCTTTTTGTAGTGGAAGCTTTTCAGGGAAGGGCCAATACCACCGTAGTTGCTTCTACAGCACCTAGCACATGGTGAGTGCAACCAAAACCACATGTGGCACAGACAGCTCAAACAGATCTGCTTTGCCCTGATAATTCAGCTGTGAAAGACAGTATTCCTCCAAGCTCATACCCTGGAATAAACAGACAAGTGTTTGGGCTGAGTGAATGCAGTGACAAGCTAACTCGTCTCAGTCAGGCACATTTGACTAAGTAGTCTCACTCCCTTTTGATTTGTTGTTTGATGAGTGTACATAACAAGGGCAACTGACACGTTCGTCAGCAGAAGTCTGCAACAAGAAAAGAAATTAAGAGATAGGTATAAATCAAAGCAATTATGTGCATACTTATGTTTTTATATATGTTAACCTATGTTATTTTATCCCTGTTGCCTGTAAGGTAAAAATTAACTGTGACTAACTGGAAGCAGAGTCACACTTACCTCTGGAGCTCAGTTTGCTGTCACAGAATACCAGCTTGTTCTAAATATACTAGTACCACAGTAGTGTATGTTGTATCATTTTACCCAGTTTCAGCAATAATTCTAATCAGTTTGCAAGCTTTTGTGTAGTCAGACTGTCACCTTCAGGCATCTAACTCAGGAAAAATCTGTCAGCCTCCAGAGACACCTTCCTTTCTTTATTGGCTGTAAAAAGGGAATCTCCTTTTGTCTTCTGAATCATATTGAAATTGCTTGCCTAAAGCACATCATGTGAATACTCCCCTACAGGTCTGAGTCTGATCTTGCAGCAAGACTGGACTTCTCATGCTAAAATTCAGCAGCAGAAGTGGGGAAAGTAGTTGACTGGGCTAATTATTCATTATATTGATGTATTTCCATAAATCTGCAGTAATAGCAATGAGAAATAATTTACTCCAAATTTATGCTGATGTATGTCACTGTTGAATTTGGTCCAAGCTCTCCAATAGTGTGGTTATTTAAAGAATCTTACTTCTAACACCTTAGAAGACTCAATTATGCTCAGAGACATAAAAGCATTGATCTTTCATTCTTATCAGACATGAATTGGGGTCTGCTGTGCCAGCCAGGGCCTCCAGGCCGTCTTCTCAGTTTCAACATTTTGTTTCATTTGTGTGATGTCTCCTCTCCTTGACATTGTAGTTTAGGATCTTTTTCCTAATTAATTCTTACATCTTTAACGCCCACACGGTTTTCCCTGGAAGAAAAGTTCCTACTGAGAAAATAGCTGCTAATCAGCAGGTCTTTACTCTGCCAAGAACCAATCTACCAGATGTCCCTAATGTGTGCTTACTACTGCCCATCCCAGGGGAGTGTCAGGCTCTGCTTTGTTGTAAAGTGGCTTATCTAGCTATAGGTCTGAGAGGGTGTGCTGTGCCACACACAGAGAACAAGCTTCTGATAATCACTATTTGTGAAGTCCCTTGGAGCCACCCACAAAGGAAGTAAACTTACAGTCACTTTTTCCAGCGGACATCTTTACATCGACTGACATTGAGGAGTTCCTGCGAGAGGCTGCATGTATGAAGGAATTTGACCACCCGCACGTCACTAAACTGATTGGTAAGCCAGCACTGCTGCTTGTGCCACTGAGCACCTCCTGTTCCTGCACAATCCCACACAGTCTCACTCCCCATTGTCCAGTAGCAGTGATAGTGCAGCCACCTCTGTGCTGCTTGGAGTCCTGCATAGATCGGCATTGCTCCTTCCTGGGCCCAGAGGGAGTTGACTGTGTGTAAGTGCTCACAACACTTGCTCTCATATACCAGTAATGAACATCTCTTATTTAAGCCATTTCTTTGGTTCTTGCAAATACATCAGGGAGACTTTGGCTGACTGAGATATGTCTAAACTGCTGTGGACAGGTGTGCTGGTAGACTATAAATAGAGAGAGGGAAGATTGTGCCTTTCCAAAATACTGACAAAGAAGGAAGACATTCATGTTGGACACTGTGGAACACAGGCAATTTCTGGAATGTGGAGATTGCTCTACAAAGCCTGGGCTTTGGGTTGTCTGGTCTGGAGCGATCCTAGAAACATTTATAGCTGGTTCTGCAAGAACGGCTGAGAGGTGCTAGGCACTTAGTACTGCCTCTGAAATAAACAGGGTTAGAGGTATCTTAACACTTCCTGGCATGAAGTCATGGGAAGGAGCTTGAAGCATGGAATCTACCCACCAAAACTGCACATTTTCCTCCAGATTTGTAAGAGAAAGGCACAGCAGGCTTTAAGATTCCTCTTGGGAGTGATCTGTTTGCTAACACCCCTTTGCTGTGTGTGTCCTCATCAGGAGTCAGTCTACGGAGCCGTCCCAAGGGCCGTCTCCCAATTCCCATGGTGATCCTGCCCTTCATGAAGCATGGAGACCTCCATGCATTTCTGCTGATGTCACGGATTGGGGAAAACCCTTTTGTAAGTCTGCCTTACAATAGAATTCCTTCTGGAAGGATATGGATTTTCGGAGAATACATTTGGAGCAGTTCAGGGTTAGTCTCCCAAAGGCACTGGCAGATAACTGGATTTTAATACCAGAGACAGTTGTGAGATTCACGTTGAAGGTTTTAATTCCATGCATGTTGAGGACCAGCTCCTCCATTCCATCTCCTCCCTATATCCCCCATCCCTGCTCTGTAACTAGCAGCAAATTTTGAAGTTTTGCCATATGTGTTGAAAGCTTCCAGGAGCAGAACTTAAACTGTTATTTCTTACAGAACTTGCCTGTTCAGACACTCCTCAAGTTCATGATCGACATTGCCAGTGGGATGGAGTACTTGAGCTCAAAAAACTTCATACACAGGGACCTTGCAGCTCGGAACTGCATGTAAGTGACCCATGAGTTTTTAGAGAAAAGAAAGACCAGAGTGGGTGAGGGAGGAATGAGAAATAGTTTTTATGACAGAAGTGTCTGAGAATGCTGATCCTTGCATTTAAGTGACAATAGACATAGGGGAGCCATGCCATGGTGGTGGGATGTGTGATGATAGTGATGGGAGCAGGGAGCAATTCCTGAAGTCCCACTGAGCTTACAAATAGACCTTTATTATAAGGAACTTTTCCATCATTGGTCTATACATAAGATTTCATAGAGTTGACTACAATATGTGTTTGTAATTGGAAGCCACTTTAGTGGCTGTTTGTCAGCATTGGCTATTTGTCCCACAATGTAATGTAGCCAACAGGAGAGAATGGGTTTGGCTGTGTTAGGAGAAAAGAACTTTCACTGTAGCCTGAAGAGTGTATTTCTTGTATCTATTTTAAGAACTTGATTATTGCAATATAAGAAACAGCTTGTGGAGAATGCCTTTAAAAATAATTGCATGGTGAACACACCATGTGATCTCACTTTACTGTTCTTGACTCCAACTAATTGACTGCTTTGAAGGGAAGAAAAGTCCTTTTTATCCCTTCCATTCTGCTTGCTCCCTAAGAATGGAGTAAGGAACAATCCATTCTGACAGACAACTCTGCTTCTGAACAGAACCACAACAATCCACAGTAAGACACGGATTTCCAAAGACATTTGAACGTCCACGTGTACAGACAAGAGCCTAATAGTCATGATGAAAAATGATGGGTTAGCCCATCATGCTTTGACATTTACGAGAAACCCATACTGATTTCCTGTTTCTGCAGCCTTCCTCCAGAGGAGGAAGCTAAATGCCTGTTTTAGCACATCTTCTGGGGAAAGTAGTGAGTCCTTTATGAGACCTGGGAGCATGAAGTCTTTGTGGGCTTTACTTGCATTGCCTACCAATATGTTTAGGTTTAAGTGGGTGGCAGAGCAATTCAGACCATTAACCAGGCTTTGATGGTAGCAGTGAGCACTGAAGATATCCTATGATAATCTTGGAAACTACAGAAAGTGTCTAAGTTTGCCTTGTATAGTAGAGTAGACCATCTGAGCATGGCCATTTCCTTACTTCCTTAGACCTAATTATTTCCCTGTTAGTCTGAAGGAGCTGATTTGAGACCACTGAACTATTTCACATTGATCATCAAGTAGATGAAATCGTTATCCTTCTGGGTAATACTTGGTGAGCTATATACCTCCATTCTCTGAACTTTCATTTGTTTGTTTGTGGGGGTTTTTTTGGCTGAGGTAGTCAAGAAATACTTTCCTTTCCTCAATTATGAAAACTATCCCGTAGGTTGGATGAGAACATGAACGTGAGTGTTGCGGACTTTGGACTTTCTAAGAAAATCTACAGTGGAGACTACTACCGTCAGGGCTGTGCCTCCAAGCTGCCAGTGAAGTGGCTTGCTCTGGAAAGTCTGGCGGATAATCTGTACACAACACACAGCGACGTGGTGAGCTTTGCTCTGATGCATTTGGGGACCATTTGTATTCCTGCTGAAGTGGAGGAATCCTTCCGTATCCACTGAGGGTGGGAAAAGGCCTTGGTGATGGGAAAGAGTTTGCCTTGTGTTTGAGGGATGGTGCTACCTCTGCCTTGGGTGGTGTCAGAACTCAAGACTAAAAATACGTGAGAGTGGTTTATGGCAGAAGACATCAACCCTTTTCCTCTTCTTGTCCTTTTGTTCTTTATTTTTCAGTGCTTATCCCCATCCTCTTCACCTTTGACCTGCTCCTCTTCCTTTTCCTCTCTCTTTATGCAGTTCTTCTTACTCTTTTGTTCTTTTTCCTTTCTCTTCTACGTGACAGTTAGAAGGTGACATTTGAAGTGCATGTAACCCACACACTTATGTACAAGTGCAGCAAAGGTACTCTGTACTACAGAAGGCATTGATGGAAGTTCATAGATCTGAATACATCAGCGCTTAGACACTCTCCATAACTTTGCCCCTGGGGGGTGAGGCTAAAGCCATTCATCTGAAATTGTTTCTTATTTTCCCTTTGGGTATTTTTTTTGGTTGGTTGGTTTTTTGGGGTTTGGTTTGTTTTGGGTTTTTTCTGATACTGTCTCCCCTCTTCTTTGCTGCCTTTTGGTCTGTTTTCACACTAGTTTTGTCCTTCAGTCCTGTGGACTTCCATTTCCAGTTATCTGCATCACAATGTTCCTGAAGAGGTCACCAAGAGTGCCTTGTAATGTGGTTGCTGTGTTGCTCAGCAATTCTGTAACCACTGTAGACAGTGTTTAGTGATTGGTGATTTGGCCAGTTTATAATAGATACTGGAGAAGGGTCTGCTTATGAAAATAATAATTTTTAGCACCTAACAAACCTTACAACTGTTGCAGTGTAGAGCAGCAATGAACTGAACCATAAGTGGTTTGTTCCTTGCCCTGCTCATTTGCTAAACTCTGCTTTCACTTGTGCCTGTACATTACTAGAAGCTCAGAATATGGTTCAATGAATTAAGAAACTGATTTGCAAGCCCCAAAGCAAAATCTACTTACAGCTGGCAACCACAAAACTGATACCACATAGCTTAAAGAACCATGAGAAGGAGATGCTTGGGAGAAGTCTGCAGGTGGAAGACAGCGGTAGATCCCAAATTTTCCATTGCAGAATGGGACTGGGCAGGGCCTTCAGCTGTCTCCTAAGATGATATGTCAGCATCAGCTGCATCTGATGGATCATTCCTGTTTTCTAACTAGAGTTTGGATAGTCCTTGCATCGCTGCTGTGCACACGACGTTACCCCAGACCGAAAGCCCACCCAGTGAGCAGGGGACTGTCTGTTCACTTGTTCTGTGTGCTGTTCTCTTTCAGTGGGCATTTGGCGTGACCATGTGGGAGATTGTGACCCGGGGACAAACCCCTTATGCTGGCATTGAGAATGCAGAAATCTACAACTACCTCATCAGTGGGAACAGGCTGAAGCAGCCGCCAGAGTGCCTGGAAGATGTGTGAGTACTTCCTCACCCTGCTGACATATGATTTCTTGAGAAGTTTGGCTCTCTGGAAGGAAAGGGAGGCAGCTGGCTGGGATGCTGATCTGAATCTATCTACTTTCCAGTACACAGAGGCATTCACTAGAAAGTCTCTGGATTAGCTACCAGATATGCTCTGCTGGAAGAGCTCCCAGGAACCTGTGGTAACTACACAAGCAGCTAACTTGGCTGAAGGGTTTGAACCGTGTCAACATTAGCAGCTCTTGGCTTTGTAACAATTGCATAGTTTCCACATAGAAACTGCTCCCTGCCTTCTCAGGCCAGCATCTGGGCAAAGGGATGAGTTTCATGGCATACCATGAAGGCTGAACAGAAAGGCAGTCTAGCATGACTACGAGGAAACTGGATTGCAGAGGCAGTGGTCTGCATGTGTCTTTCAAACATTGGCTCGGTTTTCAAAATTGGATCTACTGCTCTCAGAAACTGCAGGTTGAAAGAGAAGAGAACACACAGGCAAATCTAAATTTCTTTAGGTCAGTGTCCCATCTTAAATTGCAGGTGGAAACAAAACCAGGACAGTCTTGCAGATGCTGGTTTCACACATTTTCAGATTTACAGGAAGGACTCGGATAGTCCTCAGGGCATCAAGCAGCCACAAGCTGCAGCCTATGCTTCTGCCATAGTCCTGCAGCCAAGGGACCATTCTTGGCCAGCAGGTTATGTGAAATGTTTGCTCAGGAACTCTTGCTCCGTGGATGATGGCTGGAGTTTCCTGGACTCCACATGTGGGGCTGAGATCCCCCAGGGACTGTCACTAACTTGTCCCAGGGTAAAAGCTTGCCTTGTCTGGACGAGGTGAAATCATTTCACTGAGGGCCCAAGCAAATTTCTGTTTTCTGTGTGTTGTGCCCAAAGCAAGACGTAACTATGAGTACTGACTTTAGTGATCTTTTCAAGCAGTTCCTTGTATGTCAGATGGACAACATGAAGTCCTCTTTCCTTCCTCTTCCCTCCTGCTCTGATGGTGAATTGTTTAATGTGATTTTTTTCTCTTTTCCTTTTTTTCCACATAGGTAATAATCTGTTCTCTTGTTACTAAAGCTGTACACTTTTATCTTCTCAGCAGTTCATTTTAACTCTTATTGAGTTTAAATGAAAACAGTGTTGTATCACTGCTTAAATTTATTACATGTCTGCATCTTTACTGCTGTGAGTAGCTTTGGTTCCAAGTTGTGAAACTTATGGCTGGAAGATGTTATAGATGCAGAAAGTAGGGAAGAGATTCAAAAACCTACTAGGTAGGCAATGCAGAAAAATCTGTCAAAAACTACTAAAAAGGTACAACCACCATTTTGAGAGGCCCTTGAGCTACAGGTTATTGAGACCTGAGAGAATATACTAGAAAGATCTCACTACATGCTCATCCTCATCTTAATGTGCTTTCTCCAGACATTGCTACTGGACACTGTCAGATGTAGGATACTGGGGAAATGGAATTTTGGTGGCTGATTCAGTACAAGCAGTAGTTTTCTACCTTACTTTCAAATGAATTTCTGCTGAATGACAGCAAGGGAAAAAGAGAGTATTTAGTTTGGTGCAGCATAGGAAGTTTGTCTTTTATCTAGATCATTTAGAATTATTTCTACTGTTTGTGAGATATGTAAATCAGGATTCAGACAACTTTCTGTAAAAGTATGAGATCAAAAACAGCCTGGTAAATCTGATAGCAAGCAAGGGACTGAAAAAGTAAAATAAAACCCATCATTAAATGCTTTATTTCCCAGTAAAGGCCATATCAGATTTTTTCCATTTACAAGTTTAACTGGGATTCATTTATATGCAGTTTTTCAATGCAAGCACTGTTCTTTGTTCCTGTTCCCTGCAAAACTGGCAACAATAATGCCATAGGAATGCAGCTGGCAGTGGGTGATGCACAAAGAGAAGGACAATGGCTCTGGCCACGATCCAGCCCAGTGTTCCAGCCGGAGGCCTGGCCGGCGGGAGGCCAGCCAGCACAGACACTGAGCTGGGAAAGCAGCCACGGGAAAGCAGAGCTTCTCTGCCTTTGCCCGAGCACAGGCCATCACAGCCAGTGGTGTCTCCTCATGCTGCCCCCTAGGCAACCAGAGCTGAGGTGGCTGGCGTTTGACCACAGAAGAAATGCTACAGGATGGGGCCTGAGGCACTGAACATATCTTCTGCCTAGGGGTGGTGCCTTTATAGTGGAAAGGCCATTTCAGCATCCCTCTTCCAGCAGTGAAGTTGTTGTCCATTCTTTAACGGCCCTCTAAACAAACCCCACGTACCTCTTTCCAGTCCTGATGACAACCTGTCAGACAGTGACAGCAGCACACCTCCATTACTCTGGGAAACCTGAGTTAACACGATATGGAAAAAGAATATTCTGGAAATAACTTGCACCACCCACAGTTTGATCTTTGTTTTCTTCCTGTGATACGTCTGCTCTTGAACTAGAATTTGGAGGGACGGCTTCAGCTGAGGCAGAGTTTGTGAGGATGCTTTTTGTGAATACATTCAAAAGCTATTACTAGGTGATGTCACACTCACTCATGGGTCCTATTCTAGCTCCCTAGAGACAGTGAATCGAGAGTTTTACCAAGAAATTCAGCATGGCTTTTGGGGTTTTTGATACTGTCTCAGTAGCTATTTTGACCAAAGTAAGAATGCCTTTGAAAATGGGAAGAAACAAGAAATTAGATCCATAATGCTGTGTCACCTGTGCAAGGCCAAAGCTGATAGTTTTGGGGAAAGCATCTGTGTTTTTTAAGCTGCGCTGCCCAGAGCTCCTGTTCAGAGGTGTGGGGCATGGCTGCTCTGCTTCTCAGTGCTCTTGTCTCCCTCTATTTTGCAGCTATGATCTCATGTGTAGATGTTGGCATCCAGAGCCCAAGCTACGCCCCAGCTTTGGAGTGCTCCGGTCCCAGCTGGAAATGATTCGTGGGAGGATGTCCACTCTCTCTTCCAGTCAAGATCCTCTCTATGTCAACATTGGGAAGGACAAAGAGGCGTCTGCAAGTGACCCTGCCCTGCACGCCTCCTTTGGAAATACAGATGCTGAAGAGACTGTTGCTGGGGCAGCTGCTGCTGTCACAAGTGACTATCGCTACATCATGAGCCCCTTGTGCCTTGGAGATGATGCTGAGGGTGAAAGGCATCAAGATGGGCAGGAAGGGGAGGACAAAAGCCTTCTGTATGAGCTAGAGACAGGAGAAGGGAAGAGTTGTTAGCCTGTACATAGCAGTGACACTCTGCTTCCTGGGACTGGATGTGTGCAGCACGGTGCTGTGTCGCCTGGGGCTCTGATGCTGGATCTGGAATGGCTTTGAACAGCACTGGCCAGAGCTCTTGGGCAGCTTTTGTAGCTTTCACCAGCTATGTGGGCTGCAGTAGCAATCACCTTGGAAGAACTGCAATCCCAACAACCCCTTGGATTTGGGGAGGGGAAGTAGGGTTACAGATTGACCACATCCTACGAAAAGGAACTAAGGCAGTCAAAGTCTGTGCTCTGCTCCTTCTCACTGAATGCTGGAACAGAGCTGAATACACCTTCTGTTCAGTCACTGCTTGCTCTTGTGTAGATGGTGTCTTCAATCCTGCCTGCCTGACTTTGGGACTGGTACCTCCAGAAACACAAGTGGGTATTTATATTGTCATTCAGGACAAGAGGGCAAGATTCCCCTCGTGTTCACTCAGCAGTACTGCCTAGACTTGTTGCCTACCTCAGTGGTTCTCAAACTGATCAGCAGATCTGCTTCTACCCAGCACTGAATTTTAACATCTGGCTTATTTCATGCAGTGACATTTTCCACTTCCTTTCAGTCCAGGGCTTTTTTAAGAGTTTCAGATGTTTTGATGAGCAAGGAAATCAGAGAAAAAAATGAAAATCCATCATTCCTCTTCACCCCATGTACCTTTTTTTATGTTATTCTTTTTTCTTCCATTTGATGCCAGTTCAAGCCTGACCAGACTTGCAGCTGACATTAAAGTGCAAAGGGAGAGAGAGCATTTGGCATGGGGCAGAATCCTTCTTCAAAGAGATGGAAAGGAAACAGTGTAGAGAGGACTTAGCAGTATGGGGAAACAGTGCTAATTAATGGTAAGTGCTGCCCTCCAGGAGGGGAAGGAGATGGCTGAGATACAGAATGGCAGACTTACTTCAGTTTCAGCTGACACAGGATCCAGCATTTGCTTCAAAATCAGGTTGTTTAATCATTCTCTTTATTAGTCCTATGACTTCTTCAAATAACCAAGTACTGTAGCTGCTATAGTGATGGTGTGAAATCAGCTTTGAGAAGATGTATGTGTTGGGGGAAGGGATCAACTCTGAAGAGAGAGGCCTCATGATGAACAAGCTTGAGAACCACTGGCCTTCCTGTTTGGGAGGTTTTCTGGCATGCTGTAAAAGTCACATAAGACATAGACTCGTATCACTGCAGCCTTCCAGACAGGGCAAAATTAATGGGTTTGCTCTTTTGTTTTCCAGTCAGCATGTCTGACTCACTGTAACTTCAAGTGCTTGTGTGGTTTTAATAATTTAATATTTTACTGTAAATCAGCTTTTGTTTTGTGCAGTGGTTCCCAGCAAGGAAGTACAGTTACATCTTGCTCTATTTATCCTAAATATTCTCTAAATCTTAATTTCTCTTATTTTCACTGCGCTGAAAACTTGGCAGTATCACAAGACTTAGGATTCCACATTGTACTTCCTCAGAAATGAATTCTACAAACATCAGCATTTGCTGAATTGGCGAAGGTGAGACCAACAAGTCAAATGAGATTGCAGTCTTGGTATCAGAACACTCCACACTCCAATGCCCAGTATTTTCTTATTGTAAGTTTAGGGGTCGGCCTACAAAATTCAGGTCCAATTTCAGCCCTTAGTGAGAACTCTTCCTACGGAAGGGGAATTTCAGCCTGCAACTTGGGCATGGGTTGTTTCTGTAAAGTTTCCTACTGAACAGAGATGTCCTACAGGTGTCTCCAGAAGTTCAGTATGCTTTCTCAGTCACAGATGCAAACTGCACCAGCTTACACCCCAGGCAATACCGGGTTTTCTCTTCATTTAGCTGGAATGCTGTAAATGCAGGTGAGAAGATGACACCTAACAAAGGGTAACAAAGCCTGTGCACATTTGTGCAGTGCACATTTGCAGTGAGGGCAGAAGGCTATGCTCCCTGCAGCTGCCTGGGAAGCGCAGATGTACATATAGACTCTAACTCGGGGAAGCATGTCTTTAGTTTTTATGCACTTTTTAATAATAAAATGTGTACTGTGTTTGAGTCCTAGCCTCTTATGTGTGGCAGAACTTGTGATGATGCTTACTAACTGTGTGGGGCCACGGCAAAAGTCAGCCCCAGCTGAAAGCTGTCGAGAAAGACAAGCGTGATTGGTCTACTTCTCGAAGGCAGAGAACATGTTTGGCCTCCCCAGATGTCAGTTACTCTGCACTGCTCCAGCCTTGAGATTCTGAAGGCCAAAATCTGATGGGCACAGGCTGATGGGTCCACAAAAAGATAGGCTCTGCAGCCACCACTGTGTAAAGAAGCCCTTACTGGGACATCATGCATCCTACCTGGGAATGCAAAACCTCTGTGTCAGTTCCTCCTTGAAAACTGTCGTGTGCACCCATCCAACTACTGGTAGCACTCTCAGTGGAAGAGCAGTTTGGAGGTGGTCGGTAAAATTCTGCTGCTGAGTCAAGTGTTCCAACCACAACATAAAAGAACCCCTGGATTTCCAGCTCAAAGAGAAGAAAAGGTGTACCTCACACTTTTATTCTTCATCAGCAAACAGCATGCTGCACGCCCTCTGCCTGCATCTCACACAGAGAGGAAGAGTGATGGTAAATGGTATGAGTGCTCACCCCCCATCTGCAATGCAGGAAAAATGACTTCTGAAGCACGAACTGGCTGATTTAGTTAAGATTTTAAGGTTCCAGTGCCCAGTGATGTCCTTTGGATCTGTTTCAAATGATGATTTACTTGTTTTGCATACAAGCTTGGACAGACCAGGTAGAAATGAGGCTGTACTGTGGGTGAGAGAAGCAACACCAGAAAGCTAGTGAGAAAAAAGGGAGGGAAGGAGATTTTAGAATGAGGACAGATGGGACAAGCTGTCAAGACAAAAAACAAGGAAGTCAGAAAGCAGAGATGTGGAATTTTATACATGACATCCAAGAACAGAGAAGGCATTGCCTCAGCTGGGACCAGGCAGGGGTATGAGGTGGGGGCTTGCTGTGTGTTTTGGTAAAGGATGAGATGCCCAGGTGCCCTGCAGTGTGTTGCTCTTAAATCACAAAGAGGCTGTACATAGCTGGCCTGGCTCTGCATCTGCTTGGAGAAAAAGCTGTGATAGTGACCCCAGGGAAGCTTCAGCCTAGCAGTTCTGATTTAGGCACCAGCTTGGCACATTGGTGTCATAACTAAACAAAATGCTTCCCCCACAACCACCTTTTTTTCCCATCACTGTATTACAACAGTGCAGTTCCTCCCACCCTCCCAAGCAGCAGGCCTTGCCCCATCCACTGCACTGAGATGCCCAAGGGGCACTGCTTATTTGTGCTGAGGCAACTTCTCTCCCATATAGGTAAGCCTGACCACAGGCCTACTCCATCCACATCTCCTTGAGGATGGGATGGGTTAGGGTTCTTTTTAACAGAGGCTTAAGCCACTTGGGGCAGTTACCAACCCCAACTCAGTTGTGAGGCAGCATGACCCTACAGTGCCTAGCAAAAGCACAGCAGAAGCTCACAACGTTGTCTGTGTTGTGTAGAAGTAGTTAGTGCATGAGGAGACTTGGCTCTGTCAGCTCCAGTGCCAACTGATGGATCCTAGACCATGGGCTATGATGGCAGCTCAGCTTGCAGATATGGGGATATTCCAGCCTGATCCAGTATCATTAGTGTGGAGAATTGCTGAGTGTTCAGGGCTGACGGCTCAGCAGGTGCATGCAGTGCATGGATATACCTTGGAGCTAATGTACAGCTACCCTGGGACCAGCCACCTTCCTTCTTGACCTGTTTGGAAGGAAGTGTTGCAGTCTTGACTCCATAAAAAACACTCCTTTGAAGTGAAATGGAATTAATTTTGAATAAAAGTTTGAGTCTGGCTAACCAGAGAAAGGAACAATATTTGCACATAGATATTTTCCTGATTTACATTCTGTACATTGCTTGCAGTATTCATCCTCCTCTGATGCTCAGCAACCACCAACTTTTGCAAATCCTCATAATTTTTTACCAAGGATTTCTGTGAGGAACCCTCAATACACTGTCCTAATTTTATCCTGATTTGTTATTTCACACCTGTTGTGCTCCGTTAAAATAGCAAGTTGTTCTACAAACACTGGATTCCTGTGGATTTGCATCCCGTGGGTGATTGCAAGCTGTGGGCAAAGCTTGCCCCTGGTTAGGGTACTTATAAGCCTTTTTACCTTGGTGGTGTGTCTGGTGTCCAATATAAACTCATTGAATTTCTCTCTGCAGTGAAGGTACCCATGTGGCACTAGTAGGGTCTGCCACACAACCTGTTTTCAGAAAACATGTAGGAACTTAATTATCCCTCAGACCTCAATCTTGCCATTGCATTTGCTTGAAATAAAGCAGTGGATTCAAAAGCTCTTAGGGCCAACACATGCAGCTGGTGATCAGAGAGCCTTGTTACCCTGGGCAACAGAGCTAAAAATCAATTACTTAGTCTAAGAACAGAAAGAACCGATGGACATGGGTTTTGATTGCATTTGCTCTGTCATATAAAAGGAACTCGACGTCAGTATGAATCAGACCTCAGTCACTGCACTGAGCTCTAGCAACAAAACAAAGATGATCAACTCCTCACTTCCTAATTACTCCACGGATCCTCCAGCTTGAGGCATGCCAAGCCAAGTCATTCCCAAATGCAGTTAGGTGAAACAACATCTTCTGGTCCTATATGGCAGTAGGACTGAAATTAGGTAGCAGGTGTTTCAGCAGCATGGCAAGTATCTAAACAGCCTTTTTTTCCTTGGGTTTCTTTTCACTGGCTTTAAATAGAACTGAAAGAAATGTGTGAACCCAGGAAATAGATGGCACTTGTTGACTTAAGCTTTGCTCAGTTCAGTATAGATTTTATGGGACTGGACTAGCTTCCAGAAAAGTCTCTGTAGAAGCTGTGTCTTGCCAGCCTGTGGAATAAGGAAGAAAGAATTTGTGATGAGCAAGGAGGGCTTGCATGCATAAACGATCTAATTGGGAGTATAAGATACTGCACCACATGCTGATAAATATACAATGCCAGTAAATATGCAAAAAGGAGGAGATGAAAGAAATGGCAGGTGTTGGAGAGAAGCACACTGTACAGTGTAACATAGCAGTGCAGCAAATTCAAAAGGTTGCTGTTTCTTAATTAATATATAAGACAACGATCCTGGCTGCTACTCTGTCATTACCCGAGCTGCGTGGGAGACTGCTGCTGCCTCTTCACTTCTGTTCTGCCAGTGAATGCCTCTGCAAGAGCCACTTCTGCTTGTGCAACATGGTGCTAGCCACAGCAGAGAGCCCTTTGGTCACTTACTGCTGTCTTTCATTGCTTCTTATTAAATTACCTTAAAAGAAAATGAAAACCCCAAGGTTCACACTGCTAGGTGAGGTAAAGCGTCATGTTTCTCCAACATCAGGTAAGGTTCAGACCTAATTAATACGTTTCATGGTAGTACTTGTCTACAGTATCCTTCCTGTTACACAAAGGTACACAGAGAGAAAGAGGAGCAGAAATATTGTGCAGACATGTGGCTGGGCATATGAGGAGGGAGGAGCTTTAACAGCCCTTTGGTGACCATGAACCTTGTACCTGAGCTGCAGAGTGTAAGGACAAAGGAAGATGCAGACTTGAGACTTATGCGGGGGACCCAAACTAAGGCAGGCACTTAGCTATTGCCAGAACCCCTGCTAAGTAAAAAAAGCCTGGGTCAAATCCAAACTTCAAGGTTTGACACTCACTGAGCAGACAGCTGGGGCAGTTTAAGACCCCTTTTCCCAATATATGTTTGCTCCCCTTCTGCTAGAATTAGGAATCCCAGCAGCTGGGACCAGCAGTGCTGGTGCTGCTGAAGGTAGCAAAGATAGGTGATGCACAGAAAATCGTGAAGCACAGGCACATGTTTCTACCAGCACTGCTGTGGGGGTGGAAATCTCTGGCAGAGCAAACAGCCGGTGACTTCTCACACTCCCTCCCCCCTGTCTGATTCACTCCAGCTTGTCTGCCAACACTCCCAATTACGCCAATGCACTTTCATTGAAGCTGATATGCTGGGCTGTACCCGAGGCAATGATTGGGTTCACTATGTGAAATCTTTCCCATATTTTCCACCTATTAATGAAGTCTCTGGGTCACCACTGAAATTGCTGAGGGCTGCTGCCCTGCCAGTGGGCCAACTTTTCTTGCAGGCATCATCAGGCAAGGATCCAAATGAGAGGAGCTGAATCTATTTATTTATAGCAGAAATTAACATGGCTCAATATTTCTCTGTTTTCTCTGTTAATATACTCCAGTAAATAATGCCAGACTGCTGAGCTCTGTCACGCTGTAGGTAGCTGAAACTGAAGACACAGTTTGCCCATGGGGTCTTTATTTGGGGATTTATGCCCATGCACTCAACCATTATTGTCTCCGTGGAGCAGACCTCATTCCAGAGGCCTCCTGCACCACAGGTCTGAACCACGCATTGCTGACATGGGTGTAAATCGTGTGAAACACACCAAGATCATCAGAACTTGGTTTTCTGGCATGAAAAAACCCACAACTGAGAGCAGGATGTCATCTGTAATCTGGAAATACACCTAGCCTGCCTGTATACCAGGCCTTGACCTCTCCTGGGTGAAGATGGTCTGCTGGGATGATGTCAGTTTTCTTCCTTGTGCCTATTCAGCCACTGAAGCATTATTTAACACTGCTGATCCCACAGCGGGGACACTGCGCAGCAGCTCACGGAAGTCCAGGGGATGATGCCATCACAAGACTGGCAAGAATTCAACGTTGTGCTTTACAGCTTGCCTGTTTATTAGAAATCTGTGAATGTAGAAAATCTGTGCTTTTCCAGGAAAGCTCTAGACTTTCATAAGAAAAAAATTAACAGATTTATTTTCTCAGTAAATATCTTACGAATTGTCTGGGCAACAGAGTGTCACTGACACTGAGCTTGGCAAATAAAGAAAAATATGTTCTCATCTCAACATTAGTGTGAAGGGATGTAAAATCCTAAAGAAGATAAGGCTTTCTGTGGTCTTGCCATGCAGTAGCAGGGTGAGAGGGTATCTCTGTTTCCATTACAACTCTTTTTCTGAACTTGCTATCACTGGTGGAAAAAAGACACTGCCTTGTTTTCACCAGGTATGGTGAAAGGCCACAACATGCCTTTCCCTTGGTGCAGATAAACCCACAGTCAGCAGTGACACTGTGGTTTCTTCCCACTTGAGCTTTTGATGTCAGGGAGGATGCTGGAAACAGGAGCTGAGATGGCTGTGCAAGCATTTATGGTGGATCCCTTCCTGAGATACCACATGCACAGAAAACCCCAGGGCAACCTGAAGTGAGCAAGCTTTTATCCTGAGGAAGTCTGGGGATAAATTCAGTTTTGCGCCCCTAGGGCAGCAGCAGAGGGCTGGCCAGTGAGCCAGTGTTACCTGCTTCAGCAGAGAGCCAGAAAAGCTCATAGAGGGCGGTAGTGGGATAACGTGCCAGTTGGGGACATTTTGTCCTCTGTGATACGACATTTCTGTCTCTCAGAAATGCCAATGTCCTCTCCTACAGCAGGAGTTGGAGCAGCTCTAGGGACTCGTCTGACAGCACACTTTGCCTTGGTTTTTAAAATCCTTCACATTCATTGTTTATGATCCTCAGCCATGAAATCCGATTTTGCATCCCACAAATACAATTTCAATACCTCCTCTTAGCCACGTTCTCTTTCCTATCCCTGCCGCAACTTGGATGGACAGCAACCATCCTGCCCGGCTTGGGGCAGTCCAAGCATCAACAGCAGCCCCTGATCCCCAGTGGCATTTCCATTCAAGAGGATGCTGTGTGTCCCCAGGTGGATCCTTCACCTTGTTGACCAATTCAGGACCTTTGCCACCATGCCATAGAACTGTCCCGGGGGTCTGAGGCGGCAGACATGCCTTCAGATGACCTCAGCATTCTACTCTGCTTAGTGGCCTTGCTGGTGAACAGTGAGGAGTAGTCCCACTTATGTTTCTGAATCTCTATTTTAACATGATTCAGCTGGTAAGAGGGAGTGAGAGAAAATTCAGTTCTCTGGCTCCATGCAGTCTAACAGTTCAGAGACTTATTTGGCCAGACTTTACTGCTGTGGAACTATACTTACTGGCTCCTGCAAAACTACAGGAAGCAATTGAAATGAGAATTTGGCCCCAAAATAGTAATTTTTGCTTTACATTGATATTCAGTGTGTAAAACCTGGTGAGATTTCTGGATGTAGAGTTGGTGAGCTGCCCTGTGAAGAAGACTTGGGAGATTTGAAGGAACACCTTCAAGTGCCAGCTCTGAGCCTGTACAGAGTTCGTTGCTTGTTTGCTCCCTAGGCTGCTTATGCATTTTTGTGATGTGGTTAGGTTGTTTAACAGCAGCATCTGTGAAGAAAGTGCTTTGTATATCTGATGATTGCCTTTTCTGTGCCATTTTTGTAGTTTCTCTTGATGCATTTCAGTGAAAACATGTGAACGGTGGCTTTAGATAAGGATGCTGCATTCATGGTGAATGTCCTGACAGCCCCTTCTCACCCTGCATAGGGGAGTTTTGGCTGAAGCTCCATTGGGAAAAGGGCTGTGCAAATGCACTTACTGCTCAAAGCCTGTCCAAGGGCTGCCAGTTCTCAGGCCTGGTGAGGAGCTGGATTGAGGTGATCATCCTTGTCTCAAATGGGCAAAAGCAGTGGATTGCTAATGCCAACTGCACAGGTCTGTGTACATGCTCTGGCTGCACTGCTCACCGATTCAGCTGTAGCTTTTGAGAAAGTTTCCTTGCCTCAGGCCAGAGTATGAGGGCAGGTGCTCTGCTGCCAGGTGCCTGAGCTGGTCTCTGGGTTGCATGCCTGCCTCGGGAGCTTTATTTTTCTCTTACATCAGCCTCAGAGGTAGGACATGGGTAGCAGATAAGTGTTTAGGACAACGAGTTGCTTTGAGTGGCAAAACTGCCCATCTTGCTGCTTAGCTCTACCAGGGCAGCACTGCTGAGGCTGGGAGACAGGGAAAGGGAGAGGGTGCCCCTATGCACAAGTGGACAGATGATGCCTTGGGCTCCCCTTGCCTGTTGTTGACCACCCAGACACCCTTGGGGAGGGCAAAAATTTTGCAAATGTGTGGAGGCTTCTATATTGTCCACAATGGTCTGAAAATGTTTTCCAACCCATCCTACAAACCTGTGCCCCCACGCCTTCCCTTCTGAGCAATATCCCAGACCCTGATGCCTGACTCTTCCCTTTTGCCTACTTTGTCCTCTCCTTTTTCATTCCTCCCTGTTACCCCCGGTGTAGGCCTCTCACTTTGGAGAAGGGCCAAAGCGTTGACCCCAGGGTGCCTGTGGCAGTCTGGGCTGCAGAGGCAGCTTCTTGCAGAAGGGGTGAGCTGTGCCTGCTTCATGTCTCCTTGCATTAGGAGAGGCTTCAGGGCAAGGATAGAGCCTGTCTGTTATATCTTTAATATCGTTTGGGGCTCTCAAAGCTGCTTTAAATGAAGATGTTGCAGCATGACAACTACTGTCTTTCCATATCTGAGAAATCACCAGCACTTTCAGCTTAAAATAAAATAATTCTTGGAGCCAGCCAGCGACTTGGGCTTTCGCACTGCTGCTGGCAGACGCGTGCAAGGGGGGTTGCAGCTGGTGCTTCCTGCCGGGGCTCCAGGGCAGCTCCCCCTCGCGTGGATCACGAACGATCAGCGTTTGCGTTGCCGCGGCGACTGTGCGGTCCCGGAGGAGCCCTGGGCCGCTGTGAACGGAGACACCGCGCCCTCCATCCCCTCCTCCGGGGGACCCTCCGGAGGCTGGGCCCGAAGGCAGCCCCGCGCCCCTCCCCGCGGCGTCGTGTCTCACCCCGCCTTCCCCCGCATACTCACGTCAGGCCTGTCCCCCAGCCCCCGCCCCTACTTATCAACAGGTCGATGCCGCTGCGATAGCGATCTGCCCCCGAGGGCCGCGCCGGCAGCCGCCCTCCGTGGAGCTTTGGTCGGGCAAGGTTTAACTGCTCGCGCCCGGGGTCGCCCGGCACCGTGAGGAAGAGCCAACCTCAGGCCCGGGGACGGCGGGTTCGAGCCGTTCGGGCAGGGAAGGGTTTGTTAGGCTGCCATCCCTTCAGAAGGGGAAACGGAAGGAAAAAAGACCGGGCTCGGCAAGGCTTGTGGCAGCAGAAGAGCCAAACCTGCGGCGAACAAAGCAGCTGGAGTAGAGCTCCTCCAGTATGGCCGGGGGCTGCTTCCTCCGGGGAGCGATGCTATTTGGCCAGATCCCAAAGGTAGCTTGTGCCCGATAGGAACCGGCCCACAGCAAGAAAGCCAAGTCTGAGCGTCTCATCACTGATGCATTCCTCGGAAGTTTCTGCCTTAAATAAACATCGTGCCCGGAGCGAACTGCAGAGAGATGGGCCTGACCCAGCAGCTCCCTTCCTACAGGTGCTGCCGCAGTTCTCCTCTCTGTGGAAAGATTGAGGATGAGGGGCTGAAACCTTCTTTGGGCTGGGGAGGGCAACGGTTTGGGAATTCAGAGGTCACAACTACCCCTGACCCCCTGGGACACTGGGGCAGGAAAATCCCTGTAGAGAAAAGGCCTTGGCCACCTTGCACTCTTCTGTAAAAGAGGGAGCAGGAGCCCAGACCCAGAAGCACAGCATCTCGTGTGTGTCAGAGACAGAGGAGTCTTCACCACTACAGACCAGGAAGACATAGGAAGGAAGGCTGCAAGGGGGAGCAGTCTGGAGACCTCAATGAGCTGTTGTAGGGCTTTATCATATCTGTGAAACGAAACCACTGACAAAGCTAGGGGCAGGCCTTCTACTTTGCCATTTTTCCTTCTAGAATTATTTAAGAAAATTTGGACAGGCTTTTCTCCCAACCTCTCCAGTCCCAGTGCACAATTCCTGGCCTTAGGCTTTGGAAAGAAGAACTTTTCTTGCTGTTCAATTACACTGCTACCTTTGGAGCTCTGCTGATGGATAAAAAGGGAAGGTTCAGGTTTAAACTGTGAAAAGGATGGACAATAGCAGCGGCTCCAAGTGTAATGAAGACAACTGATCTTTATTAAGCTTTGCCCAACAAAAACAACATTAGGGAAACTCTTAGAAAGCTACCATCATCAATGAACATTTTCCATGTATTCAGATAAGAAAGTCCTTACTTGGGATGTAAAATTCATGCTAAAAAGCCAGTAAATGCCAGCTTCACAATTATCTCAGCAATCTTTATATGGCTCCCATGTGTCTAATGCTGAATTAATGAAAAATTCACACATTTTTTTCATGTGATCCTGACTCACACAGTGCCCAGGAAGTTGCATCCTTAGTCCTGACATTTTGCAGGCTTTGAATGATTGATTAAAGCATTTAAATAACATGCTTCAAACATAAGGGAGGGGTGGTTGTTAAATGTAATTATTGTTGTTTAAAAGTAATTATTTTTACATTTTTACTAATTATAAATGGATATTATTAATGGAAGAACAAAATTTATCGGGGTTTGAATTCTGCAGTCATCAGGAACAAACACATCAGTTAATGAGTTTGGCAATAAAATGCCAGCCTTCAGCATAGACCCAATTTAGCACCACCCTTTCTTTTTGTATCACACTTCCTTCCTCCCACAAGCTCAACCCACTCAAAACCTGTATAATCTCTTCCTATGAAAGGATGTGCCTATTTCTGCTCAGTTTTCTAAAACCTTTATTCCCTAAATATGCTCCTCAATGCAAACACTCCTATTGGATTCACAGGCCCATTTTATCATTCTTACTAGGATGGATGGGGATGGAAGAACTGAAAAAGTTGGGGTTTGATTTAGAAAATCAAGGAAAGGGAAAGGCCTACAGTGAACAACGAGAAAACAGGAGAGCAGAGAGAAGTGGGATAGTGAGCAGTAGCCTCTGGGTAAACTGATGATGTGGAAGAGCAGTGTGGTCTCTGGGCAAACATCTCCATGGAAGAACAGGCACTGACTGCTCTTCCTCCAGTTTCCCTTTTTAAAGGTTTTATTCAAAAAGGAAAGGAGTGGGGGAGGAGGATTATTCTTTACGTCACTTACTTAAGCTCTGTAGATGTCTAATGAACACTACTCAGTTAAAAAAAAAAAAAAAGAATACCCAACAAAAGAAGAATTCTTCTGCAAAACCTAACCATTTAATTTGGGCATTGAATGATATGCACATTTTCAAAATTAAGATTTCCAAATCTGACTTGCATAGTTTATTTATAATTTATTTAGCAGAGTAGTCATGAGATCTGCTTCTCCCCAGTAAAGGAAGGGTTTTGCAATTAAGAGACCAATCATGCAGTTGGCTCATTTCTGTGATACTTACAAACACCATCAGGTTTCCTTTAAAACTGCTCTAGTCAAAATGTCCTTTCTCCCTGAGAAATTATTACCAATGACCTACTTCCCCTCCCTGTGTTATCTTTCATTTGTCCAGAGCTCCATCTTTTATTGCCTTGGCATTACTTCTTTATCCTTTTTTGGGTTTGCAACACCATTACATTTAATGTCACATGGTAAATTTTATTTGTGTGATGTTTCCTCTGTTTGGCCTGCTAACTAAAACAAATCCTGCATCTGGGAATTGGGCACCACATCCCTTATAGTAGCAGATATTTCAAAGAAGCCATCCCTTGATCTGCTCAGGAACTCCAAAAATATGGGACCTAAACTCACCAGTGCCTTCTTCACTGACACCCAAACTCTTCCAAACTTTGGCCCTAAATTTGCAAAATCCCAACAAAGATTATGCACTGGTTAGTACATTTGTAACACTTGTATGTAGATTCCTCAAAAATACTCTTCTAAGAGGTGAAAGAAGGTATTTTTGAGCTTCTCAGTGATCTGGGAACCAATCAGTATCAATTAAAAAGGAAGTTGAATTCTAGAAAAATAGAAACCTATGTCTGATAAGACACATCCCTTTTTGCATTCCTCGTGGACTCCCCAGCCATAGTCACATGCTCTCTCTCAGTAGCATTACTATGCCTGGGGAATGCTGGTTGCTGCAGTGACTGAGCACCTTTTGAGGTCAAGATCTCCAACACAGAAATATCAGCCCAGGGCTACAGTATAGTGCTGTTTACCATCACCTTTTTTTAACATTTTTAGTTATTTTCCATTAAATGTGGTCTGCCTTTATCCAAGTTAACACGAAACTTTTTTCAAGGCTGAGCAAGAGGCCTGGCCTTCTTCATTGACACAGTTACGGCCCATGGTTGGTTACAATTGCCATTTAATTCAACCTGTAAATGCCCAATGTTCGGGGGGAGGGGGGGATGTTTGTTTACATACTTTTTTCCTCGACATTTGTTACATTATTTCACTGTCGACCCAATCAGGACTTTTTGGATACTAAGACTCATAATCACCTTTTGCCTAAACCACGCAGGGCTGTTTATACTTGGAGGCATTAGTGAACACACGCCCGTTCTGAAGGGCCACGCAGCCTTCGTGGAACTCCTGCGGCTCACGCGTAACCTCAGCTACCTCGTGGGTCGGGGGGAGCGCGGTTCCGCGGGCGCCCCACGCGCGCGCGTGTCCCGGGAGCCCTG
>WEIV01009047.1:90754-173323 GCA_013390005.1 Calyptomena viridis
GGGCGGGGCGGGGCGGGGCGGCGCGCGTGCGCTCCCGCACGTCGCGGGGCCGCGCTTTCTGGTGGCCTTTGGTACCGTTCCCGTTTAAACTCCTCATGCTGACTTGATGCGGAGTGTAAAAGACGGCTGAAACGCAAAGGCGAGCTCAGTGAGTAGGAGGAAGGCACGAGGGTCAGCGGCTGTTTCAGCAGTCCAGGGACATGAGGGGTTTCTCATCACGTGCTTGGAGCTTCTTGCGTGACTTAAGATGTCAACTCTTATACAACAGTCCCGCTGTCTTGCTCCCAGCGTGAACTGTCTGAACTCATGGGCCGTCTGTAGTCGCACTTAGTGGAATATAAGCTTGCAAGACTTGAAGTTGCTGCAGGCTCTGAAAACGAGAGATTGTGTAAAGAAGAGGGCAGGTTCTGATGCTTCGGTCTTGTTGCTTCCAGGTGTTCTGCCCAATGCAGCCACAGCACCCTTTCAGTGCCGTCGGGCACAGTGCCTTGTGTGTCTGTACTGAGGACTGGAAAGGAGAATTGATTCTGCTTGAAAAGTGTTAGTGGGTGACCATTTTTGTGTGTCTTTATGTGGGGGGAAAAACATAGTTCTTGGGGCTGGCAGAGATGGGCAGCATTCATTCACTTCTGTATTCCGTCTGGCAGCAGCTGGCTATTAACCTCACCTACTACTGGCTCAGTGTTGGTGCAGATGCTGTTGTGCCTGCTATGGCAGGGAAACGTGCAACTGGAAGAAACCAGTGTTAGTCCCACTTGTGAATAAACTTGTGTGGTCACCTACCAGAAAAAAAAGGTTGAAATTCTTTCTCTTTGAGCTTATGCCAATTCTTCATTTACATGCAAACCCACTAGATCATTTCTGAAGTATGCAGTTATGTATGTTGGCTTTTTAAAACTTAATTCCCTAAGGAATGGGAACTCAGTCTTCTTACAAAGGCAATGAAATAGATCTCTGCCTGGAGGAGTGAAGAAGAGCCCTCCTCTAAGAGGAAGCTGTTTCCTCTTTGCTGTTTCATAGACATCAGAGGATCTATGAAAAGAAATTATTCCGTGGCATGTGCATACAGAATGGTGCCATTTCCTGTGGCACCAGCAAAGCTTACTCTGTGTCTTGTTTGTCCATAATTAAGGATGTTGTTGTGGCGTGCAAGTTTGGTTTTTTCTTTTTTCTTAAGACTGGGTGACCTTAGAACAAAGAATGAAGTTACGGCATGGAGTTCCTCTTCTCTCTCCGCAGAAAGATGCAGTGTGTGTTCACTGCTGGATTTTGGCTGTTTTTAGTACCTGTGATAAGTGCTTGAAATAGCTTTTGCTGAACTGGATAGGAAAGAATGGAATGAAAATGATATGTGTGAGAAGGATGATGAAGGCTTGTCATGAAAAGAAAGCAACCAGAAGAAAGTTTTACTTTTTTTTTTTTTTTAAATCAAGCCTAAACCAGAATGGCAGTAAGGGATGTGAACAGCCTAAAAGACAGAAAATGAATGTGGTAGCCACCTATCTACAATAACAATGCATTCATTGCTACAGTCACTATCTTCAGGAAAAGCCAGTTTGGAGAATGACAAGATTGTGAGCCAATGATGTTAAACAAATACATGTGATGATGGAATTGTGCTGCTTTGCCAACCTGTGTGGTACAGTGCTTTCTGCTAATACAGTGTGGTCTTCCTGACCACAGGGTAAGTCAGTAAATCAGTAATGAAAATTAATAAAGACCTGGAACACATCACCAACACTCTGGTCTTTATTTGGTGTCACTCTCCTTTTTACCATAACTTGAAAGGGGAATACAAGTTCCTTGGCAGCTCTAACTTGGTGAGCCATTGGTGACTGTGTAGCAATGACAATTGCTGTAAAACAGCTGGATGAGTAGGATAGTCCTGAGCTCAGGTGAGGGCTCTTTATTTGCCTCACTTTTTTTTATATATGTGGACAAGATTCCTAGCTGAAGATTCACATATGTGATAAATGTTCCTCACAATGGCCATAAAGGGACTGAAATTCATCAAAGTGGTGCTATTTCTCCTGATTATGGCTTGTTTATGCCAGTGTTGGGTGGCAAAAAGCATGCAACATTGCTTTATTATTTTGTTTTTTAATTTTTGGTAGTCAAAATAACAGTATATCGAAAAAATACAGCATTCATTGAATGTATGAGTAATGGGCATATCACTGAGAGATAAAATCTGGAAAGGAATGGAAAATACATGAACTTAAATGTAGCATGTTGTATACAGATAAAAAAGAGCATTTATTTCTAGTGAACACTGGCTTTTCTCCTTTTTCTCTCACCAGTGGTTCATACTTCGTATAAATCACAGAATCATGCAGGTTGGAAAAGACCTCCAAGATCATCAAGTCCAAACTTTGATGTGTCACCACCTTGTCAACCAGACCATGGCACTAAGTGCCATATCCAGGTTTGCGTGTTTCCATTTTGTAGCCTTCAGTGTTTGCAGAGTGTTTCCCAAAAGTTCAGGTAACTCTTGAGAAAATTGTGCGCTGAACCTTGCAGGATTAATAATGTTTAACAAACTACTGACTTTATGGGGAGCTTAAAGTTCAGACTCTTGTGGCAGGTATTGGAGAGGGGAAGCAGGTGTTTCTCCCTGCCCCCCCAGGCACGTGCCCTTTTCCTTCAATAGCAGCTGTTGCTTTTGCAGATGTGTAGCTCTCAGTTGGTGAAGCACTTTCTGAACTACCACCTCTTCATCCTGCAATAGCTGGGGCTCTCGAGTGTTCCGTGAATTTGGTTTTAGTGTAAGGCAATGCTCTGGGCTGAAATCTGGCAGTGCACAAGCTGTGTCATACTTGCTGTGGGGATAAGCACGTTCTGTCTGCAGCTGGAGTGTGTATTTCAGCTCAGCACATTTGCATCAGCAAGAAAAATTAAATCTGAAAAAAACCCTCCTTTTTTTCCCCTACAGCAGTCCATTTCTTGTGATAATTTTTTCTTTTCCTAATCTCACTTTTTGGCTAGATTGTACCAACTCTTACATCTTTAATCTTCTTGACTCTGAATTCTACTTCTTCACTATAGCTAAAGGAAGAACTTAAAGTAGTTTTCTATAAGAAGTAACATTATGTAAACTTTTTTTAAAGTACATTTGAGTTGCAATTTTGTTGCCTAAGGAAAGAGGTCTGGAGCTGTCATATATGCTGCAAGGTATTAGAAATGTCTGTGTAGAGCAAACATTCAACTTTTGGAGGCCTGTCCTTGCCTGGAGAAGCAGTTGAAGGCCAGTGGGGCTGGTTGTGGCATAGGGAAATGAGACTAGATAACTTTCTATGTGCAGTTTAAGCCAACCTGGAGTTTCAGAATTAACAAAGTTTTCTGCAGGGTGCTACTGTTAATCATTCTCCAAAGTGGCAAAACATTGTCTAAAGAAAACATGGTTTTTGTATTTTAACTCTTGTAGTGGGCATATGGCACAACACATCTGACTGTAACATCACTAGATTTTCAGGTCTTTAAATGTTTGTGGTTTTGGGGGTTTTTTAAAGGCTAAAAATTGGGATTTTGTATGATTGTCAGGGCCGCCTGTTCATAGTTAGTAATAAATTTGTAAACTGCTGTAAGAAACTGCTGACTGCTGCCGTGGGTGTGTTACATTGGCACAGTTGGTTTTGATAGCTGTTGTTTTCAGCTAGTGAGAGTAGTTTCAGCTAGTGCTCATTTTTAGCTAGTGAATTTGAGACCTGAAAGCCTCCTCTGTGCTCCAGTAATGCTCCTGCAATAGTGCCTTTCAAGTATACAGTGTGATAGAAATGTCCTGTCATGTATCTGTTTCTGTAGTGATCTTTGTATTCAAACTGAGAAGGCGATTGCTAAGGAAAACTGTAATCTTTTCCTCTTTTGTGTTTTCCACAAGTTGGCAACTGTTCTGTTTTGTGTAACTATGTCTACAAGTTGTATATGTGCTCGCCCACATACACATCTTTAGCAAAGCCTGGGCCTTGTGACCTTTCAGCTTGTGATTTGTTACTGAATCTTTACTGAAATTACTCCTTTTGGACATAGCTAGACATAAGAGTGGCTGAAGAACACAATTTGTTGCTAGCTCCAGCTAGCAATTTCTAGACTGCAGGGTGTTTAAAGTTAGAGTCTCTGTGTTACTTGTAGCATTTAGGCTTGCACTGGTGCTTTATGCTTGTAGGCGTTACTGAGGGGAGTGTGATTTACTGGTTATTGAAATGCAGTTTGTAAAGACTGTAGTTCATACTTTCAAGGTGCTGCAAAGCTGGGAATATGTCTGAAAGAAGTGTTTTGGAGAAGAATGTACTTCTTGTACTTCAACATTTCAAATGCAACCATCGCATTACTGGATAGCGTAAGATAACTCCTCATCATGGAGGACAGTATTCAGTAGGTGCAAACCAGTTAATTTCTGTGTTGCCAGTTGGTGTTTAGCACAAACAAGGCCTTAAAGCTGTTGTTTGTACTGATCTAAATGGGATGTACTTCGTTACTGCAGTACTCCTGTTTTGTGTCAGCTGTTAGAATTGGGTTACTTAAGCTGGTGGGAATCTCTGCTACTGCTGTGACTTCTACTGGTTAATCTGTTCTCTTAATAAACTAGGGGTTCCACTTTTGCTGGAGGCAAGCATTTCTACCTGCCTTAAGTAAAACTGTAGTGAAATCTCTGGCAATGTCAACAGTCTCTGGTTTGTTTCTTTTATCATTATTGGAACATGGGGCACTGTCTGCTCTTCCCTTCTTTGTCTGCTCTTAGTCATACAAATGGCTCTGTTGCTTATTTCTGTGTTGTCACTCTTCAGAAACATATTAATGCAAAATAGTGTCTATATCCTGTGGCCCTAAAGCTTGATGACCACTATACAGAATTTGTGATTGCTGTAGGTGTAAAGTGACTATTCCTAAACTTGGTGTAATTATTTCTGACTAGATTTGTTAAGGGAAAAATACTGTGCTGGATCTGACAGCTTGGCTGCTGCAGCTCCATGCCCCCAGATGTAACCAGTTGTAAGGCTGAAAATGGTGGGCACAAACACATAGAGCACATGCACACATGACATTTACATGTAAACGTGTCTGGCCATACTGATCAGGCAGACACACAGATACTTAGAGGAACACAACAGAGACAGCCTTATTCTGCTCCCTTCCTTATCTGAGCAGGAGAAGGTCACACACATATACACATATATGTGTGTGTGTGTATATAATTTCTGTATGTATTGCAGCAGCCAAGCTTAGACACACAGTCTGCCCAGCAGTTAGTTCCAGGATCCCAGTCTCCCTGGTTGCTGGTGTGTGGACACTTAAACTCCTGAGGCCACAATGCTGTTCCTGGTCCTGGCACATGCTGTCTGTCTCTTGGCTTGCACTGGTTACCCGATGTCCAACACCCCTCCACCCACATGACCTTGCCCTTCAGAGAGACACAGATGTGCACAGATGTGCATACACACACGGAGCTGGTGGCACTCCCCTGGTCCTCCATACAGACCTGCATTACAGTTTTGATGCACATTTGTTGAGTGTCTTAAAAAGGTATTTTCTTTAGTTATGTGCCGAGGTGATTTCCTATAGCATAAAACCTGTGTTTCCAAGAAACCTTCAAAAGGGTGTTGGCCTTGTGCAACATTGCTAATCTTTTGCCCATTTTCAAATGAGGTAAAGAAACCCCTAACCAAGGGGGCAGCCCTGGGAAAGTTATAGTTGTAGTAAGCAGCAGTCAGTGGAAAATTCGGATCTGCTGGTGAGTCTAGATCTTGGTGTTACCCTACTAACGCTGATGTCTTGACTTTCTGGGACCACTGTGCTTACACAGTACTGATAGACTGTAAGTCTGTCCTTAATGGATCCATACTGGGTGCAGTATTGTAAAATAAATAGTGGAAAAGGGGTCGGGAGTGGAGGTGTCTTCATGGAGATCGTGATGCATTTGGTGTGAATTCCCTTAATATTCAGAATTGGGGTTTAGTGGCCTTAGTCTGAGAAATGCCCGGTTTATAACACGTAATTTCCTTGACATATGTGAAGGCTTGCCAGTCTGGGCGTGGGGCGGCACCTGCTCGGTCTGAGGTGCTGAGGGCTCAGTCACGGTCGTGCCTGGGCTGTGCTGAGCCCGGGTAGAGGGGGCACGGCGTGGCAGGTCAGTGTGAGCCCTCCCGCAGTGAGCTGCGGTGCCGCAGATTCTGCCCCGCGCTTTGGCAGTTCCGCGAGGATGCGCTGACTGCGGCTTCAGCGTTGCTTCCTCGACTGAGGGTTTCCCGGGGAGGAGGCCGGTTCCCGTCGGCGGCAGCGTTTCCAGGAGCGGGGAGAGGTGGTGCGCGTTTCTTGCGCAGAGGAGAGCGGTGCTCCTTTCCCGCAGGAGGCGGCCCCTGCCCTGGGACTGGGGATGGCGGGGCGGTGCCGCCGGGGAGGCTCCGGGGCAGAATCCGTCCGCCGGGGGGCGCTGTGCTCCCGAGGCCTCGCGCGCCGCCGCCTCTGCCCTTCCCTTCCCACGGTGGCTCCCGGCGCCGCCCGGCCCGGAGCAGCGTGCGCGGGGCGGGCAGTTTGAGTTTGTTTTGTGAGACGGACGTTCTCGCGTCTGATTGTCCCGCTTTGAGCGGGTCTCTGTGCGACTTTGAGTGTGTGTGGCCGCTGCTGCCTGGTTGAGTGCCGCTTCTGAAATACGAGGTCTGAGTGTAGAGAAGGAAAATACCTGAAGCTGTTTAGAACTTCGGTTTCAACAAATACACTTATTTTCCCTGAAATACTGAATTTTGTCCTATAACACAGGCGAATGTGTGTGACCAAGTGTGATAAAATGTGTGAAATTGCTTGTGTAGTAGACAGTGTTAGCGCTGAAATAACGTAGATATTGGCTACTCTAATTGCACATAGTTATATTGTAACTACACACATCTTAGACCGAGTTGATACTGTGTATGGCGCTTGTGATAGAAATAATTACAGCAGTGCAATATAAGAATTTGAAATGTTGGAGAACAGAAACTGTTACTCAGGAAGTCTTTACCTTTGCTGAATGCAGAGGTTGTTGAGCTTGTTTGTTTGTTTGTTTTTCTGGTAGGTGTAAGTTGTACCTCAATTGGATTTAAAAGTACAGACGTTCTGCATATCTTAGATTTGAAATCACTTTGATAGTGTGTTTCCTTCATAAGCCAATACAATTTTGGTGGATATTGCACAGCATTAATGTGAGTTCACTTTATGACTGTATGTTCACTATACATATAAATGTATTGTGTGTGTATATGGAGAAGATAAATTGGTGAAAACTCACATACAGCTTATGCAGTGATTTCTTTCTCCCCACTCTGTATAACTGAGATTTATATTTTTATTGTGTTTATATAGATGAACATGAAAAATATTATTTTAGGGACAGCTTTCTGTGTTGCTGGGACTTAATGTGTGATCTACCAAAAAAGCAGAGCAATGTTCTTAAATTAGAAAATACAAAGCTGATTTTGAACAGCTAATTAATTTTGTACCCTAGACTCTGTTCAGGAGTTCTTGCTGGGTAGGTGGTTGTGGATATATTTGTGGGGAAGAATTTCCTCAGCAAAGTAAAACTGTAAACAAGATCTTGTAACTTCACAGGTATCAAAATCTGTGTAGAACAGTTTTGGTTTCTTCCCTCTGGTTTAGCTTTTACATTAAAAGTATGAAGTGCAAAGGGTGGAAATAGATCTCCTGTATTTCCTAGGTGTCCAGAACATGGGATATAAATTGCCTCCTGAGCTTTGAGGTAATTTGCAACATGCATGTGGCAGCTGGTTTGCTTAAAACTCATGAATTTGGGTTAATTTCCTGGAAGGAAATATGAGTGTTTTCCAGCAGCTAGCTTATAGGATCATACAATGTTTTGGATTGGAAGGAACCTTAATGGTCACCTAGATCCAACCTTCCTGCTGTGGACAGGGACACCTGCTAGAACAGGTTGCTCAGAGCCCCATCCAGCCTGGTGTTGAACACTTCCAGGGATGGAGCATTCACAGTTTCTCCGGGTAGCTCACTGTAGTGCCTCCCCACCCTCACAGTAAAGAATTGCTTCCTAATATCCAAACTAAACCTGCTCTCTTCTATTGTGAAGCTATTCTGCTCTTGTCCTATCACTGCATGCTTTTGCAAACACCTTCTACCTCCGCCTTAGGTGCTGAAAGGCTGAAATTAGGTCTCCCCAGAGTCTCTTCCAGGCTGAACAACTCCAACTCTCTCAGCCTGTCTTCACAGGAGAGGTGTTCCAGCCCTCTGAATATCTTGGTGGTCTCCTCTGGGCTCACTCCCATAGTGTCCTTTCTGTGCTGGGGACTCCAGAGCTGGATGCAGCATTCTAGATGGAGTCTCACCACAGCAAAGTAGAGGGGCAGAATCCCTTACCTTAACCTGCTGGCCACAGTGCTTTTGATGCAGCCCAGGACAGGTTTGGCTTTCTGGGCTGTGAGTTCACATTGCCAGCTCATGTCCAGGCTCTCACCCACCAGCACCCCCAAGTCCTTCTCAGCAAGGCTGGTCTTGAGCTCTTCATCCCCCAGCCTGGATTGATACTGGGGGTTGCCCCAGCCCAGGTGCAGCACCTTGGACTTGGTCTTTTTAACCACTTCTCTGAACGTTTATTCGTCCAGATCCCTTTGGATGGCATCCCATCATTTAGGGTCCATCTTTCCAATACGGGCCTCTGAGGGACACCCCTTGTCACTGATGTCCATGTGAACACTGAGCCATTGACCATTACCCCCTCTGGACGTTACCATCTGGCCAATTTCTCATCCACTGAACAGTCCACCCACCAGATCCATTGCTCTCCTGTTTAGAGAGAAGGATGTCATGGGGGACTGTGTCAAAGGCTTTATGGAAGTCCAGGTAGACAATATCCGTAGCTCTTTCCCTGTCCACCAATGTAGCCACTGTTACAGGAGGCCCCAAGATTCGTCAGGCAGGACTTGCCCTCGGTGAAGCCGTGCTGGGTGTCCCAAATCACCTCTGTCCTCCATGTGTCTTAGTGCAGCTTCTAGGAGGATGTGTTCCATGATCTTCCAGGGCACAGAGGCGAGGCTGACAGGTCTGTAGTTCTCAGGGTCCTCCTTTCTACTCTTAAAAAAATGGGTGCGATGTTTCATTTTTTTTCTAGTCACCTGGGACTTCATTTGATTGCCATGACTTTTTCGAATGTTACAGAGAGTGGCTTGGCACATCAGCCAGTTCCCTCAGAACTCTGGGATGTATCTCAACTTCTAGCAGTGGTGATTTACTCTGGTCTCTGGTTCTCACCAAGCAGACATTTGATACAAGAATCAATCATTTTTTGTCAGTATTATATTCTTCATATAATAAGGATCAAAATACAAATGTCTGGATGTGGGAATAGCATTTTTGCAAGAATAAGAAACCAGAATAAGCACCAGAAGTGCTTATTTTAAATTTTCACATAGAGGAATGTACAGGCTATTTGAGAAATGAAGTGATCTTTTGTTAGAGTTGACATAATCCTTAACCTGGGAGGTAGACACACAAAAATGGAATTGTGCATGTGCAGATGAAAGTAACATTTAGTTCCCTAAACAGTGATTATACTAATAATAATATTACAAATGTTTTCTTGTTTGATTTAAATTATCTCCATAATTCAAAAGATAAAGGCAGCTGAGGCTCAATGCTGCGCATTAATGCATTTAATCTTAGCACTATGGCCTTTGGTGTTTTGGTTTGTCTTATCTTTTCCCCAAGCTTATCCATTTGAACTATTTTTTCCCTTCTTTTTCTCTGCCTTTGACAGACAATTAAAAGTTCCTGGCGTGGGGGAGGTGTAAGCAAAGCAATTCCAACCACATAAACTTAGTTGTTTTCAATAAAGAAATTCAGCAAAAATTTTTTTAACATTTATTTTTTCTTTTCTCCTTTAAATTTTTGGGAAGTTTTAGACCACAGAACTCTTTCTTTCTGGCAAGACTTTTGTCTTTGTGTCGGAAATGTGCCATTTGCTCTCCTGAAAACTTTTGCACCTTTTGCCTAATGTTAAGCAAATTATCTGAAGAGTTGAGGCAATGTCAGAAAAAAGAACATTTTGAAATACCAACCAAACTAACTTCTTGCGTTGTGGCAAAGCATATATGAAAATGCAGTTTAAAGGTGTCATTGCCCCTGTGTCTGTAAGGTCAAAGTTAAATACACATATGCAACCTGGATTTGTTACACCCTGATTGTCCTTGATTTTATAGCACCGGTTATCTTTTAAGTTTTTAAGGTAGAGAATTATTGCACAAGAGATGTCTCATGAGACTAATTACTTTTTTAGACTTGGAGTAATTCTAACTGTGTTTTCCTTTTCTTTCAGAATGGTGAACACACATAAAAGATTATCAGAACTGTATAGAATTTGCATTTGATTTGAGAGCTCGTCAGAGTGTTCATCATGGAGAAACAGCAAATTGTCCTGGCTAGCCGGGATGGCGGGACTGTGTCAGGTGCAGCGCGTGCTTTTTTTGTCATCTTGAAACAACAGCAGGGAAATGGAAAAGCTGACCAAGGAATCCTAGTAGCAAACCATGATGCTTGTGCTCTTGCCAGCAGTGTATCAAGTCCAATAAAACCCAGAGTCAAGACCTGCCTCCCAGCTGACTGTGTCTCGGGGGGCATTACTGTCACCCTGGATAACAACAACATGTGGAATGAATTCTACCATCGCAACACGGAGATGATTCTGACGAAGCAGGGGAGGCGCATGTTCCCCTATTGCCGATACTGGATTTCTGGTCTGAATTCCAGTCAGAAATACATCTTAGTCATGGACATATCCCCTGTGGATAATCACCGATACAAATGGAATGGCCGTTGGTGGGAGCCCAGCGGGAAGGCAGAGCCACATGTCCTTGGGCGAGTGTTTATTCATCCAGAATCACCTTCCACTGGCCAGTTCTGGATGCACCAGCCAGTATCCTTCTACAAACTTAAACTTACCAACAATACCCTGGACCAGGAGGGTCACATAATCTTGCATTCTATGCACCGTTATCTGCCACGACTTCACTTGGTGCCTGCAAACAAAGCCACAGAAGTCATTCAGCTTAATGGCCCTGATGTCCATACATTTACCTTTCCACAGACAGAATTTTTTGCAGTTACAGCCTACCAGAACATCCAGATTACCCAGCTGAAAATAGATTACAATCCTTTTGCTAAAGGATTCAGAGATGATGGGTTGAATAGTCGACCTCAGCGTGATGTGAAACAGAACAGTAACCTAGAACTGGAAGGAGGTGATGTTTTTAGCACTTCTGGCATTTGTGGTCGCCCTGCTGAAGCTGATGCATTAGAAGGGCATCAGAGAAGTTTAGACTCTTCGTTGATTGGTCAAAACCCATCAGACATTGAGCTTAACAAAGAGTCCTTTAATGCAGAAGGAGATTTTCTGGGTCTCCTGGACACTGACCTGTCTTCAGGTGTTGTGCCAAAGCTAAAACAAGAAGTCTCTGAAAGGTGGGTTGATACTGCATTTTTAGTACAAATACTGTTTGAGAGGGTGTTTGGTACACAAATAACAGGATGTTCAGTGTACAGATTTACAACTAAAGGTTGCATGACCTGAAATGGCAGAACACTTAGTATTACTGAAAGCTTTTCTTCGCTTGAACAATCATGTATCACTCGGGGCTTTCTAAGGTGTTAGGAGTGCAAGAGTTCAATATTATTTTCTGTGTTGCTTTAGTTCCCTTTGTTGAGAAGTATTGAGGGATTTCTCTTAATGCTCTTAGCATTTTAGAAGGCTAAATTTATTTTTTCAGAGTTTTAAATACCACATTGGAGTCATCAAAATACTGCCTTTCCTTTTAGGGTTGCTTACCACAGTGACGTGCTGTGTCTATAGCTTTGGATTTCATTAATGGATGGTGTGTGTGGTATTTAGGTTGGGTGTGTGTAGGGATTACTGCAGGACGATTTTAAGTGGCAGTACAGCACTGTTTGTCAATAACTGCTTGGTGTGAATTCTTTTATTGCACAAAGTAGTGTGCAGTAGCCTGCCTGCTTGTAGTCAGTTGCCTCATGTTTGCTGTGAGCTAAGAGAATCTGCACCCAGTGAAGTACTTCAGAATAACGTGGTTTTGCTAAAGCAAGCCTGGCAAAACTTATTGTTTTAGTGCCCTTTCACTTACTTTCCAAGATCTAAGCAATGGAATAGAGTAGACTTAGTGAAAGTTAATGTGTGTCAAGAGATGCTAGAGATACTTCGAATACGAAGAAATTATTAAAAGAGGTTTCTCTCCTGCCATGTTGCTTCATGTCACTTTGTCACTTCAAATTACAAAGTTCTCCATACTTTGACACTTATATTGAGTTTAGTTGTAATAATTCTTAAGAGTACTAGAGTTCTAGCCTTTCTTCTGCAGTGTTTTCTGGTGCCAGTCTGTTAAGAAGAAGAATGTCTTCTAAACTTCTTATATTTTCCAAAAACGGTCTTGTAACCCATTTTAAAGACTGCAAATACACTGATTACAGAGAGGACGGACTTTCTTTAGTTCCTAAGAATACAACATGAAGAAGTGTTTAAATAGCTTTGTATACTGGAAGTAAAACCTGGAAAATAATTATTGACGGGTTTATTTTGCCTTCATAGTGATATTTTGTTTTCCTGGAGAGAGTCATTGAAGCAAATTATTTGGAGAACTGTTTATTCCTAAGGAATAAAATCCCATTGTTTTAAGGACTGAAGGACCTTCCTTAAAAGTAAATGATGCAAATTAACAGACTTCATTTCTTGTTGTCCAAAGCATGTTAGATGCCTTCCCCAGTTTTGCCTCCCGGTAGTTTAGCTCTGAAATGCACTAAAAGCTGCACAAACAGGAAAAGTTTGCAAAGGATCTTTCTGTTGTCTGGGCTTGGAAGCACCTGCCATTTGATAATTAAATGTTATCTCTGTCTTGGAACTACCTTCAAGCATTGTGCAGCTTTTTGTTTTAGGTTTTTGTAATCTGTGTGAAAAAGTCAAATTCAGCACTTGGAAAGGGAAAATTGATCTTATCTAAGAAATGGTAGAACTCTTTGTATGTGCTGGAGTTTTGGAGAACATCAGTTCTCCTTCTTTGTGATCTGTTCAGTCTTGTTGTGCCATGCAGTTGAGTTTATAAATATGTCTGCCTTTCAAAGACATTATTATTTACATGTTAATGAACACTGGGCAATATCTTTTTGTGGCAGGCAAGCTCTTAGTAGTAGTTGATAGGCATTATCTTGCTGTTATGCAGAGTATTGATTTCTGTGGTGTTTAGGTCTGTGTGAGAGGCAGAATTTGGGAACTGCTACCTCTCAGATAATCCCCTCTAAAAGAAGTGGGGCTTCTAGTGCTGTAGAGTGTGATACTTCCCACCAATACTCAATTCTTCTGACATTTGTGAGAATGGAACTATGTAAAAGGTTGCATATACCTGAGAGTAATTTTAATTCTGAGTTATTAGAGGACTTCAGAAATAAAGGACTATTTTTCTTCATACAAGGTACTGTGTGGCTTTTTAAATTTTTTTTCTGTGGTCTGATAGTATGTTTAGTTTAATCAGGTGTGTTGTAAAGAAGATAAAGGTTTAATTTGAGTCGTGGACACTTCTATAGGAATGCTTATGCCTGGAAACACTCAGATGTTTGGACTATGGAACGAACCACAAATGAGCTTTACTGGTTCTTGAGTCTTGCAGGCTAACGTACCCCTTCTCCCTTCTAAGGTATTTTGAGTTTCCTTCAAAAGTAAAAAAATCTGTGGGATTTTTAATTAATCTTTTAGTCTTGTTTTTCTGGTTTAGTTGTCTTGTGTTTACACTTGACAATTTGCTTGTCTTGCTTCTTTGACTTTCTTTTGGAAGGGGAAGGCAAGTGATCATTCTTCAAACCTCCACCACAGATTGCTAGATTAATTCCACAAGAAGCCCAAACTTCTGCCCCCTTCCCCCTCGTATATTTTAAAATTTTGTGCCTAAAAAGTTGATATATCTTGGTACTTTCAAAAAATGAGCAGCTTAATGGTTTTTAATTTGGCTAAATGTGAGAAGGCAATTTCTCTGCTTTTACTGTGTTATTGTGAGGGTGCAAATATGTTACTTGGGCTATAAGGAAGTTGGTTTAAATATGAGCATCATTCCAAATCAGGCAAAGAAAGCTAGTTGGCATCATTTCACCATATTTCTCTGATCTTGGATTAGGTTGAGGATTTTGAGAGGACAAACTTCCTTGCCCATAGATGAGAGGAAGAGAAGTTTGTGACTACTTATGTTGCACATAGCTTCACAAAGGGCCAAATGAAATTACTTCAGTGCTAAAAGGCAACTTTTTTGTTCTTTGAGGAGTTGATAATTGCATCAGAATTTAAAAACAGAAAAATGCTGCTCAGTGTTTTCTGCAAATATTTCATATTCTCATACATACACATATGTGGGTAATACCTCACTCTTTTCACCATCTGGCTAATGGGTGCAAGATGCAGAATAAAAGAATATTTGTGCCTAGAAGTTTCAGTTTTACAGCAGGGCTTCTTTGGTTTGGGTACTGTCTGGGTTCCTAATAGAAAGATAATCCTTAGTTTACGTATGAACATTTTGCAGTAGATAAAGAAAAATGACTAGAGAAGTCCAGGCTTTCCTGGGCTTCCAATTGGAAACAATAGAACTTGGATAAAAGATTTATTCCAGGCCTGTAAGTTTTTTAGGGGTTTTTGTCTCTTTATTTTCCAGAATTTTGAGATAGAGGAGTAGATGAGTCTTAATAACATTCACTTTAATTGTGGATCAGCTGTACTCAATCAACCTCTAGCTGTAACCTGACAGGATTTTCAGTTGCCAGTAACCTAGAAGTGGTTTGTCTTTGAGTCTCTTTCACAGTTAAGTCACTGAAGAAAAAAAGGAGTTTTAATCTTACAGAGGCCTTTTAATCTTACATTTGCTATTATGGATTAAATGAAAGCTAGGCTTTTTCTAATAGGAAGTTCATTGTCCAGAGAAGACAATAGACAAAACAGGACAAAACACTGCTGCTGCCTCCTATTCCCTCACAAGGCAGATTTTTACTTCAAGCTTAATGCTGGTTGCTTAATGTTCTTCTGAATTACAGTGAGTTTTCTAGATAGCTTCTCTCTTGTTCTTTATAATTTTATATGTAAATACATAAATCTGTATCTTGACTGCCAGCTCTTTGTTTTAACACTACAGTCTTTCTTCATGAGGTGAAGACTCCCAGCTTCACTGTGACTGTTGTATGTCCCAGCTTTTCTCCTTTAAGTATGTCATCAATCTACATAAGGAGGGGGAGCAGCCTCTTCATCCACTTTTCCCCTTCCTCAATCCCAGCTGTTCATTCAGCTGAGCGTGGTCATTCTTTAAAGGGGTAGGGATGGATAATATTAATGATAAAATAGACACATATATACATCTAATATGTGTAAAGTATTATTCTCTCCATATATAATGTAGTGTTATTACAACTATGTTAAATTATATTTGAAATTATGATCTTCAAGTAGTGTTATTTTTAATAGTACTTTAGTAACAAAGTTGCAAGCACAATGGCTTTAGTGTCTTAACAAGATACACATAAAACTAAGGCCACTTCTGAGCATTTCAAACATGACAGCTTAGCATGAGTTTGTGCTATGTCAAAGAGGAAAAAGTACAAATGTCACCCTGATACTAGCAGGGAAGGAAGTTGTGCTGCTGCCTTCAGATAAGAATTGAATTGTTCTTAATGCTGGAAATTTCTTAGGGTTTTTCGAGTGCTTCTAAAAATGTAAGCTTGTAAATGACAGCTTATTTGGCAGACCCATGTCTGGGAGCATTTTGGTAGCTTTTTACAATATGTAACCAAGGACTGTGTGAGATGATGGAATTTCAGTAAAGGAAGAGATTTGATTAAGATCTTACGTTGTGTTTTGGTTTTGTCCCGTCCCTCCCACCCCAGTCCCATTGCCAGCAGTTACGAAAGCAGTTCCCGAGTGGCATCTCCATTGGACCCAAATGGACACTTTAATGTAGTCATTAAAGAGGAACCAGTAGATGACTATGACTACGAGTCAAATACTTGCACACAAGGTATAACCGTGAAACAGGAAGACACAGATGAAGAAACTGATGAGTATTCTAACACTGATGATGATGATCCTGTTGTACAGAAACACCTAATGAGACGCCATGAAACAGATGAAATTGATGGAGAATTCAGGTCTAGGAAGCGTGTGCTAACCAGTCCTTCAGGTGTTGCCAAAGCAAAAATGTTAAAACTGGATAGTGGTAAGATGCCCGTGGTTTATTTGGAACCTTGTGCAGTCACAAAGAGCACAGTGAAGATATCCGAGCTGCCTCAGACTATGCTTTCCTCTTGCAAGAAGGATAAATCCCCTGTGAGTGCAATCCTGGATTCCTTGCCTGTGTGTTTTGAAAATCACAAGGACTCTTGCTCAGGCACAGCCACTGTAACTGAGGAGTTAGTTACAAAAAAAGAATCTCCTGGGAGTAAAATGTCGCAGAAATACTCTTCAGTCGGAGAGGCCCAGTGGGCTCTATCCAAATCACCTAATTTTAATCTTAGGGGCTCAGCAAGTGGTCACTTTTCGGATAAAGAGATCTGTAGCAGAAAAAGGCCTGGTATACTGAAGAATAATATGTCCCTCAAAGGGTCTGGTAACAATCAAACCACCCTATCACCAGTTACATCTAAGAGAGGAAGGCCACGGAAACTGAAAATTTCCAAGGCTGGTCGACCGCCCAAAGGTATAGGGAAAACTGTAATAACGAGCAAGAACACCTCTCTGGGGCCTGGGAGTATCGTTCCAGATGTTAAACCAGACCTTGAAGATGTTGATGGTGTCCTTTTTGTGTCCTTTGCATCAAAGGTAAAACCTCACTGTTGTGAGTAAAATTCAAAAGCTTTTATAAGAATGTCTCATTTTTAAGCCCTTTTTGCGTACAAGGTGAAGGTGTATTTTCTTTCAAACTGAGTGTGGAGATCTGTGGCTTCTTTCCAAATCTCTTTATCTTGTCCCTGTGTTACTCGTAACATTTTTAACTTCTTAGCAGCTTAGGGGGAAGTAGTGGGATCTAGAGTTCTGTATAGAAGAATTCACATTTATTTATTAATCAGTCTCATGTTTTGAGTAATCTGGTGATAATTTGATGTGGCCTAGTTTGAATCTAAGTGTTTTAAGGTATCTTACACTTACTTAAGGCTCTTTATGTATGTAGGAAGCTCTTGACATTAATACTGTTGATAGAGCTGGAGGAGAAGAATCTCAAAATCTTCAGGCTCCCCTGTTGACTGCAAGTGATCCAGGTACATTTTTCTATTTTTCTGTGAGTGGCTCTTCCTTGCAGTAAGGGAATTTGTAAAGACACACTGAAAAATTAATAATTAGTTCATTTTTTGCATGTTAGATTTTTTTTATATGTTCTCTCTTTATTTTTTGAGTAGATTGTCAAGCTAGAATACAGGTACTGGAAAAAGAATTGATGGAAGAGCTGAAGACCTTGAGACATAAGCAAGTAATACATTTTAGCCTTCAGGAAGGTAAGTGGGTGGCGTACACACTTTTGCACCTGGTTGATTATATTTCTACTGTATATGCCTAATACAGATGGGATTTGTTTTTTCATTTTCATACATTCTTGTTGCAAACTAGAAAATGTGGAGGCGGCAAAAGATGAATCCTGAATCTGTAACAGGAGAGCAGGAGCCTGCATGTTATGTGCTTCTTGCACATAACTGAGCCTTCTGACTTCAGACAGTGCCTGTTTTGGAATGAGCCAAACCTGATTGAAAGCAGATGGAGTTGATTTTACTCTATCATAAAAAGAGGTATTTCCTGGTAGTAGAGGAGCACCACTTGACTTGGTATGTTTGAGTCTATATTTCTGTGAGTCCTTGTAGATCCAGGTTCACTAAGCCACATAAAAGGGCCAAGCAAGGTACTTGTTTTTTGTGATCTTTTATTTATATACAGTATTATCCTGAGGTAGATGGAATAAAGTCAAGGATCCACACAACAGAACTTAATGTTCTTTCTACTTTCTAATGTTCTTTCTACTGTTCAGTCATAGTAGTCTTGAGACCAATGACATTAACATAGGTATCCAAGAAGGTTATGAAATTATTGATCCCAATGAATGTGTTGTACCTCATGCTCCTGAGGTTCTGGCCCTGAATTTTTCAAACATGTAACTCTGATACTGTAGGGACTGAGACACCAAATACTGATCTTGACTCTGGTACGAGCTGTTCTGGGTCCTTACAGAGCTTCTGTGGTGAAGAATGCTGGATTATCCTGAGTGGTTTGTGCATGGGGTGTGTTAAGAACCAGTCTGTAATTTTTTGTAATCATTGAAAGGGATGCCCTTGCATCTTGCTCACGTTGAGCTGACATTTGTCTTTCAACTTTGCAAAATGCTCATAAGAAGAGGAGTAGAGAGCTCCCAGAGCTGTGTCTTAGATGTGGTAGGAGTAAAACAAGATAACCCATCTCTAGCCAGGTAGTACAGCATCTGTGTTGGCAGTTGTATCATGAAATGCAGTTTTCCCTCGCCATGATTCCAGAAACAGGTGTCCCTGTTTTCTAGTGAACTCACTGGCCAACAGGTCCATGTGTGTTTTCGAATAATATGTTACCACTATGTTTTTTAAAAATGGGCACAAAATTCCCTTTGTGGTCAGCTGCTGGGAGTGCTGGATACAGCACTAAGAGAATGTTACAGTAACCTTAAGCCTTCTTGTGGACCTCCTGGATGTTACCTTTACCCAAGAAAAGTATAATAAAATTTACAGTCTGTAGGCAACTACAGCACTAGCGAGGGCTGTTTTACTGGTGAGCTGATCCTGCAACTGAGAACGTGCACAATGTGTATGCTTTTCTTTCAGCTTCTGGAGTGGTGCTCAGGAGTGTAGTTGAGAAGCTTCAGATTTTTTTTGAGATTCACTCATGAAATGTTGGAGCTGTAGCTGGACCTCACAATTGGTGTTGATTTGTGAAATTAAGAACATGGTGATTGAGGCTGTTTAGATCTTAGAGGCACCAGTACTGCAGGAAGATGCTTCAGAAAGAAGGAAGTCTAACTTAAGTATGTTAGAAGGAAAGCTTCTGCTGGAGTACTGCAATGCTATGAGATGCCTCTTCAATCTGAGCTAATTTGAATCCCATATTACATTCCTGAAAATCGAAGGCACTGTTGCCATGCATCATATTTCAGATTTATCAACTGCAACTGATGGAAAAGAGAAAGTTCTTAAGGTTCTTCATTTGCTACTATTTATTACAGCACCTGAAATTCAGCAATACTCTGGAGATGATAGAAAATAAAGGCGATAGTTCCCCTGTCACATATGGGGATGTCTGTACTAACATAATATTTAACTGTTATCATTTCTTGTCTTCCAGCTGCCTGCATGCATTCTGTATTTCACTTCTTGGAGTCATCCTCTTGTTTCTTTTCTGGGTCTTTGTTCTTATTTTTCTCTAACAAAGATAGGCTTGGTTTTGAAGGTGACAGAATGGAGTGTCAAGAAAAATAAACTCTCTGCTCTTTCCATTTTATTTGAAATAGAGTTTGAAAAGAAATGGATGGCATCTTGACATTTGGCAGTTGATGTGTTTTTATACAAAAAGCCAGATCGACCTGCTTGCTTCTCATTTTCCTTATGTAGATATGACAATTATGTCTCACTAGACTGCTTTTGATAACAGTATCTATTTAAACAACCATGTCTGAGATTTGTTCCATGTCAGTTGTTTCCAGGTTGCCAGTAATCTGGCCAATGTGTTGCCAGTTATTAACGTAAATGTGTACTGCCAACACTGAGTTTTCTATGCAAATAATACTTCGTTTCTTGAGCCTTGTCAAGTCATACATTTTCAGTTTCGAAATTCACACATTTAGTGTATTAATTTCAGACTTGCTGTCAACATGAGCAGCATTTGTAGATTTCTATAGCTAAAACCCAAAATAGATGTTCTCAACTCCCAACTATGAGCTAAATTTGATTGACAACAGTAATCTCTGGAATTCACTGTAACTATTTTCTGAAAGGGTGTGAAGTCAGATTTCCTAGCTTCTGCTTTTCTCAGCATTTCTGTATCTGCGTTTTGCCAAGGATAAAGATATCTTTTGTGACCAATGAAGTCTTTCTATTTGAGTATTTGGTGACAATTAATGAAGGAACGTGTTATAGTCAGTGTGTTGCAATGCTCACAAGAGACTCATATACCTATTGCAAAACTACCAGGCAAATCATGTACAAATATAAACATTGTCAAGACAAAACCGTATACAAATAATCAATGCAGCAAAGAACAGTGTGAGTCCTCTGCTCTGCTGTCACATCATCCTCTCACGAAACACCTATAGAAGGAGAAAACCCAGTCCCACTAGGACCTGTTTAAAAGAGGAAACTATCCATCTGGTGGTGATCTAGTAATCAGACTAATAGTATAAGAAACCTGGAAGACAACAAAGTACAGTAATCATTACCAATAAAACTTATTTCACATTGTAACAATACTACTCAAGTTAGAGTAGTTATCCATCCTTTGGAACCTCTTCAGTTTTACACATGCTATTAAAGCTTCCTAATTTTCTAAATCAGTTTAGATTTTCACACACTACCCTTAGAAGCCACAAGCAGATCTAGGGCCGTTCAGTCCTGTTTGATTGCCTTTGAAAGGCTGGTTCTCTGTGCTTTTCTTCTTGTTTACTTATTCCTGGGTCCCACTGGGTGATTCACTAATCCAGGTACATGTTCTAATACTGCAGACCATAGTCTGTAAACACAAAANCTGCTCTGCTGTCACATCATCCTCTCACGAAACACCTATAGAAGGAGAAAACCCAGTCCCACTAGGACCTGTTTAAAAGAGGAAACTATCCATCTGGTGGTGATCTAGTAATCAGACTAATAGTATAAGAAACCTGGAAGACAACAAAGTACAGTAATCATTACCAATAAAACTTATTTCACATTGTAACAATACTACTCAAGTTAGAGTAGTTATCCATCCTTTGGGACCTCTTCAGTTTTACACATGCTATTAAAGCTTCCTAATTTTCTAAATCAGTTTAGATTTTCACACACTACCCTTAAAAGCCACAAGCAGATCTAGGGCCGTTCAGTCCTGTTTGATTGCCTTTGAAAGGCTGGTTCTCTGTGCTTTTCTTCTTGTTTACTTATTCCTGGGTCCCACTGGGTGATTCACTAATCCAGGTACATGTTCTAATACTGCAGACCATAGTCTGTAAACACAAAAAGACGAATCATTTAATGTTGTTGTTTTCCAATTCTGTTAGATACACCTTTGCCATAACTATTGTTTTCCAAAGGTTCTCATGCTTACGATATATCAATTTTACTCCTGTAGCCATGGCCGGGAGAATTTGCCTATGTTGATAATGCCTATGGCTCAGAGCTTCTGTGTTGACAATCTGTTCCTTGGATTGTTCTTGTTTATCCTTTTCCTGCAAATTCCAGCTTGGGAGGGGGGTGTGTTCCTTTCACAGAACAGGCAGTCAAAAACTGCAGTTTGATTTTTCACTTTCCCATAACAACCCCTAGTCTCAGAAAAGGCTGGGAGTGAGGACAGATATTCCAGCAGCGACCTCCATCCTAAGTAACCCCTCTAAAAGACACACATGAACTTTTAGCCATAAAATTGAACCAAACCACAAGTTTGGNTACCCTTAGAAGCCACAAGCAGATCTAGGGCCGTTCAGTCCTGTTTGATTGCCTTTGAAAGGCTGGTTCTCTGTGCTTTTCTTCTTGTTTACTTATTCCTGGGTCCCACTGGGTGATTCACTAATCCAGGTACATGTTCTAATACTGCAGACCATAGTCTGTAAACACAAAAAGACGAATCATTTAATGTTGTTGTTTTCCAATTCTGTTAGATACACCTTTGCCATAACTATTGTTTTCCAAAGGTTCTCATGCTTACGATATATCAATTTTACTCCTGTAGCCATGGCCGGGAGAATTTGCCTATGTTGATAATGCCTATGGCTCAGAGCTTCTGTGTTGACAATCTGTTCCTTGGATTGTTCTTGTTTATCCTTTTCCTGCAAATTCCAGCTTGGGAAGGGGGTGTGTTCCTTTCACAGAACAGGCAGTCAAAAACTGCAGTTTGATTTTTCACTTTCCCATAACAACCCCTAGTCTCAGAAAAGGCTGGGAGTGAGGACAGATATTCCAGCAGCGACCTCCATCCTAAGTAACCCCTCTAAAAGACACACATGAACTTTTAGCCATAAAATTGAACCAAACCACAAGTTTGGAAGCCATAGGTTTAAAATTCTTAACAGCTGAAAATACAGGACAATTTTACAGTCTGATTAATTTCTTCTATACGTGGAATAATGATCCAAATGCTACCACATGACCAAACTTTAAGAGAAAACAGCAGCTGTTCAAAACAAGATCTCTTGGTGCACACATCAGAAGTGGTACATGTATGTTCCTCCTCTTTGCAAAGCTCGTGCATAACATGAGGTACCAAATTCGCTGTTGTAACTGTCACAGCAGTGTCTACCAAACTGGTCAGAGTGCCACAACTGGTTACCCAAATATAGTACATAACCTAGGCACCTTCCCATCTCCAGCACAGGTTGGACTTGGAGTATAAGGCTTATGAAAACACGTATGAAAACCTAGCAGGACTGTTCAACCTGTCCTATGCCAAAACCAATGAAAAAAACAGGTCTTGCCATGTGATTACTTTCTTTGCCCCTTCCTGTTTGTAACAGGAGCTAATAAAACTTCCAAATTATGTGCATCTAATATGGTTTTTTTATATGAAGACACTTGAAAATTAAGGAGTAGAAATGTGCTCCCAGGCTCCCTGGTTGTTTTTCCAAGCAGGTAGAGTTCAGCATCTGGCTTTCCCTGCCTCTCTACTGAGACAGGGCAGCTTCAGCTAAGCAAGACTTCAAACCAAACACACCCCTCAGCTGGGAATTACATTCCCAGACCCCATCACTGTAGAGATCCCCCTGCAAGGTCCAGCATCTCCTGCCTGTCTACTCTCTACAAATAGCACACTGATCCCTGTCACTGGGGTCTGAAACACACATTTGTGTTTATGGAGTGAGAACCAGAGGTTTCCTTTCACACAGAACAACAGTGTTGCAGAGTAAACCAAACTTAACATCTGTTGTTAGATACATTCAGTGGATTCCAGGTACTCTAGCCACAACAGCAGAACCTATGCATTCACTTTAATTCCTGAAATATATCCAAATCATGCAACACCAGTATTCTTGTTATTAAAACCAGCAAAACAATAGGATCTAGGGCTGTAGAAAGCAGAAGAAACCTACCTCTGTCGAAAGCCATTTCTGTCTGACACACCTCTATGAGAAATTTAAAATATCTCAAAACCAGACAAATTTTGTGGCCTATGTTCAAAATTTCACAAACAGCAACAGCGTACGGATTAAGTGTGCTAGAGATACGATTTGATCACACAGCATCAACAGCAGATATGTCAAAAAACAATGTCTTTGTTCTCACTAGACTTGCAGAAGAGAGACAGCTTTTATCTGGACTAAACTATTATGAGACTCCATTTTATGTTTACTATTACATTCCTTCAGAATTGCATTATATGAGTAACCAGTAAAAGTGAAACTTGCAGTAACACAAAGCTGTTCTTGAACTAAGCATTCTCCTTTACCAAAAGCTACCTTCTTACAAACATTAGCATAATACAAAAAGTACAAACACAATGTACCTACTCACAAACCAAAAGAACATCACTCTACACAAAAGTTTAATATACCTCCCATTGTAACTTACAAGCAGAAACACTTCTGAGAATCTGAATGGTTAGTTGGTCTAAACAATCTGACATACTTCAGGCTATTTAATTTTAAAGTTAGCAGCTGAGTTAAATTCCACTGTCCAAATTGTATTTTGCCTTTGAAAGGTACAAATTATAGTTGCATTAGACAAGACCATATAAGACTTCATGGTAAAACCTCATTTCTGCTTAAACAGCCAATGATTTCAGACTTTTCCAGTGGATGGCTGAGAAGAACTGGAAAAAATTTTCAATGCATAGTTTAATAAGATGTTTAATGTAGTTTATATACCCCTTTGGCTTATAAAAAGACTAAGCTTAACTATTTTCCTTCAAGCAGACTGAGATCAAACCCCCACGTTCAGCTGTGGCTTTGCTTCCCCCATGATTTGCACTGTCTTTCCCCCCTGCCTTTTCCCGCTTCCTGCGGCACGGTGGCTCCTGCCCGTGGGGGCGGGTGCATGCGGCGAGGCTGGTCAGTGCTTCTGCTGAACCCCTTCGTGGACACAGTATTGAGGGACTGTGAACAAACATTTAATACACATGGAGCACCCCAAATTTGCAGCAAACACACGCTTGCATTTGATACAGCACGCACACACCCAGAGCCCCCACCACAAAACACAACCACTACTATAACAGGGAAGAGCGAGGGTCACTGTGCTGGGGGCATCCCCTGCTCAGCAGTCCTGGGGGGCCAAAGCAGGACTCAAGGAGGTCAGTGCTGCCCCAACTGCCCTGGTGCCACGTGAGCAGCTGCACTGCCCACGGCTCAGGGGCTGCTTCCCCTGTGGCTCTTGTCAGGCTCCGGCACAACTCACCTGCTCTCTGAAAATACTCCAGATTCATTCACGATAAACGAAAACTCCACACCACAGGTGTCCTTGTGTATACACAGTCCTCCCTGAATATTGCCTTCAGTGTGCACTGTAGTCCTCGAGGTCCCATGGAATATCAACACCAGTTTCCGATTAAACACAAGGTATTACAGTGTTACACACAGAGGGCTAAACACAGAAACACAGGACTGTTACGACGAGACACAACAATCCCGGGACGGTAGAACAGTTGTTAAAACAAGTATACCTAACCAAAACCAAACACAGGGAGGCACCAAAATAAAGGACTTTAGCCACTAAAATCAAAAACAGATGGGCACATAACCCAGTAGGCCTCCACCCTGAACCAAACCAAAGGCACCCATCTCCTCCTTGCACATGGGTTTTAGCTCTTGATGACTAATAGGTAGGAGAAACCAGAAATGGAAACCTAAATGCTCGGTGCTGGCAAAGGGGGACTCAGACCCCCTGAAACCAAATAGGAGTGCTTTTTACCTCAAATCCAGGGTCACGTTCTTAGGTCTCTCGACTGGGAGCTGGAATGATCCCTAAGAAAGTGCTCAGAGGCGCCCTGGACGATCCCATGCCCTAGGAGTCCTTTGATCCACAGAAGCCATGGTCCCTGTTTGGGCTCCAAATCTGTTGCCTAAAAGTCCTGTAAAAGAGCCCTCTAACACTCCTTTTTAAGTATTAGAAAGAAAGCATGCTTTTATTGCAGCATCTGGGCACGCAGGAAATCCATTCCAAATTGCATGCACCTAAAACTCACAGGTTACATACTCTTAACTATAGTTTCTAGACATTACATCACTGTTACAACTACTTTCCAAGTCCATCTACAATTTAGAAAACTTGTACAAAATTACTAGAAAACTGTATAATATAATCTTTATGGCATCAAGTGACGTATTTGTGGGGGCATCAACAGCATGGATTGTTTTGTTTCTTTATAGCCACTTTCCTTCCTGGTTTAGGAAAAAAAAAAATGTATTATTGCAGTGCCAAGTCCAGGGAAAAAAAATAACCTGCTAAGATTGGGATCATTTGGTGAACTAAGTTCTGAGTTCACTGTCTAAATACAAGTTCATATGATAACAAACAAACATATTCTTCAGAGTTAAAATGTGTGTTACTCTGATCTCTTATTGCTGGTTGAAACTGATGTGTGTGTGTTACATGCTCTTGCACAAGATTATCTGTCAGTACACAAGGGGATGTGTAAGTACCACTGGCAGGATTGATAATTTAGGTACTGATATGAAATGTCAGTCAGCTGAGTTGTGTCCAGACAATTATTCTAGTCTTCAAGGATGTAAACAGTGCTGACTTCAGAAAAAACAGCAAAAGCTTTTATTGTGAGATTTATTACAACACTGGCACCGTGGTTAATAAATTTCTGTGAAAACTTAAGTAGTAGTCAAGAAGGCTATGAAAGGTAATTCAATCTTTTCTCCCTCAGTTTTCTGTTGCATAAAATACTCTTTAATTCATTCCTGCTATAAATCCAGTATAAGTAACAGTTAGAGGTGCTAAAGCTCTCTTTCAAGTCTCATAAAAAGGTGGGTGAATGCTAGAAAAGCTTTTGCATAACTTAGTGGTTTATCTTCTAGTAAATATCTTGATTTTCCTAACATCTTGCCGCATTGAGACGTTTACTGATACTTGCTTCTTGCAGTGGGATTGAAGTTGAATTCTGTCGACCCAACAATGAGTATCGACTTGAAATACTTGGGTGTGCAGCTTCCTCTTTCCTACTCAAATTACTCTTTGTGGAGCTATCCAGGAACCAATCCCAATTCTCCAGGTGGGTAGAATATAAATTTGCTGAAATCCCAAGTATTACGTTTTTATTATTAATAATGAGAAAGAGAGAATGGCCATTTATTTCAGCTTGATATCTTAAAGAGATTAAAGCAGTATTAAAAAGACAAAATATGAGAACTTCCTTGAATCATTATGTGGTTACTGGCCAACGAATCTTGAGTAATTGTGTCTGGATTGTTTTCAGCCTTCCTGTTTTATGGCTTGTGATGTCTAGTGACCTCTCAAATTGCTCAGAAAAAGCCTAAACAGTCTAAATTTGTCTAGTGTTGCTTACATGCAAAACAGAAAAAGGTTATCTTTTATGGAGCTGAGTATCACAATTTTCTGGAAGAGCTTGAGATGCCACTTGGGAGCTACCCTATTACTTTATAATTATTTATTGCAAAAGTTCTGACTGATTGTGATTTTTTAAACTTAGTTGGTATCCAAACAAGTGCATTTCTCATTATGCTGTGACTAAGACTCTAATACTTTTGGTAGGTAGTGTTTTTAATGATGAACTGGTTATCTTATATGCTTATCTTTCTTCTACTTATTTTTTTCTCCCCCTGTAGCATTCTGATTACTGTGTCTTTCTTAATCTGCTGCTTTTGGGAGCTGGTAGAGGCAAACATTGAATCTCAACTTGCTTTACACTGCAAGAGAGGCAGATTCAGTTCAGAGGACCTCTGTCAGCTTAGTGTCAAATGCAGTTATTTCTGGCTTACCAATATCTTAAATGACCACACAGATCCCCGTTAGTATTTTTACATTCCATCTTAGCTCTCAGAGCTGATGGATAACTTGACAGAGATGTCACTGTTTGCCTTCTGTGGGTCTTGACTGTCCCTGCCCCTAATTGATACTCATCTGAATTTGACAGAATACCAAACATTAAATGTTTCTATATGTTTCTATATGATGTTTCTATAGGTTAAACTCCATTCATTGGCTCAAAGGAGAGGAGAGAGTCAAATTACTCTTATTGCTGAGTAAGGCTGTAGTATCAGCTCAAAATCTACATGTTCCATTTTAGCCTACTAGTTAGTTGATTGGCCCATTAGACTTTTGGAATCAACTGCTTGCACTATTGCTAAGGAGATTAAAACTGAAAATACAGGAGAAATTTTGTATGGGATAGTGGATGCATGGCCATACAGCAGAACTGTACAGGGATCTTGGTTTTGTTAAGTATTCTGTTAATTAGGGTGGCGGGGAAGGTAAAAATCAAGTTTCTTCAAACCTTTTGATTTGCTACTGTTATCTATCCCTAAAAAGGAATAAGCAGAATTTGCTAAGACACTGGTACAATCTAGCTTGGTTTATAAACTGAGGCTAGCTTTCTTCTTTTCCAGATACTGGATTTCCTTTTGTTTCCAGGACAGGAAAAACAAATGATTTCACAAAAATCAAAGGCTGGCGAGGGAAGCTTCATGGTGCTTCTAGAAATGAAGGTAAAAAAAAAAAGTAAAGAGAAATCAGTGTACATATTTCCAACACATGGCCTTTTTCTTGACCTTTCATATATCTTGCAGTTTGGTATTTGTGTGTGTCTTGATAAGAAATATATTTTTTTATATTGAAACTGTTATGATTAAAGAATTTTTTAGTGCTGGTTCCATAGTCAGAATGGAACTTTATGAGGGAAGAGAGAAACTCTTACTCTGAGTAAGGTAAAAAGGCTTGAGTGAAGATCAAAGCTGTAATAGTTTTGGTTTTCTTTGTCAGTTTTGAGTTTACATGAAAGTATGGTAATTCCAGAATTACTTTGTCTCAACGACACTAATGAACTATAGTAATTTTCATTTATATTGATGTATTTTTAAACTCCAGTTAGAGCAGGTATTCCTGACATATTTGATTGCTTTGCTATAACTCAGGGAGAAATGGATCATTGGGAATTTGCCAAGTTTTTACTTTATATTTAGGTTAAATGTTTATATTTATAAATACTTATATTCTGCACTTCTATACAATGTTTTGTTGCGATATTCTAGATGTGTTGTGCTGTACCAGGTAGGCCAGGTGTTTAGGACAAACGAAGTAAGAACAGAAGCACAGAAGCCCTGCCAGTTGAAGATATTCTGTTTCCGTGAGCCAAACGCTCTGTGGGGTCTGGCTGAGCTGGAGTTCATTTTCCCTGTAGCATTGCTCTCAGTGCTGTGTGCTGCATTGGCAGCTGGAAAGGTGTTGATAAAACACCAGTGTTTTGGCTACTGCTGAGCAGAGCTTGCACAGCACCAAGGCTGCCTCTCCAACATTCCCCCATTAGCAGTAGGCTGGTGGATGGGCATGATCTTGGGAAGGGACATAGAACAGCTGACCCAAACTGATCAAAGGGGTGTTCCATACTGTATGTCTGCTCAACAATAAAAGCTTAAGAGAAAGGAGAAAAAGTTGGGACACTTGTTATTTATGATGTTTGTCTTCTGGAGTAACTGATACTTGTACTGAAGCCCTGCTTCCCAGGAAGTTCCTGGACATCACCTGCTGATGGGAGGTAGAGAATAAATCTTGTGTTTTCGTTTCGTTCCACACATGGCCTTTGTTTTTGCTTTATTAAAATGGATTATATTTTGTATGTCTATGCTATATACAATTCTTTTGGAAGAGTGCGTTTTTTAGAGATGTGTTTACCTATTCTATAGCTTTTAATTGTCATAAGATTTGTCAATTTGTTTTTCCAGGGGGTTAAAGTACTCTTTATTTATTTAGGTGGTAGTTCAGAAGGTTCGTTGAAGAATCGCTCAGCGTTCTGTAGTGACAAGCTGGATGAGTACCTGGAAAATGAAGGGAAACTGATGGAAACAAGTATGGGATTCTCTTCTAACACTCCCACGTCTCCTGTGGTGTATCAGCTTCCCACTAAGAGCACTAGCTATGTGCGAACACTCGACAGTGTTTTAAAGAAGCAGTCCACTCTAATTCCATCAACATCTTTCACATTCAAGCCTGTTCCTCCATCATCTACCTCTAGGAAGACAAAGACTCAAACCAGACAGACATCTACAAACAGTAGAGAAAAATCATCTTACAAGCCTATTCTGCCTGCACCTTTTGCTGCAAAGCAGAAACAGAACTCATCAGTGTCAGGGGAAAAGGCTTCTAAGTCTGCTAGCAGTTTGAGTAACCAGGCAGATGGTTCTGTGCTGCCAGCTATGGATGAAAATACACTTCCAAAACAGATTAGTTTGCGTCAAGCACCACAACATCAACAAGCAGGTCGTCCACCAAGTTTGTCTAAATCTCAATTAATGGACTTGGAAGACTGTGCTTTCTGGGATGGGAAACCACGGACCTATATTACGGAAGAGCGAGCAGACATCTCGTTGGCAACCCTGCTAACAGCCCAGGTAAATCTGTAATTGTTTCTTTCCTTTCTCTACTTTTGTTGCTTTTTTTAATCTGCCCACTTACTGATGTTGCATAGAGATGCAGAAAAGTAAGACTGAAGCTGCTAAGGAGAATGAGAAAGCATGAAATTCCTTTGTGGTGCAGTCTTTGCAGTGAAAGTTGAGGAGTGCTGACTTAGCCGTATGTGAAAAAATTAATTGTGATAATAGCGTGTGAATACAAATGGTTAATAATTTGGTTTATCTAAAATTTTCACCATTAAAAATTCTGTTAATACAATGGTTATTCAGTAACTGCATTTTCTTGCTATTTGTCACTTTTATTTTTTCAGTTGAGCTAACTACAAGACAATCATGGTCATGTAACTTGGTTGTCACGTGATAACTTCTTTTGCTTTTTCCACATCTTACATATTACCATGATGGTTTCGTTGACTTCAAATGCAAACTCTTCTGGTTGTTTTTTTTTTCAGATCTAGATGACAAATTTTCATATGTAAACAATGTAGTTGGAAGGATTATTCTAAATGAAATTTGAATAGCATTTTGCATGTGTTAGATTTAATTTTACTAAAACATTCTGCTTACTAAAATTTGAGGTTTCTATTTCTTTAAAACTTGTTTTAGGCATCTCTTAAAAACAAACCTATCCACAAGATAATAAGACGACGAGCACCTCCTTGCAATAATGATTTCTGTCGACTGGGTTGCATATGTGCCAGTCTGGCACTGGAGAAACGTCAGCCTACCCACTGCCGTAGGCCAGACTGTATGTTTGGTTGTACTTGCTTGAAGAGAAGAGTGTTGTTGGTGAAGGGAGGGTCAAAACATAAGAAAATGATGAAAAAGGCTATACGTGGAAATCTTGTGCTGTATGGGACACGAAGACAACAGCAAGAGGAAGAAGAGCAAGTGGAAGGAGAGGGTGATGGGGAGGAAGAAGAGCTGAAGCAGAAAGATAAAAAGAAGAGAAAAAGAGTGGAATACAGTGAGTATTGGTGGGCAAAAGCAATTACTTACGGCTTTGCAGAAACCACCTATTTTGATGGGGCATTTTTTATTAGAACATAGTAGTGATGCAATTTTTAAATCCAGAAATTGAGAGCTGGAGCATCTGATTTTATGTAGCTGACTAGCAGAAAATAACACCTTTTCTTTTTTTTTTTTGGTTTTGTTGGTTTGGGTTTTGGTTTTTTTTTGTGTGTGNAATTCTTACTTACCTGATCAGCATTTTGGCCACTACATAGTTGTTTATTGCGACCAAATAGCTGGAGTTTCTTTATGGTAATTTAAACTTGTGCTCAGTGCTCCAAACATCTTTAAAGACTATGGATATGAGAGAATTACTGCTTTCACTGTTATATTGCTGTTATCTTTGCCTGCTACCAAGTGAGTATCTAGAGCTGTATTTTCAGTTGCCCTATATAGCTGCATAGTTCATTGACTTCAGTGAAAATACAGTGATTTTTGGTAGTTTCAGATCTGGCCTAAGGTGTGTTCAGAAAAGCAAATTGGTAGAAATTGTCTACAAATTTACATTTTCAATTTCTTGATAGTATTACTTTTAGCAATAGCTAAAAGTGAAGATAGTGTTCTCTGGTGTTCTAACAGAATAAATGAATTCTTCCACAGAGCTGTGGTACACAAGTTTGGGTTTTTTGGGGGTATTTCGTAATTTTTCAGTACACAGCATCAGTGAAGGTAGCTAATTTTCAGTGCCTTTATGTATCTTCTATCACAGTACAAGTGAGCAATGACTAGTGTAGAATCATTTTATTTCCCCTTTCTTGTGGACAAATCCCAGTCACTTTTGGCTAGAATTTGAGGCAAGAAAAACACCCCATAGTATTTTCTGGCAGTATGAACTAGTGATTGCTGCATGGCTAGATGTCAAGCTCAAACAAAAAATTCTGTTACTGCTGTGTTAGATTGTGTTTTGCTTTTAAGTTATTTTGGTTTTTCTTTTTTTCAGGTATCTGTGACTCGGAGCCAGAACAACCTGTTAAGAATTGTCCACTGTGGGTGAAAGTAGAAGGTGAAATAGATCCAGAGCCAATTTATGTCCCAACACCATCTGTTATGGAACCAGTTATGTCTACACTAATGCCCAACACAGAGGTCTTGCTTTCTAGTAAGAACAGATCTTCCAGTGGAGTAAAACCAGGCAGAGTGTATACTCCTAGACCCAATCCAGTGGTAAGAGAGGAAGAGATGCATGTTTTCCTTTATATTGAAAATTAAAACAAATATGTCAAAAGCTTCTGTGCTATGCAATTTTAGAGAAATTTGAGGTGAAAGCCCAAGACTGTTGGCAACCCTCGTTGCCATAAGTCTGTTGATAAGCTAGAATGAATTGTGTATAAATCTTTAACCGTGTCCATCTTCTGTTGAGAATTTACTATAGCAATACACACATGGTGAAAGTTGATTATGATTCACTAATAGCCTCACTTAAAAATGCAGTAATATGTACTATTTTTGTCAAAATGATTGCTAGTCCTGTAGTGTGTATGTAAGTTATTAGCTACATTATGTAGACTATCTAAGTAATGAATTATTTGCAAAGAAAGTAGTGATACAGACGTGCAGTGTTCAATGTAGTTCTGGAGTTTGTTTTTGTTCTTTCTTGTGGTTTCACTGCCAGTGTTGGAAGAATCTGGCTTTGCCTCTCTCCTCACCTTGTTATCTAACAGAAGCAATAGCAGCAGTAGAATTGACTATAATTTTATCTGAAGAACAAAGATACCAGATCTGCTATATAATATGTACCAAATAATGTTAAACAATGCATGACACAATTCATTTCCTGCTTAGAAGAATATCTGAATGGGTTTGAGTTTTTTGGGGTGGTGGTGGTAGACTGGGCTCTAAGAGGACAGATTTAGCTTCAAATGCGAGGCTTTTGTTTTGACCCTTACTATTGAAGTGTTAATGTTGAAGTGTTGTTAGAAAGCAAAGCTGTTTTTTGAATCTAATATGCATCTATAATGGAGAGGTTTGGAGAGGTTTTCTTTTTTTTCCCCCAGATTCGAGAGGAGGATAAGGATCCTATCTACTTATACTTTGAAAGTCTTATGACTTGTGCAAGGGTGCGAGCATATGAACATAAGAGAGAGGAGAAAAAGCAGCAAAAAGACAAAAATGATTCACAGAGCTGTAGTGTAAAGGTAAGAAATCACATTGTAACTATCATGTATCATAAACCAGGCAGAAATATTGTAAATGGTGAAGTACCATTTCCCCAGAAACCTCTATGTGACATGAGAGCTTGACTTGCATTTGAAGACGGTAGGGCCATGGAACCTGAGGCCTAAATCACCTACCAGTGCTGGTAAATTTATCCTTTTACTGTGATATATATTGTCTTGTCTGGGGAAATTCTTGGCTGCCAAGTGTACTATCTCATAAGGCTTAAATGTGCATTGTCAAAAGAGCTGTTCTAAGATGAAAACTGTAACAGTGTCAAGCACAGCATATGTTTTATGAGTCAGGTTGAATTAGTTAATTTTGTGATGTGATTTTTATTGTAGAAGTGAGATACATAGGATGAATATTTTTCTTGCGTTTCTTTCCTCCAGCAGGAACATGAACCAGAACTTCAGTCTCCTGAGAAGGCAACCTATGAGGTAGACAAAGACACTAAGAAATCAAGAGGTAAGAGCTGAATCTTGAGTATAATTTGACCTCATAGTTACATGTTTTTGTGGGATTCTTTAAGAAAAGTTGCAGGTATTGATGAAAAAAAGTCCATTTGCTGGGGGAGTTATTACACTTGTCAATAAAAATCTAATGATGTGCTTACAGTTTCCTGTTTTCTTAAGCTGCTCTGTGTGTGTTGGTCACGTGGGAGATACAAGCTTTAAAATGAGACATATACTGGAGGCATTGTGTCATCCACTAGTGAAGTATAGCTGCCTTTTTGAGCTCATTTTCTTCATGGTTTAATGTATACAACAGCGCACTCTACATTTAAACATGGGAATGGAAAAATAATGCAACTAGTTGAAAATGCTTGTGTGTTGGTAGGTGAAATTAAAATGGCCAGGACACAGGGCTCAACATCCTTACAGTTTTGCAAAAAGGGACGTTTTATCTCTAATGACAACAAAAGTTCATGCTTGTGTTTATACACCTTCTGCAAAAGACAGTTCTGCTGGCAGCGTGTTTGCTCCTCGTGCCATTATAGGACAGTGGTCCTTTTCTGACTTCAAGAGAAAAGCGCCATCTCTTGAATAACCAGTGATGCTTTCTACTGTATGGTGGTGGTATTTAGAGATCTTTCAACTATGTATTGAAACAACCCAACTGTGTTTAGCTTGTGATGCAATGGGATACAACCTGACATGGTATGGCTGCAGGGAATGAACCATGAGAAGTAGTTACATTAGTTTTGCAGTGAGTTTTTGCTTGCTTGTGAAGCTCTGCAAGGGCAAGTGATGCTTTGAACAGCTCTTTTACTTGTTGTTTCCCTGCAGCTAAGCTGAGACAAGGGTGGAGGTGTGGGCAGAATGAAACTGTTTGACTATCCAGCTGATTAAAATGCCATAGTATTGCAGAAACCTATTTCAATTCTTTCTCAGAGAAAAGCTGGTGTTCTTCCCGTAGTGAGGGGGACTCTTTCTCCACCTCCTATGTTCATCACAGCACTCAAGGTGAACCAACAAAACTTATTGAGATTATCTCTGACTGCAACTTGGAGGAAGATCACAATAAGATCTTGACCATCTTATCACAGCACATCAGCAGTAACGTGCCACAATGTCTCAAAGTGGGTAGCTTCTTTATTGAATTGGCTTCGGAACACAAGGCCCAGGATGAGAGCCACCCTCCTGTCTGCTCCTCCAGAGTGAAAATTTCAATGCCGTCCTACCAGGACAAGGACAAGAAGCCTGAGATACCTGTCTTGGAGACTCCTGATAGCGGAGTGCCATCATGCAATAACTCAGAAAATGTAAAGTTCATGCGGGCAGACCCAATGGACAAACTGCGGGAGAAGTTGCATTGGGGCAAAGGCTTGCCTTTTTATGCAGGGGTTTCTCCTGCGGGGAAGCTGGTTGTCTACAAATGCAAAGCTAATATGAGCCCCTCAGGCTTGATTCAGGTGGGTCCCTCTGCCTTTACTGTGGAGATTAGATGCAGTTTCGTCCAGTATCTCAGAACCTCCTTGAAGGGGAGAACACTCTTTAATTTGTCTACCTAGTCTTTTGCCTGTCCAGACAAGAATTCTTAGTATCTGGTGGCATTCCTCCCTCTCCATAAGCTTGTCCCTTTCAAGATTGACTCAATAACAGGAAATCTGGTTGGAATTATGAAATCTGATGGTTTAGCTTGTCTTTTTGGCTGTTTGGGTCTTGCTGACCCAAGTACAGAATCTCTCTCAAGATCTCTTTGGTGCTTTGGAAAACCCCCTTGAAGATGGATTTGACAGATAATACTTCTAAATGAATGACTGTTATAGTCCACTAAAAGAGTATTTTCTGAGGAAGTATACAGTGGGACAAAAAGAATATTTTCTGAGGAAATATACACTGGGACAAAACTTTAAAATGCAAATGTAAACATTAAATGGCCTTTTGCTACAGCTTACTGTTAATGTTCACTAATAGCATGCCTCTTCCTTGTGGAACATATGTTTGTCTTCAAGAGACTTCATAATCTTAAATTCAAAGTGCTTCCCCTGCAGTTTTATGTTGCCAACTTGGTGTTAAAAATTGGTTGTAGGGTAGGATGAAGATCTTTTCCGTATTCGTGGTTATAGTAAAACCACTTTTAGGGAAGGCGTGTGAATTAGAAAATGAGAGTAAAACATTTTTTCGTGACACTTTGCAGATATGTCACCCTCAAAAAGAGAAGTAGTGGAGAGAAAAAATTTAGGAGGAGATTTCTTATCTTTTATAGAAGTTGATAAATAAAAAGAGTCTAGACCTTATTTATTAGTGTGTTAAATATATTTGGCTTTAAACCTGGAAGTAAAATGCAACACTGCCAAAACTTTCCATTGTCCAGTACGCATAAAGCCTGACATTCAGAAAGATTTTTTTTTTCCTGTGCAGTCAGTTACCACTGCAACTTTGAATTTGAAGTTAGTCAACTCATCACACCTTAACTACAGTATCACATGACAGTATGGATTAAAAAAAAAGCTGATAAAGCTTTTACAAGCTCTTCAGAGTTTTGTCCCAATGTATATGTCATCAGTATTCCTTCTTTTGTGGTGCTGACTTCATTAGGTTTGAGAATTTTATCCAAAATTATCCTTGAATTTTGGAACCCATTTTTATTCAGGACAAGGGACAAGAAAAACAGGTGCTAGCTTCACTCTATCCAATTTCAGTGATTTCACATGTTCCTTGGACTCTGTGATTTTATGTGAGAGTCTGAGCAGCAATTAAAATTTGTATTACAAAGATATAACAAGAGTTGTTTGAAGTTCTCCCAGGCAGTAAGGAAATTAGGAATTCCCATTCTGAATTGCAATGGTTTTTTGAAAAGGACACTTAGAAGTCCCATGGAATGACACACCTCTCTGGAAGTGGTGAATTAGCATTCTTTTCACAAAATTTCCCTTTTCCACTTTTTTCAGGTTAATGATAAAAGGTATCCTCAGGCCAAACTGCTTTTGGGACAGATGGGGGCATTGCATCCTGCCAATCGGCTAGCAGCTTATATCACAGGCAGGCTGCGACCCACAGTACTTGATATCGCCCTCAGTACTGTGATCTCCAAGGTAGCATCCAGTGCTAAAACACCTGCTTCTGGGACACCATCAGTCCAGGGCCCCACAACATCAACTCCTAAAACTACATCTTCCACCAGCACTACTTCAACCCCCACTGTGACGACTCTGAAAACCCATGTCCCAGCACAGAGACAGATAGGTAGGTTGGAACTTATTACTGTGTTTTAATTGCGTGAAGCTGAAGTACAGAGTGAGTGTACAGCATTAATGTTGATTTCTGTGCAACGATGCATGCTGCCTTTGGCTGCATTGCCTACCTAAACCGCCTCTGCAATTAGTAACCTCTTTAAAGCAGAAAGTTTGATTTTGACTTCAGAATAAGATTGCAGATGTTGACTATTAGTTATTTTATTAATGCTAGTAGAGCATATTTTCAAGAGACAAGAAAGTGGATGGAGACATGCTAAATGTTAACTTGGATTTTTGTTTGGAGAGTTTTGTTAGTGTCATTTTTAATTGCTTTTCATCAAACACAGATTTAACTTAAGTAAAGTATCACTCTAATACGTGGTTCTTCGCTGTTAGATTTTCTGCTCATAATTCTTGTGACCACCAAAGATGCGTGAAGCAGCAGTGAAAGACAAGATGGTCCAAATCTGGATTAACGAAACAACAGGTGTGCAGCCAATAACCATGCCAGCCTCTAATCTCATTGGATTTCACAAGCTAAACAGGGTTGGACTTAGTCAGCACTTTAAGTTAAAAAAAAAAATAAAAAGAGCATTGGAAGAAACTTGAGGTACTTGTATTTGAGTTGGTACTGAAACAGTTACCCCAGCAAGGCAAGAGAGGAAGTTGCCTTTAATTATTATATTTTGTATGAGTTTAAAAAAAAAAAAAAAATAGTGCCCATCCACATATTCCCCCACTTAAAATAAAGATCTGAAGAAGCTTTGCAAGAGAAAAGGATGTTACCTGTGTCCTGGCAAAACTGTAATTTCTGATGGATGATTTTTTTCTTTCTGCCTAAATTTTCATTGCCACGTAAATGGTTGTGTTATTTTTCCTATCCTGTAATAAAACTTGTTGTTTCATGTGTTTATGCAATATGAAAGAGCCAACTACATTTCATTAATGGGTGAAGGCATTGCTGCATATATGATTTAAGTGTTTTGGCATAGTCTGGGTTAAAAATGCTATATGCATAAATAACTACAGTGTTTAATTTGGGCTTGCTCCATAATCTCTGTGCTGTTGTGTTCATCTGTACACATCTGTAGTGATGTAGATGCAGTACTCTGATCCCTTGGAGAGCAAGGGCTGAGGTAAAGTGATTACTTTCCATTGGTTAGATTTGTTCCCTCCAGTCCTCAGGTGCATGAATGTCACTGCAATTAGAAGGGGACATAGCAAATGTCTCCCTCCTGTCCCTTTCCCCCATTCCTATATAAGATGAATACAGTAGAATGGGGATGTAAATCAAGAAGCAGTAAAAAGAGGAAGATCATAGAAGCTGTTACAGGAAGAATTTAAGGTTTAGAAAACAGTTTGAGTTCATTATTTCACTTAGGTGTTTGTTTTCCTGTACTGTAGTTAGAATTGACCATAGTTTCATAATGAAGAAAAGAACCATTCATGACTGGAATATTTTGTGTGTCCAGGAAGAAATGCAATAAAAAGCTACAGAAGTGGAATAAGGCAGACATATTTCCAACACATAAGGCATATTCAGGACTGCCATAAAGGTTTCAATTTAATTACAAGTTACAAAGAAAATGAAGGCTCACATTCATGCTGAAATTACAATTTTAGCACCTCATGAAAGGCAAAGAGGAAATCTATTAAAATTTTGACCTGCAAGTTTTTATTTGCAGCTGCCCGACCTTCACCTGGTGGTATGTTTGCCCAGTTTGTGATAAACAAAGCCGGAGCTCTACAGCAGAAGATTCCTGGAGGGAGCACACGCCAGCCTACATCAGGGCCACAGTTGCTCAGTATCAAGGCTACACCAGTCACGGTTGTTGCTCCGGTGGTTCCTTCAACACCATCTCCAGCTCAATGCACAGTCTCTCCTGCGGTCACTACAGCCCCCACCACTTCTCCAGTTACGGTGGAAAGTACCAGTGTAGCAGCATCTACTGTGACCACTCCTAGCCATACAAAAGCTAGTGAACCTGCCTGCTCTCCTCCTGCAATTACAATCACAGCTGCTTCTGCAACACCTGGAATCAACACCTGTACTACTCTCTCATCCACCACTTCTACTGCTACTATAAACATAACAAATACAACAGGGATTGTTGCAGCAGTAGCGACTACGTCATTCCCTAAAACTGTAGTAACACCACCAACCATTACTTGTCCCGTTGTCACAACATCCACTTCTGCAGTTGTACTAACCACAGCTGCAGCAGCTACACCTGTGGTGACCACACTAACTTCCTCTACTGTCTCTGTTCCAGTGATACTGTCAGGAGTTAATTCTAGTCCTCCCCAGAATTCAAAAAGAGGTAATGCTTAGGTGCTTTGGGTTATTACTGCAAACACTTAGTTTTTTAATTCTACCTCATTCATAGCTGTAATACCATCTGCAACTGTACTCAATTTAAATATGGATTCACTTGCCTTTCCCCTCTTTCCAAAATAAGAATTGTAGTCTCTTAAATTGTTTTTTTGTATTCCAACCTGGTAGAGAAGGGAAAAAAATGTAACTATCTGGTCAGTGACTGGTATGAAGTGAGTTAGAAGCCTCACATAATTTCTTGGCCCATAGAAATGTATAGCACAGTTACAACTGCTAGAATTTCATGGTTGGCATAGAGTCCAAGAAGTAGGTATGGAATTACTCTCCTGAGTCATGATTGAGAAACGTCAGTGGAAATGCATGGAAAAAAATACTGTTCTGGCCTGGTTGGTTCTATGCATCAGTTGATTACAAAATATTTACGCTTGTATTTATTAAGAATAATGCCTGATTTGTAGGCTGTTCTCTTAAACTGATTTTTGAATAACTTTTAAATGTTTCAGAAGATGCCACTCCACAAGCTGCAAGTAAGAGTCCCCCGAAGATAGCTCCTGGAACAGACAAGCGTGTAGGACCTCGATTGTTGCTGATCCCAGTGCACCAGACACCTTCTGCTTTGCGACCGCTAAACAACACACAGCTTGCACAGAGGCAGAGGATGGTCCTTCAGCCTCTCAGGAGCCCTGGTGCTGTGAACCTCTTCAGACATCCTAATGGGCAGATCATTCAGCTTGTTCCCCTGCAGCAGGTTCGAACTGCAGGTGCCCAGCCCAGTGTGCAGCCAGTGATGCTCCGCAATCCAGGTACAAAGTCCAGTATTTCTTTTTTGACTGACTCCTGTGTTACTCAGAAATTAACAATGTAGTGAGTGTCTCTGTGATGCTCCTTTATCCTGCTGGAAGCCATTTGGTTCTGTGTGAGTACTTGTGCTGGTTTAAGAGTAAACAACCAGGAGAAATGAACTCAATAGGGATTACAAACCAGAGTTAAAATTTACTAAAAAGATCACAATACATACAATGATACAGAGAAAACTTGTTTTAACCCACAAAGACGAAATATAACCCAGCACCCTGGGACAAGAACAGCACACTGCTCCTGTGCTGGGCACTGTGTGGTTCCCCTGGGTGCAAAGCAGAAGGGAAGGAAACCTTTTGGTCAGGATGATGGTCATGATCTCAGTCGAGAGTGGCAGTCACAGTTCTGTTGAAGTTCTGTTCCTCATCTGGATCTGATGAATGGTACCAGAAGTCCCAAAACCTGAATATTATATATGCTCAGCTTCAGGTGGGAGTCCCAGGTACCTCCCCCAGGGTGGAGAGTTTGACAATAGGTGGTTTAACTCTCTGAGTCATGGGATATTTTTTAAATCTTTAATGATCTAGATCATTCCAACTGCCTATTTTACCAATGCAGTTGGGTCCATGGCAGCCCCTTAGCAGAGATGCCCCCTCCAGCTGAGTGTGAAGGTGCTAATCCCTCCCCAGAGGGGAGTTATCACAGCAGAGTTGTTGGTGTGAAAAGAGACACTCTCCTGCCTCCCAGGGTTTGTCTCTTTCCTTATCTCTTGTGGCCTGAGGTGTCAGCTGTGCCCTGGGCAGCTGCTACAAATGATTCATTATTAACATTTCATCGGAAATTATATATAGAGTATAGAATATACGGTTTTGGTTATACCCACATAGCGACAAACTGGTATTGGCCCTTGTAACTAGGACCATAATTGAAGAACACGGTGTAACTACCCAGATGCAATGCAACTTAAATACCGTGTGTTAAAATACATGAAGTGCAGTTAATAGCTAAGTCACCAAAACTTGGGAGTTCGGTGCAGTAAATAGAAGGACCTGTGTGTGTATGGCAGTGGAGCTGTGTCCATTGTACTGTCACAACTTAAACTGTTGATCTGGTGATTCAAAAATAATTCTTGTTGGAAATTCTCTTAAAAAGAATGAGCTGTTACCTGTGTTTCATTGGATGTGCTGCTCTGGTTTTGCTGTGTTTCCAGATTGGTTAGTGTGTTTACAGAATTTATTCAGGTGAAATGTTACACTACAGTACAAAATTGCTATACTGTTTTCCTTGTTAAGAGTGTGAGAAGAAAAATAAGTGTGATTATTCAGCTGTTTCTCTGGTGCACAGTTGAAGACAGGGTTGGAGGAGATAGAAATTGCAGGTATCTGACAGAAAATAGGTAGGATGCCTGTTGGGCATGCTGTTGAACATATTTGTAAATTATAAACGAAATGTACTTTAAATGCATGTTTATAGTAGAATTTTTTCTTCTCTCTCTTTATCAAAAAGTTCTTAGAGAGAGGGAGATAGAGTTGTGTAGAAGGAAGACGTGAGAGCAAGCACAGTAGATAAAACTGTGAAGAGGAGAGAAAATAATACTTTGCCTTAGTTGAGGTTTTGAGCATGTGGTGTAGTAAAGTCAACAAGTTCATTTGATTTCTTTCTGTTTATCTTTTTCTGAGGGAGGGGAAAAAGATTTTAAAATTAAATACTGTTTTCTTGCCTTCGCCCCCCCCCCCAATCCCACTTACCCTGTTTTCCAATAAATGGGAAAGTAAAATACAGATGACTTTCAATGCGGTGCCTTTTCTCATTAAAAAGCTTAATGGTAAAACTTACCATTAAATCTGTTAGTTTTAGAGTAGCAACTTCATGTCTTTTATTGGGGTGCTCCTTAAAAAATTTGAAGTTTATATGTCTTTATGCAGGACCAACTCTTTCATTGTGGTTAAATACCTGATTACATTGTGATCCTTGGGAATGCTGTCTGCTTCTAGTAGAGCATCAGATACTAAAACAGAAAGAAAAAAGTTGCATTGAGAAAGTATAGTTGATGTTTTGTTTTCCTCACAGGATCTGTTGTAGGCATCCGGTTGCCTGCACCTGCTAAGCCTCCTGAGTCACCTGTGTCTCCCAATTCCTCTGTGTCTTCCACTTCTCCTGCCACAAATTCAGCTGTACAAACTGCAGTACCCAAGGCATCCCCTCCATCTAACGCAGCCACTCAAACATCTTCTCTTCTTCCTTCAGTAACAAGTTTTGTGTCACAGGCGGGCACTCTGACTCTGAGGATCTCTTCCTCTGCTGCTAACAACGTCACAAATCAAACAGCCTCTGAGTCTAAAATAAGCTGCAGCTCAGGTGGTCTGCCAGCTACCACCACTAGTCTCATACCTTTGCAGTCAGGTAGTTTTGCTTTACTTCAGCTCCCAGGACAGAAGACTGTGCCAAACTCTATTCTTCACCATTTTGCATCTCTTCAGATGAAGAAGGATTACAGGAAAATATGCAAGAAAGAGGACTCAGGTGCTGCTCAGCAGAAGGAGGATGGGAACGCTCCATGCTCAGATAACATTGAAGTTACAGAGTCTGAGGTCACAGTGTCAGATGCGAAACAGGAAGAGAATGAGTTGCCAATTAACCAGTCAAATATTGTTGACACAATCACACCTAGTGGTGATAGAAATTTCACTACACTAGAGGTGGTGGAGAAGGACTCAAAGGTGCTAGAGAGTTCTTGTGATGATAGCTTTTTTTCTCAGCACGATGTTTCTGCAGATGTCGTATCATCTGACCATTCATACATCAGTGAGAAGCCAAACTATGGGGAAGCAAAAGGGCCTTCTGAGGAGAAAGAGGATTCTATCAGTTCTGAAACTGTAGTGGAGGCCATTTCAATTAAATCTGAAACTGTTTTTGGGTCATCAGATCAGTCTTCAGTTGCTCCTCTGGATAATGCTCATCCACAGAATCAGGAGACTGCCCAGTGGAAGAACCATGAGAGTGAACAAATTTATGCTGAACAGGAAGAGAAACCTATAAAAGAGGAGGAAGAAGATGCACAGATACACATGGAAGAGGACAATAAGGCATGTTCTGGGCAGTCACAGAGTCAACTAGAGCAAGGTACACAGCTGGAGAACAAGGAGGAACAAAGAGGGACTGAACTGTCTGAGTACAAACAAGAATGTCAGGGTGATGCTGCACAGCCATATATGGAAAGGAAGGAGTACAAGGGCTCTACAGAAGCAGAAAGCATGAGAGAGAAAACAGAAATTAAATCTGAAATCGATTATGCAAAAGAGCAGGATAATGCTTCAGGAGAAGAGTATACAGTCAAGACTGAGGAAGGCAAAGGAAACATAGCTAGGCAGGAAGACAGTAACAATAAAGAACAAGATACTTTTGATTCTCCAGAAGAAATAAAAACAGGTGATGATATTGTAACACATGTCAACAGTTCTTGGAGCAAAATATCTAGCATTGTACCCCCTTTAGAAAATAGAAGTGAGGTGGATAACAAAGCTAATACATCCAAGAAAAGTGACTTCCTGACACCACCAAAACAGAGGGCACACAGAAAGTGTTACATGCCCACTATTGACATAACTGCTGATGATATGGAAGAGGATGAAGAGGAAGATGATGATGAGGAAGAAGATGATGAAAAAACTGATGATTCTGCTGATGAGATGCTGGATGGTGCTTCTGACTTCGCGAGTGAAGAGGAAGTAGATGTTGAAAAAGTGGTAAGCATTTATTTATGAAGGGATTTTTTTTTTAATAGACCAACTAACATGTCATAACATATGGATTTGAAAGAGCATGATGTTTGTGTTTTGGATTTTGGTTTCTTTAGTCTAAGTCTCAATCAGGGTTCCAAGTGGAAATGGCTTTTATTTCTTCTCAGTTGCATGCTTTTTGTAAGTAGCAGTGTGGTGGCATTGTAGGAATTGTCCAGTTTTCAGATAACAGGAGTTATAATGAGCAATCACTAACAGAACAGTTGCAGGTGTCTTCCTTCAATATTTTTTACTCAAGTAACTTGATTCCTTGTAATATGACTTATGATCCAAATATGTAGTAGCCAGTCTAGTATTTCTCTTATTTTAAGCTGTTTCCATCTACTTGGTTTTCGCAGCCTTAGTTAACATTTATTTCTGAAAGGAATATTTGAATCCCTCCTTAAATTCCTTTTGAAATCTAGTAATACATTTAAATAGTATGTGGAAGCTGTCATTCCCTATTTGATAGAAAACAAATTGCTCCAAAAGTCAGAGAATAAGGGTAAAGCTTTGTGGTTCGTGTATTTAAGATACATTTAGATTTTAAAGCTCATAGAATTTCCATCAAATTTAACCCAAAAATTAAAATAAAGCAATCTCATGTAACTCCTTAATACACCTTTTATATATCACTATGTGACTTAAGAAACAGTGCATTGTTACTTAAAATTTATGAAGTTGTGGTTTTGTAAGTCAGTCAAATGGACATAAGAAATAAGAAAGCCTTTTTATTGGGATGAGATACAAGTGGAAAGAGAAGGTTAAACTTGAGAAGAATTGAACAGACAAGTTAAAAAAAAAGGGAAGTTATGTTAGTGTCTTCAGGAATTTAAAAGTATAGAAATCTTTTAGCCCTTTTGTGTTAATGTAGTCCTCTTGCAGTTGAAAATCAATTTAGCGCTCTATCTTCTAACTACACAGCTGGTACAAACAGGTCCAGAAGATTCCTAAAACACCTGGGCAATAACTTGGTACAGGTTCTGCGGGAGCCTGTTAGGAAAGATGTCTTCCTCCCTTGATCTGTTGCTCATGAGTGAAGTGGCAGTTTGTGGCTATCTTGGCCACAGCAACCATGAACAATCAAGTTTAAAATCTCTCATGACAGAGAGGAAAAGTGCCAGCAAAACTTCAACCCTGGATATGAGAAGAGTAGTCATCAGGCTGCTCAGGGAACAATTTAGTTAAAAGTTCTGAAGGCGAATGCTTTTGAGGGTGCTGGGTTCCATCAGTGCTACTCACTTTTTAAGTACCACCTCCTAAGNCAATAACTTGGTACAGGTTCTGCGGGAGCCTGTTAGGAAAGATGTCTTCCTCCCTTGATCTGTTGCTCATGAGTGAAGTGGCAGTTTGTGGCTATCTTGGCCACAGCAACCATGAACAATCAAGTTTAAAATCTCTCATGACAGAGAGGAAAAGTGCCAGCAAAACTTCAACCCTGGATATGAGAAGAGTAGTCATCAGGCTGCTCAGGGAACAATTTAGTTAAAAGTTCTGAAGGCGAATGCTTTTGAGGGTGCTGGGTTCCATCAGTGCTACTCACTTTTTAAGTACCACCTCCTAAGAGCCAAGGATCAGGCAATGCCAAAATGTTGTAAAATCAGGTAGGTGAGGCAGGTTGTCTTGGTTGAGCAGGGATCTTTTGGGACTAAGGTTAAAAAAAGAAAGTGTGTGACCAGTGGAGTCAAGGTCAGGCGACATGGGAAGACTACAGGGGTGTTGCTCACCACTGCAGGGAGAAAATTTTTGCTGTCAAAGCTCCATTGGAGTTGAAGCTAGACAGCACTGTGTGGGTCAATGAAGAGTTTTTAAAAATAGATTAGTAGCAAAAGGCAGACTGGAAATAACATCAGTCAGTTACAGCATGAGAATGGTCACCTCACAAACAGCGACAGAGATAAGGGAGAGCTGTTTAACACTTTCTTTGCTTCTGTGTACAACATTGATGATGAGCTCCAGAACCCAGAGCTGGGGGACCATGACTGTTAAATAAATATTAAACTCCCAGCCAACCCCTAACTTGCACAGTTTTGCTGTTCCACCTGAATCCCTATAAGTCTGTGGGGCCTCTTGGGATTCATTTGATGGTACTCAGCTGGTTGATGTCATCGCAAGACCTCTCTCAATGATTTTTTGAATGATTTTGGGAATGTAGAGAGATCCCAGTCAAACTTCCAGTTTCAGGAAGGTGGCAAACATTGTCCTAATTTTTAAGAAGGCCAGGACGGATGACCTTGATTACAACAGGCCTGTCAGTATCACTTCAATGACTGGTACAATTATGGAGATTATTTTGGGAGTTATTGAAAAACAGGTGAAAGACAACACAGTCATAAATCTCAGCCAGCATGGCTTCCTGAGAGGAAAATCCTGCTTGTCAAACTTAATTTCATTTTGTGACAAGGTAACCCTCATACTTGATCAAGGGAAGCCAGTTGATGTAATCTTTATGGATTTCAGTAAAGCTTTTGACATTGTCTGTCACAGGATCCTTGTGGACAAAATGTCCAGCCCACAGCTAGATAAACACATCATGAGGTGGGGGAGCAATTGGCTCATGGGTTGAGCACAGTGAATGAGGTAATATCAGACTGGGGACCTGTCACTAGTGCGGTTCTGCTGGGCTCCATCTTAGGCCCCGTGCTCTTCAACATGTTCATAAATCATTTGGACACAGGACTTGGAAAGGATACTGAGTTAGTTTGCCAATGACACTAAATTGAGAGGAACTGTTGGCTCCCTCAAAAGTAGAGAGGCCCTGTGACCAGTGAGAGAACTGGGCAATCACCAACCTTATGAATTTTAACAAAGACAAGTGCTGGATTCCGCACCTGGGACAGGGCAACCCTGGATGTTCGTATCGACTGGGGAATGAGATGCTGGAGAGCAACACCACGGAAAGGAACCTGGGGGTGCTCATTGGTGGCGAGTTGAATATGAGTCAGCAGTGCCCCGGCAGCAGGGGGTTCAGGCAAAGCATCACCAGGTGGTTGAGGGAGGGGATTGTCCTGCTCTGCACTGGTGTGGCCTCACCTTGAATATATATTGTGGCAGTTTTGGGTGCCACAATATAAGAAAGATACTAACCTATTAGACAGTGTCCAGAGGAGGGCAACAAAGATGGCGAAGGGCCTTGAGGGGAAGCTGTATGAGAAGGGGCTGAGGTCACTTGGTCTGTTCAGCCTGGAGGAGACTGAGAGGAGATGTCATAGCAATCTGCAGCTTCCTCACAGGGGGAAGTGGAGGGATAGGCACCAGTTTCTTCTCTCTAGTGACCAGTAAAAGGACCTGAGGGAATGGCCTGAAGTTGTGTCAGGGAAGGTTTAGGTTGGCTATTAAGAAAAGGTTCTTCACCCAGGGGGTGGTTGGGCACTGGAACAGGTTGCCCAGAGAAGTGATCCCAGCACCAAACCTGCCAAACCTGTTCAAAATGCATCTGGACAACACTCAGATATATGGTGGTCCTGTGCAGGGCTAAGGAGCTGGACTCCGATAATCCTTGTGGGTCTCTTCTAAGTCAGGATATTCTATTTTTCTATGATAGCCGTATCCAGAGTAACTCAATTAAGTCAGCAACTGACTTTTAGAGAATCTGTTTAACTTCCAGAAAAATTGACTAATCAGTTCATATTCCATCTTGCTGTTCTCAGACAAGGTGATAGCATCTCAGCTGCATGAAGGTGAGGAAACTGAAAGCAGGTGTTATTTTTGGAAGTTCTTTCAACCTGAAAACTGTATCGTTGTTGTCTTGTCTTCACTTGTAACAGTGGTAACAGTTTGATAAATCCAGTATCATTCAATAACTTGAGCAGACTTATTACCAAAGTTTTGAGAACCACAATTAATTTGTACCTGATGCCAGATAAGCTGTACAGACCTGGTAGTCTGAGGAATTTGTTGGTAAACCAACAATAATGTTTAGGTCACAGAGTAGTCTGTTATCAAGGTGGATGATTTAGAACTGTATTTTCTTTTGTCCTGCAAAAGAATGATGAAACAAAAAAGTGATTATTAGAGATTATAAGGAATGTTTGTTTTGAAAGAAACTTACTGTGCATGTTTTTACTAATATGATTTGAGAAGCCATCTAAGGATATGTCTTCACCAAAAGCTCACACAAACATGAGTTCAAGAGCAGTAAAGCTGATGAACGAGATCTCAGAAGACTGTAAAAACCTGTCTGGAATTTGAGTTTCTTAGGCTCTACAAGTTGTTAGCATGTCAATGCCTAATGGAGAATTCAGTTTTGAATCTAAATGTGTGTTATTTTTCATTGGGATGTACTCTTCTCTCACTGTAGTGCTTACAAGACTGGTATTGTTTGTCAGACTGGATGAAGTCAGATCGTGCAAGCAGGCTACTAGAGGATGTTTATCTGTTTCGTTAAGCTAGTGGAAATAGAGAAGCAAAGAGTACATGCACGTCCACTAGCACTTTTGTTTAGTGGAAATACTTATTGACAGCTCTTTCTCTACTAGTTTGGAATGTGGACTGGTTTTAGTTGCTCAGGAAATGGAGTTAGGATGGTTGCTACTTACATGCAGTAGCTATTACTCTTTCAGTACTTGTTTCCACACTAGTTCTCATTGTAGTAATGACTTAATAGTTCTTAATTTTGCACATCAATGCCCTTCAGATTAACTTCTTACCTTGTGCTGACTTTGCGTCCTTGACTTAAGAGACTCTTGCAGTCTCCTCTATTCAACAGAGAGTAGCTTCCCAACATGGTATCTTTGCCCTTCTGCATCTCCTACCCTGAATTGCCTCAAGTGAGGCTTACGAGGGTTAATCATTGTGGGTTTGGTAATATGAATAAAAACCTTCTGAGAATATCTATAGAAGCAAACTAATCAGTGTCAGGACCTGTTGTCTGAATAAATTCAAGTGCAATGATCTGGGAGATGATGTTAAACTCTTGATCTCCAAGGCATGATGATTGCAGACAAAGTTCCTGTTGAGAAGGACTGCTTGGCCTGGGCTAAATCACAGACTCTGTCTCCTAATTGTTCACATGAGTTCTTGTTGGCTTAAGCCAAAACCATACCAGGGGTTGTTCTGGTATTTTAATGCTACATTAAGCATAAATAAAATACAGATAAGAGTCCACAGTTTAGCTTACTAGTCTAAACACAGCTTCTATGTCTGGCAAGTTACTGTATTTTAAGTGTTGTTTAAAAATGATTTTCAGTCATTCTTGTTCTGAGGTGAACTTTGAAATTATAAGAAACTATTATGAATTATTGTAAAATGGTAAGTTTAATAAAAAGTGCAAGTGACATATTTTGTGGACAATTTAAGTTCTAACAATCTCTTGCATGCTTTCATATTGTGGTCCAGACCATGCGTGAAACCTGCAAATATTGCATAGAAGGCAGATCCATAAGTTATTCATTTGCTTGGGTAATAATTAATGATATCCGTTGTCATCTCATCTCATTTCTCAGCACTGTCACTGAGGATCCTCTATCATCAGGCAATGTGGACTTTAGGAACCAGCAACAGGGGGTTAGGCTGCCAGGAACAGAAGAAAATCAGAGGAGAGAGCTTAGAAACAGGCACTGAAATGCAGAGAGGGAAAAGTGCTGTCATTTCTGTACTAACTTTAGAACTTATGTTGTAGGGCAAGATTGCTCCTCTTGTGTCTTCACTCCTTAAGGTAATTTGCCCTTTCAAGCACAAAGGCATTTAAGTTATGTAACTACAGGAAGTAGGAAAGACTGAAAGTAGTATGGAAAGACTGATGTTGGAAAGGTAGGGCTTCCACAAGCATCTTCAAAAATCATACTAGGCTGTGGATAGTGTTCAGCCTATGACAGGTTGGCAGTACTTAACATAGGAATAGCTGGTCTTAATACCAGAACTTAAGTGGACTTACTTCTTGTGATCTTTATGATTGCGATACTTTTCCTGTTGTTAAGAGTTCAGGGATAGAGAGGAAAGATTTGCCAACCAGAAGCATTTTTCCCTTTGTTGTTAGATTTAAGAATGGAAAAACTAATTACTTTTGTTTTGCATATGTCCACATTCAGAATGCATAAACTTAAAGATGTGAAGTTCTCAATGGGCAGCAGAGCTTTTACTTCTATTTTTTTCCCCATCTTTTATGAAAAACATACCACATACCAGGTTTTGAATACTATTTTTCTAATATGATAGCATGTAGAAAGTTCCAGTTCTACAACAACTAGCTGGATAATTGCTATCTACTTTTTGATTAGCGCAGTGTAACTTATCAGCACTCAAAAGCTTTACCGTGACAGTTTTGCTATGGTAAGATAATTTCCCCCCCCCTTACTTTCTGGATTGTAGCATGTTTTAAACTACCTGTCATGACCACCTTCCCTGCAGTGTAATGATGTCCAAATGTATTTTAGACAGAGTAGTCCTGCCCACTGAAGAAAAGCATTATGCATCTCTCACATGTAGAGGTCACAGAAATGGTACCGTATGAAGTGGAAAAGCTTAGAGAAAGGATCAGAAGGCTTTCAGCACGAAGGTTTCTTTATGAACTACCCAGGAGAGCAAGTGAGAAGAATGGGAAGTGCTCTTTGTATAAAGAAATAGATCTATGTTGCCTTTTACCTGTTTTACATGCAGTATTTTCAACACAATGACAAGTATCTGTTCTGTGATTTAAATAGTACCTTTATTTGAATAGTTTTTGTTTAGCCAGTTTTTTAAAACCTCTGAGTTTATGATACTTTTTCTTTTCTTATCAAACTCTTGGGAGGATTAAAAAAAGACTGTGGAAGCATGTTTACATCACCTGTTGTAGCTCTACAGATGGTCTTTGTCTGGGAGATACTGCAGTTTTGGTATCTTAGAATCACAGAATCATTAAGGTTGGAAAATACCTCCAAGATCATCGAATCCAACCTTTGACTGAACACCACCATGTCAACTAGACCAGAACACTAAGTGTCATGTCCCGTTGTTCTCTGGACACCTCCAGGGATGGTGACTCCACCAGTTCCCTGGGCAGCCCATTCCAGTGCTTGACAAACCTTTCTGTGGAGAAATTCTTACTGATGTCCACTTGAACCTCCCCTGGCACAGCTCAAGGCCATTTTGTCTCATCCTCTTACTAGTTGCCTGCAAGAAGAGGCCAACCCCCACCTTGTTACAACCTCCTTTCAGGTCCTTGTAGACAAAGATAAGGTCTCCCCCCAGCTTCCTTTTCTCCAGGCTAAACAACTCAACTCCCTCAGCTTCTCCTCGTCAGACTTGGCTCCAGACCCTTCCCCAGCTCTGTTGCCCTTCTCTGGACACGCTCCAGCACCTCAATGTCCATCTTGTAGCGAGGGGCCCAGAACTGAACACAGGACTTGAGGTGCAGCCTCACCAGTGCCGAGTACAGGGAGATGGATAACCACTTCTCTGGTCCTTCTGGCCACACTATGCGTGATATAAGCCAGGATGCCATTGGCCTTCTTGCCCACCCGGGCACACTGATGGCTCATGTTCAGCCACTGTCGATCAGCACCCCCAGGTCCTTTTCCGCTGGGCCTCTTTCCAGATACTCTTCCCCCAACCTGTAGGGCTGCCTGGCGTTATGATGACCCAAGGGCAGGATCTGGCTTCCAACTTTTTTTCTTCTGCTTTCCTTTCCTTCCACTCATAGCAGTTAGTAGACTTTAATTTCAGATTCAGGCTTGAATTCTTCTCCTCAGCTGAGGAATTTTTGGAGCAAGTGTGAGAAGGAGTTGGGGAAAAATTGCTGGCTGTTTGTGTAAGTGATATTCTTTGAGTGAGATTATTATACAGTAGAACACAGATTTCTTAAGATTCACTCGACAAGCATAAAACAACACCGGCTACTGTTCACAGGCAATGTCTGAAAGCTGTTGAAATACCTCTGCTGAAATGCAGTGTAGTCTTAACTCAGTCACAATTTCAGTAGCCCCTGCATATGTGTTGTGGATCTAGACTGCAAGCAATCCCAGGGACATGGTATCTCCTGACTTTGTTTTTCCTGCTTGGGGAGCAGTGGTGACATGTAGCTCCTGACCAACATGCCAAGTTCCAAGTGATGTGCTGCTTCCTTAGTAAAGGCAGTTCATTTTCTCTGTGCTGTCTTAGCGCCAGGTGGTCCCAGTGCTAACAAGTCTTGCTTTGTGGGAGAATATTTACAAGATGGACCAAGGCTTTAATGCAGAGAGAGAGAGAGACACTACTCCCTTAAGCTCCTGTCAGTGCCATACATTCAGAGTCAGATGACAATTTGTTTTACTTCATGCTGCTCTTCATGCTCATACAAGAACTGCATGTCACTATGTCATAGCACAGCTGCTCTGAAGGAAAGCTGCAAGAAACCCTGGAAGTTAGTAGTTGTAAAAAACATATTTTAGTTCCAAATACAGAACTTACCAGAGATCAGAACTGCTTTCCCGGGAAGGGAAGAATGGTGTCCTTGAAGTCAGCACATGTGGAAAGAAAGTGAGATTGTTCTCCAAGGCTAGTAACTTCTCATCCAAGGTCACTCTCCTTGCTCTTCTCTTTCAAAAGATGTGACGTTCTTCTAGCACAGAGATAGTAACTAATGTGTGTGCATAGCAAGATGTAAAAGTAAGGATGCTTTTTTGTTCAGATCTATCAGCTATAGCTCATAAACCTGCTTTTCTTTGTTTCAGTAGTAATATCTTGATACTTCATAGTACAAGAAGAGGTGTCAGCTTCTCTGCAAGTGAGTAGTTTAGAAGTTTATGCCTCCTTCTGCACTGAGTCTATACTACCAACACTTTGTAGGGCTCCTCATGACATGAACAGATGGTGATGGCAGACTTGGAATATTTAAGAGTGGTTTAACAGGGGAGAGGATGCTGCATCTTAAAAGACTGGAAGATTCTACAGGCCCTCTTGCATATGTGTGTATGTATGTATGTAGGCACTAAAATATACTGTATACACACACACACTTTTTTATATGTGTATTCCCGTAGTGTTTTTTGTGATTAACTGTTTGCATGAATTTTAGGTAAGTATTCAGTTCAGAGAAGGAGATTGCAGCTTCTCAAAAGGAAAGAAAAGAAGGACAAAGAGAAGGAAGGAATGTCAGAAGGAAATAATACGAGGAGGGCAAGATTGGGATAGTTCAGGGAACTGGATGAAACGGAGTACAGAATGGAAGTATAATTACATTTTCTTCCTTGAGGAGAAAGAGTCCTTCGTTCTGTAATCAGACCAAAGATTATAATATAAAAAACTTCATTAAAAATTGTAATACAAAAAAATTGGTTTAATAGACATGTTTTCTTGGGGGAAGGGGTCCTGGTACTACAGATGGCTACAAGATTGATATTTAATTCATGCAGTTGGTACAGCTCTGCAGTTGTTCTCAATCTTCACAGTTGGTAGCAAGTTTTCTTGGTCAGGCAAGCATGGAGAAAAAGCACTCTTCAGAATATCATAAATACTTAAAATAGTGATCGGGCAGCATTTTGGAAAGAGCCCAAAAGCAGTTTACTATATGACCCAAAGAATCCTGATTGTATGATGTTCTGACTTTTACTGTCTTAGGTGTGAAAGACCATTACTAACACATAACTGTCTCAACTTCTGTAAAAAAAAAGTTAATTAGCAAGAGTCTACAGTAGTAGATTGTAAAGGCAGTTTAATCTTACTTGAAAATGGAGGCAGGAAAGCTCTGCCATGTGAAAGCTTTTATCTTGCCCATGGTAAAAGCATAAATGACAGAGGTGGGTTCTGCCCTTACAATATGCATTTTACGGATTTGCCAACGGGAGGAATTCCTGGAGGCGACAGTTAAAATAACCACCTGCTTAGTATGGGTTATTGGCCAGTGTAGCTGGAGATGTTGATTCTTTAATGGTTCTAAATGTTACTATGTAATCTCATTTGAGGCTGAAGTGAAACTATTTTGGCCTGAGAGCAATTGCTAAGTAGATACTCGTTTTAAAAGAACAAAACAAAAACTGTTCCAGGATGCGTGTGAATACAGAGAGGATGACGAGCAGGTGGACATTGAGACCGTGGAGGAGCTTTCAGAGAAGATTAACATTGCCCGTCTGAAGGCCACAGCTGCTAATATCGAACCTTCTGAACAGAAGTAAGCATCCTTGGAGAGCACTACATTCAGTTCTGTGTTTTATTGATGAGCTGGCATCGAATGAACCCAGTAAACAACAGGTTTAATGTGATGACAAAATAAAGCAAGGTTTTTGTCAGGCCTTCCTGAGCACTGGTGTTTCCCAGTGTCTGTGAGGATGGTGCTGTCAGAGCTAAGAGTAGTTTCAAGCTGTCTTAGCCCTTTTTTTCCCCCTTCTAATTAATTTGTTTATGGAGATGTGTACCTTGTAATGTAAAATTATGGAGTGAATCGCTTTCCTTCCTACAAACTGAATACGAGTGGGGTCATCATTGTTTTAAATGTGATTTTGCAAGCTTTGTTTATTCTTGCTGGTAGACTTTTAGACAGGAACAGTCATTGGGTTAATCCCTGACCCTGTAAATGAAAGCTTTGTCTTTGGAACCATTGTCCCAGCAAAGAAAGTATTTTCTTATTGACATGTAGTCTGCCATGGTGGATAGCTTGGCTTTATTTTTTTGGTTGGTTTGTTTTTGTTACTCTTGCTGCTTTGCATTTATAATGACAAATGCAGAGTAAAAACTTGGCTTACTTGAGGTATGTAACAATAGTCATGGCTGTTTCTCAGTTGCATCACATGAATGGGAAATATGGCTTTTATAGTTCTTTTTGTTTGAAGAATTATTTTTGTACAAATTTTGAAAAAAACTGTTTGGTGATACTATATACCTCCCAGATAGTTCCCTTTTTTTATCCCCTCCTTCAAAGATACAGCTTAGCTTTTATTCTTAGGTGGTGACTTTGCTTGAAATTGTGAAGACCTTTCAGTGAGAGAGAAAACCAGATGTCATGATTTATAAAAAGTATTTTTTAAATGTGTGTTTTTCTTTGTTTTCTTGCAGCTCCTGAGATATGAGGAAGCTGCTGTTATTATATATTAGGATAGTAGTAAATGTGAGGATTTAGATTGTTGGTTCTTGATGGGGGAGGGATTGCTCTGCCATCTATATTAAATCTGTTGGGTTTTTTTTAAATGGAACGAAAATGTAATTTAAAAAAAACTTTTTGCAGCTAACAGTCACAGGCTGAAATTATTCTCTTTGGCATATAGTGAAATAGTTTGTCTTTTGCACTATGAGATAATTTCACAGCTTTCAGAATAGTTCAGTTATTTCAAGGATAATGGCATTTGAGATAAAGTTCACGTTCTTGAGAAAACGCTACAGTATCCTGCTTTCTTGCAGTTATACAAGGAAAAGTTAATTTCAGGCATCAAAATGAGCAATTCTAGACTGTTGGAATGTACTTAATGAGGATAGAGTATATGAGATGAGTAGTGTTGGGAAAAACTTTTTACCTTTCTTCCAGATACCATCCTCCTAATTCTTCGGATGAAACATTATCAGAAAAACATGCAAAGGTATATGTTTGCTCTCCTCTTTCCTTTTGGTATCACACCTCCATTTTAAAGCTAAACTTTCATCTCAAGTGCAGCTCTTCATGTGATTTATCTGCCTTCCAGATGCTTGTGATTAAATGCAAGAAACCAAATGTGTTTATGGGGGGAAGGTGCTCAGTCCAAATCTCATGAAAGCAAAGGACTGCTGCTGGCATCAGTGGGCTTCACATTCAACTTTATCTATGGGAGGAATATCTGTGTTTAAGTTATGACTGCATTTGCTTAGGTTTTGTGTTCTTGACATAAATAAGTTTTACAGCACACTAAAAATAATAAACAAATGAGAAATGCTTTCATGCATTCCAGAAGGCAGTATGTGAGATTATAGAAGCACAGCACTGGGTGCAAGATTTCTAAAAACAAAAGTTTAAACAATATGTATTTAGGCAAGTTGAAGTTTCTATGGAATCCTTTCAAACCAAAACTCTTTGCAATCCTTCAGAATTTTCTGCTGTACTTGAGGGTGGCTTTGAAGCCAGTTTCACAAACTGTCCATGGTAACTGTCTGTGATATACTTGATGTCAGCTCTAGAGCTACGTGCTGCCATGGGTTGGGGCTTTGGGGTGCGGTGTGAACTTGGTGTATGTCTTACATATTAGAACAGACTGGTAGGTACGGCTTTGCCTGAGACAAGATGAGTTCCAGAATGCTCTGCCTGTCTCACCCTCTCTGTGTATCCTCCTCTCTGCCCTTGAATTTATGTCTTAAGGCCCCCCCCTTGAAAGGAACTTAATGCCTAGCACGGGAGTAAATGCAGCTGTACTGTGCTGAAGTCTGTCTGTGAGGGCAAAATGGATATCGAGAAGCCAGGTTTCAGGAGACAGTCTTCAGATTCCTCCTAAGGCCAGCAGTCTGGGGTTTGAAGCAGATCTAAAATGATCAAAAACCTGCATTAATTACTTCCACATTGAATAAGTAGCATAATTCTACAAAACTTGGAAGAGAAATGATAACTTTCAACTCTTTACAGATTAGTTATTTTGCTTATTGCCTGTCAGTCTTTTTAGAAACTTAAGCAAATTCAAAAACAGATCCTCTTGCCACATTGTTCTTGGTGGATGTCTGGATGCCATCTTTCACATTCTTACTTACAATGTCTCTTGGCCCCAACCCATATGAACCTATGAAATAAAATGGAAATCAAACTAGTTTAACTCCAAGCAAAAAATGCAAGTCTCCTGTATTTTATGTGATTATTTCATTCATTAGTAGACTTTTTTGACAAGCACGCAACAAAAATATTTAGCTCAAATGTGCGTGATTTTGTTGTAATCCTCTGGTATATCTAAGTAGTCTTTTACTGCAAAAAATGAAAGCTTATGAACAGAAAGGCCTCATGATCTTTTCGTTTAGGGTTAATGTCATTATAATGGTCACTTTGGTCAGCATTTTATTTCTTACTTGCATGTGCTTCTGACTCTTAACTTTCATGAAGACATAGTTGCAGGTTAGCATGACATGGAATCTTCAGGTGTCTGTAGAAATGTTGTAAATCATGCATGCATTTGAACATTTTTTGCCATTACATTGCCTTTTTTATTTAAAGTGGTCAATCCGGTTACTTTTCCAGCAGAAACATCAGACCTGGAAAAGAAAGCTGAAGTCTCAGGCAGAAGCCTTTGCTCATTACCGCCAGACACACACAGCAAATGAACGTCGGCGACGTAATGAAATGAGAGGTCTCTTTGACAAGTTAAAGAGAGTTCTGGGGTTGCAGAACCGTCCCAAGGTCTCCAAATGCTACATTCTCAAGCAGGTAAGTATTTTGAAGCTTATTTTTCAATCAGCTACTCTGGACAGCGTAATTACACTAGTACGAACTCCAGGTGAGTCCCAGTGAATAGAGAGCTTCTGTCACCTCTGCAGGACTCTAGAATAAAACAGAATGGGAAAGAATCTATATTCCTAAAGGCTTAATCTTGATGACATGGACACATCAGATTAGCCCTCCCCTTGTATTCCTTGTGAATCATGGAAAGTTATGTCTTAATTTCTTCATGGCTTATTGTGTAAATCAGGACATTTTGAAATCCATTGAAGGCTAACTTTTTTAATGCTGGAGAAGATAGCATTCCTTTAGGTGTTATAGTGACACAAAAAACTTAATTGTGAAGATGTAAATGATGGGTAACTAAGATTTAAGCTGTAGATAGATAATTGTGCTCCTAGAAACTGGGATATATAAGTCGGGTTTTTTCTTAAAAATTGTTGAACTTTGGAGGAAGGGCAAATGATGTTTATCACTCTTCAGCCTGGATTTTAGGGAAAGCTGGCATTCCATGGTACTTCACATGCTTTCTCTGAGTCCTATTTTCTCAGGATTACAAAAATGCCTGTATTGATTTTGTACAGGTTTCTGGGAAGGAAAATTCTTTTACTATTTTGTGTGTCATTGGTTTATAAATCAGTTCTCTCATACTTTTCTAGGCCTTTGAAGAAATCCAAGGACTGACAGATCAGGCAGATAAGTTTATTGGACAGAAGAGCTTACTGAGACGCGTACGAGATGGTCTGATTCGAAAAGTATCCATACTTTCAGGTGAGACTGGTTTTGGATACAAACTAGCTTTAGAAAAGGCTTTTAGGAGTGGGAAGGGGTAGAGGAATCTGTGGCTCCGGGTGCGTCATTAGTTCATGTAAAATTTCGACTCATGATGCCAAAGATGTGCTGAGCTCTGACTCAGTGATAGGCTCTTCATGCTGATAAGAACTGCTTTTGTTTTCCATCATGCCCAAAGGAAGTGTAGAATGATCTCTGCTGCCAGCCACAGGCCTGGGTTCCTTTGGAAGGATGGGGGTGACAATGATGGTGTCATTTCATTCTGTCATTTGTCACTTCCTGAAATTATTTTTCTCCTCAGTCCCTCACAATTTTACACAGCTGTCTTCGGTCAGTATCAAAACTCCTGACTCCTTTGCATAGCTTTGGAAGTATCTTATTCTTGTACTGTTTTTCCAAGAATCAGTGCATGTAGTGTCTAAAAGGCAGCAGCTCTATCTGTAGCACAAAACTGTGGCAGAGTCTATGCTGCTGCTCATCCAGGCCATTCAAGCCAAAACTATGAGTTACTTAGTGTGCCTTTCTGTCTCATTGGGAGATGTAGGAATGCTTGAGACATCTTCAGCCAAAGTGTGTGAACAAATAAAACATTATTCCTGTAATCTTACGGTCTAGGAATATAAACAAGAGAATACCTGTCAAGTAGAAATGAAAGATACTTAAATCCTGGTGCATTTCTGTGAATCAGTTCATGAATATTTGAGGTACTTCATTAAAAAAACATAGTAAGTAAAAAGTGTTTAGTGAAGTCTAGTAATCCAAAAATGAATGAGAGGCCTTTCAGGCAGAGAATGAAAGCAAATAAGTTCACAAACTAGTTATCTGATCTTTTGCATTCCTAGTTAAGTACCTAAAATTTGGTGAGGCAAAGGTCCTCTCTCAGAAGAGTTAGTTAAACATAGACTTAATTAAAGATATACCAGGATGTTAGAATATAAATATTAAGCAGAAGACAGGCTAGCATAGCTACAACTTTGATCATATTAAGCTGCGTGCATCTGCAGAAAACACAGTATTTATGAAATCTGTGTTTGTCCAAGGTTAGAATTTTCATGGCAGTGGTAGTATGTGAGTTTGCCTAACAGGGTCCACTAGTCCAAGAAATTTCATTCTAGGTAAACATTTTTTCCAGTAATCATATGTTTATCATTAGCGAGATAGAAGGATTTTTTCACTTTGGTGGATGTTTTCAAAATAAAACTTGTTCAGCAACAACCTGGTGAATTAATTCTGAAATGCATGGATGTTTCTGAAGGAAAAAAATTATATTGGAATATATAGGTAATTGCTTCCCTCTGATACTAAGTGTGCTATTTACTTGGTAGGGATGGTGGTTATCTGTTGTAATTGAATGGTGTCAACCTAACAGACTTTTAGTTCTGTCTTCAGTGGTTTAGTTTTGGAAAGAGAGTTTGAAGATAGGCTGACTGTCTGATAATTTTTCTATAGGAAAGACAGAGGAGGTTGTCCTGAAGAAGCTGGAATATATTTATGCCAAACAAAAGGCAATAGAAGCACAAAAAAAGAAGAAAGAACCTGAGCCAGAGAAATCTGCTGCAGCCTCAACTGCCATCACACAGCAAGAAGGATCCTCTGCTCCCCACAGAGAGCTGACCCAGATACCGATGACAAACAGAAGAGGCAAGCCATTGATACTTGCCAGAAGAGGAGTCCGTGCCACAGGTGGGAGATAGGCATTGAAGCAGCACCCCGTGGGAGGGAAAAATGCCAGCTGGCTTATGCAGGCAGCTTCACTCTTGCAACAGACTTGTGCATAGGACCAGGAAGTGTCCGTGCCATAGGTGTGGAAACCCCTTGCTTTCAGTAAGGCTGAGACCAGCACTACTGAGATCTTCAGATGAACATGACTTTAGAGTTTCAGACTGATGAGAATTCTTAGTAAGTTGTCCTTTGGTCCCAGGGAGTTTCACTGAAATCTGGTAGTAATTTCCAAGAGTCAAAGGTGGTTCTTTTTCTGCTGACTCAAAACCTGAAGTACAACCCCCAGAATGCCGGAGTTGCTAGAATAGATTCAGTTTTTAAAACCTCCCTCCTCAAACAAGCTAGCTCTCAAGGTGGTGGAAACTTGCTCTTAAATTAAATGACAGAATTGTCAGGCACTCGAGAATTTTTTTGGAGCTGAGGACTTGTGGAGAAGTGTTCAGCATTTATGGAGACCTTCACACCATAAATGTAGGAAGGAACAAAAGAAGAAAGAAATCCAAGCTTTTGTGGTAGTACCAGTATAATACTCTGTGGGGATCTGGTGATGTTTCTTGTTTTGGAAATATTAAGTAGACCTTACTTGAAGTATTCTTGTGCTTTTATAAACAACTGATCATTCTGGTTTCCCAAGCTTAATTTTTGTCCAGTCCTGGGGAAATGTGGCATCAAAATTCGGATGTGATGAGAGAACTTCCTTTCTTTCTTTGGACTGAACCAAGTCCCCTTTGTAATTTCATCCAGACTGCTCTGATATTTGATCTAGATGCCACTCTGGAGAGTTAGGATTGTTACACTACATGAAGAAGTACTACAAACTGTCCCTAGCTGTGTAGGTACAGTTACTGGAGCCTGCACAGCTTCTGTAGCAGCTTTTATTCTGGGCCTTGTAAAACTTCTAGCTGGAGTTGTTTCCACAACTGTATTAATGGTGGATAGCAGGATGCTGTTTGCTATCAAGGGTACTGTGCCAGAATAAATCAGTGTTTTACATACTTCCTTTTTTACAGAGGACTCCTCAGCCTCTCTTACACTAACTGCTGCAAGTGTAGTGATGACTCCACAGGGACAGGTACTTACGCTGAAGAGCCCCCTGGTACCAGGACAGGTAGCAGCTGTTCCTTCCAAGCTATTGCAAGCTGAACTAAAGCCTCGAGCTGTTGGTACTACCATGACAGCACAGCCAGGTATGATCATGTGAGAACGTGTTAATGAAAATCAGTATAATTGCTGTTCATAGATATGCACAGCAATTTACAAAGTAATGTGTTACTTGATTTTTGCTTTAATTTTTGAAGGTTTTTTTAACAACTTAACTGACTGAGGTAGAACCTGACTTTGATAAGAGAGATTTAATGAAATTAACTCAAACTCTCAGTTTATCAACAGGTAAGTAAAATGTGTTAAATTTTTGCTATTCACAGGTTAGGTAAACATAGGGAAGAATTCCTAATCACATAACCAATCTGTATTTCTATTTTTACTACTTTAAGATGTTACTATATTGTAAAGTCTGGCCTAGAAGTGCACGGCTCTTATTTTCCAGGCTTAACTGAGTATCTGAAAGGGTCTTGTTTCCACCTCATCCCCCTTTCTCCTTTTCTTGGATAAGGTATTACTTCTGTGATGATTCAGCTACCAGGATCAACGGTTCCTGTCCAAGTAAAAGGAATTCTTACCAACTCTAGCATTCCCATTACACTGTCAACCGTTGCTGGAAACCCAGTGCCCTCAACAGTGGTATCAACTACAGTGCCTCCTTCAGGTAAACTCTTTGTTTTCAATGATCTTTGTGCTTGCATGCAGGGAATATTGTCCTTGCAAAACTGAAGGTAAATTGTTTTCTCACTAGGAAGTAATGATAGGTATTATTGTCTCAGTAATGAAAGAAAGTCACTATTAAATGTTTTGAATGGTTTACAGGGGCCTGTAGGGGATTATCGATGACAGCTTTTTAATTTTCTTTCATCTTGCTGAGCCTCCTTGCCCTCAGCAAGGTCACAATACATGGAGACTGGAATGTGTCCCTGGTGTAATGCATCCTACGGGGGAAGCTGCAGTGAGGAGTGGTGGTGGGGCTTCTGGAAATCTTTGTACATCCAGGGTCTTACTCTGGTACAGCCCCTTCCCAAACCCTACCAGCTCTGCTGCCTGTGGGAGGGGTGTTTTTCAAGATCCCGTACTGAACAGTGGATCTAGGCATGGGGTGATTCCTGACAGCAGTGTTGTTTAAAAGCAAGCCACTCACTTTCTGCTTCACTGTAGTTGTTTGGTCATAATGAAAAAGGAAAGTTCACTTCAGATTTGAGGCTGGGAAAAATCTGCGTGCTATTGACAAGGAACTGCTTGGAGGCAGAAAATAAGTAATCATTTAGTCTCTGAAGTTCCTCTGTAGTGCACAAAACTAGCACTGCAAGATGCAATTAGAAAAGCAAAGCATGGAAAAACAGTAAGAGGGAAAATTGTCTTTCTTTTTTTCCTTGTGCGTCACCATCAGAACTGTAAGCATTACAATTAGTTGCATTGTGCCAGGCTGCTGAAGGAGGGGACTGGGCAGGGGATGCTGTGGACCTTGCTCTTGTTCTGCAAGTTGAAAATTAAGCTATTGGTGTATTAAAGCTTCAGTTGACCAAACCTGTGTAAGCAGTTTAAAGTGTGCATAGCAATTTACTTGAGGAAGACTAAAAGTGAGCAAATGATGTTTAATTAGGAATTACCTCACAGTTAACATGTATCCTGATGGATGCTGCTTTTTGTGGTTTTGCAGAAAGTGAAGATTCATTCATGATGCCAAAGATTGTTAATGTAACATCACTGGCTGCTGAGGCAGGCATGAATCTAAACCTGAACAGAAACAAAAATTCTAATACAACAACAGCTGCTGGTACTCCAGCTTCTGAAAAATCCTCGGCTGTATCACCCCCTGAAACTAGGAAGAGTGATAGTGTCCTTTCAGAAGAAACAGCCAAACCATGTTCAGGAGACAGTAGTGGAGATGGAAGAAATGCCGCAGGTCCCACCAAAGTTTTCTTTGAAAATAAAGATGGAGTTCCACAACTCCGGAACATATCACGTACAAAGGAACCTCCTGAGTCGTTCAGCAAAAAGCTCTGCATCGGTGAGTTTGTAGGAAGCCAAGCCAGGAGGAAAGACAGTGATCCTGGAGGGGAAAGATTAAAATCTAAAGAATTGCCATTCCGTAAGCTGCAGATCAAAGATTCCAGGATAGAAATGGAATTGAGGAAAGTAGCATCTGCAATGGAGGAAGCAGACCTGGATACAAGTGAGATACTGAGCAGCATTGAGGAGAGTGATGACACTGATGAAACCCTCACTTCACTGCTCAATGAAATTGCCTTCCTCAATCAGCAGCTCAACGATGATGCTTCAGCTATGTCCGAACTGCCCAGCACTCTCAACTCAGATTTCTCTCGTAAAGATGCAGAGGCTCGTCGGGGAACAGCCAGTGATCTCTCTGCTGCAGATGGGTCTTCCTTCCAGTTTGGCCATTTGGGAGGCAGTTTTAAGGACCTTTCTGAAGTTCCAGAGGGTGGGGGCTCTCTAAGCCCTCTCCTGCTGCACCTGGAAGATGATGACCTTAGTGATGGGGACAAGAACTCTGGGGAGCCTTCATCTGAAGCAGATGTCTTAAAGATAGTGATAGGTGCTGAAATGAAGAATCCACTTTCCAATCTCTCCACAACCAGTGATGGGAATGACAAAACTGTAACAACCTTGTCAGATACCACTAATGTGACTCCACCAGTTTTGCAGATGAAAACTAATCCAGAAGCCAGCAACACTGAAACTTCATGGAGGCCCATGCCCAAGCTGGCACCACTTGGTTTAAAAGTGGCAAGTCTGCCAGTGGACTCAGAAGGGCAAAGTAATAAAGTGATGCCCTTACTGGCACCTATAGTTGCAAAACTGGCACCTAGTGGGGTAAAAACTTCATTACCTGCAACTCTTCAGGAAGGACAAGATAACAAAGTGATGCCCACATTAGCACCTGTGGCTACAAAATTGAATACTACTGGGACCTTGCCTTCAAATTCAGCAGGCAAATAAATACAGATACATTTTATCAGAGACTGCAATGGAGATCTGGAGCAGTGTCAGCCAGTGTTGTTATTCAGCAGCCTCCATTGTCTGCAACACTTGTTTTCTGTATGGCACCAACACTCTGTTCATCTGAGGGGCAGGCCCCAAACTAAGTGTTATGAAACTTTAAGCATGTTAATGTATTTTTACCTCACTGTTTTATTCTGGGTGTTCTCCTTCCCCTTCTCAAAACAAAGAAGATGATCTATAACCATTGCTGAGCACATGGTATCCTTCCAAAATTGGGTCCTTCACAGAAATAGTTTTTCAAAGGACTGATAAACTGAGGCTGTTGAAAGAGATTTTTTTTCCTCTTCCCCAGGAGGGAGGCAGCTGTCTTGTTGGGGAAAAAAATCTGGGTTACTTGTTTTAGTACCAGGTAAATTATCTATGCAGAAATGATGTTGTTCACATTTGGTGGTTTTAATATTTGCAGAATGTGATAAATGTGCAGAAATCAGGTTGCAGTTACTCTCAAAGTTGTTACCTAGAGCAGCAGAAGGGAAATCTGAGGCTGTGCAGAGAGCTGAAGTGCAAAGATATTTTTCTTTGATGCTAGATAGTTTTCTAGCAGAAATTCTTTTTAGGAGCTTATGCACAGAGGATTTTAATAAGCATCTATAACTCTCACTGCTTGGGGAAGAAAAATATATTTCCCAGTGTAATTAGAAGTAGGACAGTATGTTAACTTTAATAAAACTGTCCTCACTTTCACCTCCTGCTCCCAGAGAAATACTCCCTCCTTTGATGATTAGGACATCTGTAAGGAAAAATTACAGAGAGTTGAAAGAAAATGTGGGCACCCCATTGCTACGCCTTTAAATACGTTGCTGAAGTAGCTCAAGTGTTTTCTCAGTTCCTGTTTTCTTTCCTTCTGTCATCCTTCAAGATGTATGTGGTGGCTAGGAATGTTAATACCAAGTGTTGCTTCGTGAAAATACAGAACACTTTCAGGACTGTTGTAGCCTAGCATAAGTGAGCAAGGTGTATATGTGAATGTATATATGAAAATATGTGTATAGCTTTCCAAACCTTTCATTTCTGTATAAATTCAGGAAAGGTACTCAGAGGTTTCTCACTGCATTTGCACAGGCTGTGTATAGCAAAAAAAAAGTCAACAAAAATGCTCATTACCAGGGAAATAGGGCAGTATTGAATCACAAGATGTATTTTTTATTCTTCTCTGCCTGCTTACTCAATAACCTGTAGATGCTCTTCACTGCTCAACTGTTGGATGTGAAGGGCCTGCAGACTGTAAAGATATTTATATTTTTGTACACAATTTCTGTTTTCATAGTTTTCTTGACAAATGAAGTTTTCAGCCTAGGAGAAGTGATTTGTTAATGAGTGTAAACACAATCTTTTCCTATCAGGTTTGTACATATAAGTTATGGTGCGCTTGGGGGGCTTCTTAACTGCTCCAAAAAGGTAAAAAGTGTTACCATGAAAATTGAAAATCATACGGAATTTGATGGTGCATTTTGCTTTATGTTTAGGAATGCAATTCCACGTCTTACTGTTCCAGCAACAGCAGCTGGGATTCCACCCCTCCCCGCCCTCCAAATTCCCCATCGTTGGTGATGCAGTAGTACAGGAATTTCAGTTTTCCAGCATTGAGGTTGTGCAGGTGTTGCAAGTGATGTTCTTCCACAGTTAGGGAGCAGTGTTTGTACATAGAGCAACCATATGCCCTGTTCAGTAAAGCTGCATCTTCCAGATCCGTGTCTAGGTTAGATCCGTCAGGGAATACACGTACCTTGGGTGTTTCCTCATCTTTTCATTAGCTTGGATTATGCCACAGAGGAGAGAAGCCCTTCAAGCTCAGTTTGTGTCAAGTTACTCCAGAGACTACATAAAAAAGGTTCTTCACTGGTCCATTCTAAACAGTGTGTTATAACATACAACTCTCTATTGCCTTTTGCATATTTCCTATTTTAATATTTGATACCAGTCCTCTATTAGTGATTTGAAAAAGAGAGTTTAAGTCATTATGAGAGTCCTGCAGGGTCTTGCAGTTGTCACTGAATGCCTTAGGAAAGGGGATTTACAATCCCAGTACGTACTTAAGACATACATTGCTTTATTATTAAGGAATTTTAACTTTATTTTAAACCAGAAATCGGGAGTAACTAAAGTAGTTTACTAGCACTAGAGCAGACTTGAATTTTATTTACCTGGGAGTCTGGTTCTGAGCATTTCCAATAGGCTGAAATTGCTTATTTTTTTACTTGTGGCAGTTTGTTTTGCCAATAGATTTCATTCTTCCTGTGTGAGAAACAGCAACCAGACCTGTGCTGTGATTCCTTTCAAATTCCTAGTCACTGACCCTTCTTTGTGTACCTCACCCTTTCATGGTTCCAAATAGCTAATTTTAATTAGCACACAGAATTGTGAGCTCTCTGTAGGACAGAGAATGCTGTAGTTTATCATGATTAATGATCAAACATGATCTAAAATAAATGCTGTACTTTTGAGGATGTTCTGTTCATTATCATGGTAGTGTAAAATTCCTGGATGTATTTACTGTTTGGCACAGAGCAGTAAGAAATTTTACTGCAATAAAAATGTACTGTGTAAAGGTGATAGCAAAAACTTTTGGCCCCTGAATATGATTACTAAATTAACCAAGAAGAGACCCCAGTTTGGCTGCAAAAGGTGGTAGTTGGTGCAGTTCTAAGAAGGATCTATGATGGCTTCTACGAGTCAACAAAGCATGTTCGAAATGCTCTTGGTTTTTACCTGTTTCACTATCTCATGTCTGCAGCTCAATATTTTGCTATAAATTTAAATGATGACTCTCTTTTTTTGCTCTTCCCTTAAGCCCCCAAACCTTTAAAAAATTATATATGCTGTCATTTGAGGCAATAATCATAGAATATGACACCTAATGAGAAGATTTTGGAATCAGAAGAACAAAGGAAACCCCTGCAAGGCGCACGCTCTCACTAGACCAAGAGACCTGGAGATTTTCTTTGTTTTTTACACATCTGTAAATAGACTGGAATGTTTTTAAGAATATAATGAAACGTCAGATTTAGCTTTTTTCCTTTTATATATTAAAATATATCTTTCCTTTTTTGCTTTTGAAAAATTGATATTTTTGTAGAACTCTAATAGTACAAGACTCTTAACTGTATGTGAGGGACAAAGTGTAAAACTAAAATAAACCAATCAAGGTCAACGAGAAACTGGCTTTGAAAGTTTTTTACAGGGAGGGAGAGGAAGCAGAAATGACATGGTGGTGTGTGCTGTTGGTGACACATGGCACTGGACCTGAACAAGTGACACACACATAATGCTCTGAGGCAGAAGTTTTGGCAACCCAAACATCTGTGTTTGAGATCAGATCTCACAGGAGCTTGGAGGAGATTTCTCCCTTTAGCCTTGAGCAGTATGCAGGAAATATCATCAGTTGTAAGAAGGGATTTTGATTTGCTGAATGCAGAAAAGGTACTGAAGGGGCTTTATTTTTACTGAGATGCATCCTGAGCAGGAAGCCAAGGGGGTTAACATTTGATTATGGCATAAAAATTTAAAAAAACCCCAACCAACAGCTGAAAGACTTAAGTCCACATAAAAGCACTCTCCAGACTCCTTCCCTCAGCCCCAAGCTTGGGTTTATCCTTTGTGTCTGTTTCCTTTAGAGAAATTCAACACAAGAGCTGTGTCCTAATGGGAACAGGTCTGCAGATCTGCCTTCAAGTGAAGTGTCAGAGGAGAGGCTTTTTAAAAACTAGATAGAATTACTTTAACAAGTCGCTGTCTATTGCTTTCATATCCATTAAAAGGGAGATCGTACACTTGGAAATGGGGGAGAGGGTATTTTGGGGGGGGGGTTTGATTATTTTTTTCATTATGTCTACATAAAGGCAAGTCAGCCTTACAGACCTGAGGTGGAGTGCAGGAGAGATGCCGCAGAATTTATGTTTTTTAAAAAGGAGATCAGATCTCACAGGAGAGAATGAATAAAAAGGGGTGATGCAGTCAATGTGTTATTGAAAACTTCTGATAAAACCCTTCAGCAAGGCCTCATCCCACTACTTATTTTAACTGGTAAAGTTACTTCTTGGAATAGAAGGGAATATAAGCATAAGGTATATCCAGTCAGGCTTGCAATGGAAAGAACTTTCCAATAGAGTCTTATGATCTGTGCTGGGGACCTATGTTTTCCAGCATATTCATCGTGTTCTTGGAAATAGGGATGATGGTACAAATAAGCTCTGTTGACTATGAAAAGTTACAGGGAGCCTTTGCAGTAAGAGATTCTAAAGCCGGGTTTGTGTCTATATATGCAACCCAAAAATGTGCTGGACCAGTTTGTCCATAATGAGCAATGAATGGAATCTAAATTAATTACTGTCATTTGGGGGCACAGTAGTGGAGGAATTGTGATGCCATTTGTTGTCACTTAAGCTCAACGCATCATCCATTTGCCCTTTTAACTGCTGCTACAGACCAAGAAGGCATCATTACACCCCTGTATACTGGCACCATTGTTGTCCATCTTGTGCCTCTTGGGAGCTGGAGGTGTGTGACAGGTGAGAGCTCTTTTGGAGGTATCTCCCTCTTCATTCTGAAACACAATTCTACTCCTGGAAAGATTTAGTCTCCACTTGTCTGAGAGTCTTTTCTGATGAAAAGCCTCAGTCTGTCCTTACCAGCCACCTGGATCTCGCAGGGTGCCATCACAAACGCCCGTACAGCATTTCCAGCAACTGGAAAGCCCTTTGCCCCAGGCTTCCAGACCCACAACTTCCAGCACACTCAGTGCGTGCACATCCCTCTGCCAGCGAGGCATCCGCGACCTACGGTTTTGGCTGTCAGTAATCCACTAATGCATCCAGCACAGAAGCCTGAGGTGCCTGACCTGTGTTGGTGCATATGGGAATGCCTCTGCTGTCCCCTGTTTTGGCCAGGCCACTCTCTAACAGCCCCTTGCTGGCAGCAGGGTTCCTGTGATACAAAACACAAGCAAAGACCTCTCCTTGCTTTAATGGTTCCCTTAATGGGATCACTTGATCTGGTTCACCTGGCTCTTGCGAGGGCTCCATTTTTTGTAGGATTGTCGGTCTACAGGACTGTGGTTCCTTGAGGTTACAGCTGTTGGCCCTGGCTCTCCTCTGATAAAAAGCAGATGCTGGAAATCAAAGTGGAGGGACTTGAACCACTAGGTGACATTTTAACCAGCTGTCTGCAGCCTTCACTCCTCAGCTCTCAGCGTGGAAGTAGCAGCCGGTCGGAACAGGATCCCTGCCTGTGTGAGATGTGGATATGAAGTCGGGGGGGTCTATCACTGGGCAGCCACGCGTGTCCGGCCCCAGTCACCAGTACATGGGTGCGAACAGAGCTCAGTCTCTCCTCTGCCACCCTGGTAGGACCAGCTCCGTGGAGGAGGGGAGGGGTTTTCCTCCCTGCTTTTGACTTCCTTTCCTCTCCCTGTAGTTCCCGCATACGGCGCGGAGCGGTGCCCCTGGCAAGCGCGCTGTGCCTCGTGGGCTGAAACCAGGCAATTAAATAGCAGCTAAAAAAAGATACGCAAACATAAGCCGTGTGCCATTTATAGAGACAGCGATTAACTCCTTAGACAACAGCTGTATGAGACAGCTTGTCCAGCTCTTCCCGGTCTGTCCCTCTGGACAAACCCCGGACCTGCTGGGATTTGCGTCTGCCCATGGCGGAGCAGGGAAGCCTGCGGGAGTGCAGCTCTGCCACGGCTTCTCCAGCGCAGGGGCCGTACGGGCACAAAGCTTTTGGGCGAGGTCTGTCGGCTGGCGTGTGTCTGCAGTGGGCTCCAGTTTGCAGCTGAGGCTCTGAGCACTGCAAGGATATAAAATACTATGCCGTTGAGGTGCCACTGGACCTGAAAAATTGACTTCTGATCCCTGGACGTTGGAATCTAGTGATCTGTGATCGTTACTAGACAAAAAAATGTAAAATAACCCCAGAGTTATTGACAGTAATCTTAAATAAAAGGGGCCAGTTTGTTTTCTAAGTTGTGCTGGATCCAATCTACATAAAAAACTAAAAGGGAGGACGAATGCATGTCAAAAGCTTACTGGTTTATGGAATAGCACAATGTGTGTTCAGCCCATGGGGATGGGATGACTAATGAACCCTGCCCTTCCCCTGGACCTTCTGCAGTGTGAAAATATTATCAAGATTTGTTTGATTTGTAGCTACTTGACTGTTGTGTTTAACAAGAAGCCCGTTAGCAGGAGCTTTACAGGTGTTTTTAGGACAGCACACCACTGTTCCACTGAAGGACTGAGAATGGATGTTGCGGCAGCACGTGCCACACGTGCCAGTTCAATGCCTGGCCAGGATTTCCTGTAGCACTAAGAGGAGAAGGGTGGGTCTGTGCTGGAGCATCTTAAGTAGTTTGGCAGAAGCAACTAGAGAAGCTGCTGCCAGCTCTTGCACCACCCATCCCCTGCTGCCTCCATGGTGCCCTGTGTGCCAGACCCCCTTGAAGGAGCTGCACAAGTTGCTCTCGGCCTGAGGGGCAGGTGTTCCTCTTTCTTCCCTTCTTCCATAGGCCCGGACCTATGAGCCCCATCTTCTGTGTAAGGAAAAGGGACTCAGACCCTGCCACTTCCTGCACTCCACCCTGGCCTGCCATGACACACACACACCTGGGGCACCACAAAGCTCAGGCCTGTGGCTACACTGCCCTTCTGGCACCAAGTCAACTGCTAAGCACATACTGGGTTTTCTCTTCTGAGAGCAAGACGGAGGCAGCTTTCCAGTGTGAAGTCCTGGTGAGTCGAGATCCAATTACCCGGTAAACTGCAAACGCCGTTTCCGCAGCACCAACCTCCTATGTATTTTGTATCTATCCAGCTATACCCTGGTTTCCTTCAGGAGCTCAATAGTGTGCCTTATCATGCAACCAGCAAATACACATCTCTCCATCTCCTTTGGCATTTGCATAGTCAGAGCTCACCTGAGCAGCAGTGTCATGCCAATCCCTCTGCTCCCTTCGGCTTCCATCTGGCTCACTCTGCCCTCCATGTGGCTGAGGGCTTGCCAGCTGTACTCTTGTACTCACACAACATCTTCCACCCTAAGGTGTCTTAAAAAAGCAGTAAAATTTTTGAAGAGATTCGGGAATTCCTTGCTGAATTGCTTTTCTTCTGAAGGAAAAAGCCCAGTGGAGACAAGGTGTCTGGTTTCTTTTAGTATCAAATGAAGACGGGAGCTGTTTGGGTAAACAGCAGCTAAAGATGCCTCTTCCTGAAGGACTGCTTGTTGCTTGGCATGGATGAAGATGCACTGTCCTTTGCCTTAAGCCCTTGGCTCCCACCCCTTCCCCATGGGGGTACAGCTCTTGGTTAGATGGGCAACTTTGTCCATCTGTGCCTAAGCCTGAGACATGGGCAGTGCTGAGCTCTGAATAGGTGTGAGCTAATGCTGAGCCTTATTTCTGAGACATGCTGGACCTGGACTTTACTATAAAACGTTTTGTAGCTGGAGCAAAACAAAATTCAATCAACCATTAGTGTTCCTTTGGGGTCTGGCTGGAGCCACGTTTTGCATGTTCAGCCTTATAAAGGCAGCGAGGTCTGGATGTGGTTCCCCCTGCCCTGTGTGGGAGCAGGATGCTGGGGCAGATGGGAGGCTCACGGGAGCCCCCACAGCACATGCCCCTTGGATACAGGATGAGGGCAACTTCTGGCTTGGCTGGGGTTCACTGGATTTAGGGGGGTGGGAGCTGGTGGGGGGGGTCCACTGACCCCCACTAGGCCCTCTCTGATGGGAGGACAGATTATGAGGCTGGATAAATTCAGATGGGCCAAGCTGCAGCAAACTTCAGACACGTGAACATGGATAACGCAGCAGTAGGATTTTTCTGCTCTGGTTATTTTGATACCTTTTTTAAAGATGTAGATATGATGTGATCATGTTTTAACTTGTGTTAAGGTGACTGACTGCAAAAGCATGACAAAAAAAGGAGGTGCTGCCAAATCTTTTGCTATAATAATGATTAACTCCTGCTCCCCAACCAGTGCTCTCACTTCTGGAATACAATGACTCTGAGCTATTTTAAAAAATGGCTCAAGCAGGCTTGCAACTCATGACTGCTTTTGCAAAGCTTTGAATTTGCTTCCTCAGTTTTTGAATGTCTGTGGCAAAAAATCTCGCCCCACAAAATGTTTTGTGCCTCTGACATATGGAGCAATCAACTTTAACCGGGAGGCTTAGTCTTCAGGAAGAAATTTTAATAAACAGCTCCCACCAGGCAAGCTGAACTGATGGCAGCCACAGTGGGAATTGCTACTACCATGCTTCAGTGTAGACAAGGCCTCATTGTCTGGCTTTGACAGGGAAAATGTCCAGTTTCACAAACTTTGCTGAGCAAGGGAGAAAATAATTATATTGCAGATCAGCTTACAAGGGGCACATTCATTTTGGAAAGAAAACTTGATTTTCATAGGATGAGGAAGAGAAGCACAACCGCCAAAGGGAAAAGCCAGTGGCTTCGGTGACCTACTAAAATTGCTTCCAGTCAGAAGTTATTCCTGGCGGAAGGTGGGTCCCAAGGGGCTGGATGCTTGACTCTGGCTGAGAGGCAGGCAGTGCAAGCAGAAAGCATGCGGGTAAACAAGCAGTCCTCTGCCTCTGGAGCTGCTCTGTGTGCCACCGGTACCTGGGTGTGAGAGGGGCATGGCAGAAGCAGAGCCCTTGCTGTGGCTGTACGTGCTCAGGCCTAACGCCCTTGTGTCTCCAAGCTCCCCAATGGGCATTTGCCAGGGCAGAAGCTGTGGTGGCAGAGTCATGCATCCCCATCCTCTGCCTGCCAACTCAGGAGCCCGCAGGGACTTTGGAGCAGGTCAGTGCAGTGCAAACACGTGAGTCACAAACACGTGTGGGTGCTGGGCTCCCCGGCACTGCTCTCCAGGTGGGTGATGTTGTGTCACAGGAGTGCCACTGCCTCAAATTTGCCTGTTTTCCCAGTTACCACAGTTGAGATTTTATTTGTAGTATTTGAGTAAATATTGGAAGCGTTTTGCTTCATCTGCTTTTACTTAGGAAGACCACAGGGCAAATGGTGAAGGAATGTTTTACAGTGCTGGCTGTGCTCAGCCACATGCAGCTGGCCTGGGCTGCTGACTGGCTGCCTCCCACTGGTACTGGGAGTATTCCCTGAAGCCATTTTAGTTGTCTCCCCAAGGGGTGGATGTAATTATCTTCTTTTTCAAGATTGCATGTAATTTTCTCCTATCTTAAAAAAAAAAATTGAAACAGAAGCAGAAATGAACTGTGCAACAAGCTGATAACCTATTAATTCTTCCAGCAAATTAAAAGCAAAGCTTGAGTGAATCTAGTACTATAAATCTGGGGGGTTTTGTGAGCATTTCTCTCAAGGAAGTGTGCACTTTCCTCTTTGCAGGAAGATGCAACACCAGCATAAACCCAGTTTGTTGTCATGGCAATGTCAGTAGTTGCCTTCTCTGCATGCCAAATCATAGGAACTCATAGGATCATAGGAAAATTTAGGTGGGAAGGGACCTCTGTGGTCCAGCCTCCTGCCCAGGCAGGGTCAATCATGAGTAATCGTGAGTTCAACCTGGGTTGATCGGATCTTTCTCCATCCAGGACTTAAAAACCTCAAGGAATAGAGATGGTGCCTCCTTCCTGGGCAACATTTCTAGGCTGTTACTACCAACCTAGCCTTCCTAATTCCAGCCATTCTGAGAGTAATATTTGGGTTTGTTGTGTCTTTGATATTTATTCATAATTTGTGTTTTCTATTTTTCACCACTGTGAGCGTATCCAGATGAGGAATTTCCCTTCCACTTTGATATCTTTCTCTGACTGCAGGGTTGCTGCACCTGGCTTCATTGCTTATAAACATGATAGCTCAGGCCACACCACTATGTTACATTCTCTTATCTGCTGAGGTTTTTGATATCCTGGTGGTAAACTTATCACCATGATGTCTGAAGAGTTTCTCCTGTGAGCTTAAGATCTGGCTATACTTTTATGTAGTCAGTCAGTCATCTTGCCAGATGACTAATGGGCTGTGTGTTCTTGTATGTGACATTTGTTTTTTGCCACATTGGCACTGCTTTAGGAAAGCATCCCTAGTCAGACCGGTATTTGCACATTATCAACAGGAACAAACGCATCCATCCATACAAGTTAAATGTGTGCTTGACTGCTCTTCAGACGCACTTACAAGCACGCAGATGTTGCCATTAATCCCTGTCTTTCCTATTTGTTGTCCTCTATGTGAAGTGTGCTGGGCTAGAGAAAGGAGAGAACGTGTATGTTTGTATGTGTCCTTGTCCTGAAGGGCACCCACTTGCCAACTCTCTTTTAACTGGATTGTTTCGTGAGTTTTGTGTTTCACTCTTCTCCTGCTGGTATCATATTTAGTATACCATGTCCTGTCCAAGGGCCAACTGCTGTCCAAGGTTTGTCTTGTTTAATTGAATTATGGTTGCCATGGGCAGTGGAAAGGTCAGATTTCATTCTGCATGGTGAATTCTGCAAGCCAAGGTAAGTAACAGAGGAAGGGGGGAAACCTGGCTTTCAAAGTCTGTGTTGAGGAGTCAGGGGTTGAACAGACGGGGATTTAAAAAAAGGGGGTTATGGTAATTTGTAGTCTTGCTTCCCAAGGAAATGCAGTTGGAGTTATGTACCAAATTTAGGCTTATTGGAAAAGCCTAGCTGCACAACCAAATGCCACAGCTCTTTTTGTGCCTATCTCCATGCTGGACAGTCTCCTTTGGGACAGAATTGTGCTTTGGCTCTGACACCTACCAAATTTCTGTCAGAGAGCCTCTCTAGAGAACCAAGCATAAGTGAAGAGACTGATGTCAAGTGCACACTTCTAGGGCTGGGCAGGATACCGGTGACGGGTCGGGAAAAACACGAATAGATGCAGTGCCAGCATTTCTGGTATTTGGTTTCCAAACAACATGTGATTAGTTTCCATTTCATTCCCTGTGCCTCCCTTCAGCATCTCTGAGGTGAGAGGATGGAGCTTGACACTCAGGGGTGCCACAGTGTTAAGCCCTTCTGTAACAACCCCTGGAGGCTCAGCACTGACCTCTGTGCCAGCCTGATGTACAGACCCCAATGCAGCCCTGCCTCCAAAAGGGGGACACAGAGATGGACAACACAGTGGGAAGCAGCAGAACATTTCTGTGGGAGAGTCTGGGACACAGCAGGAAGTTTTGGAAAAACTCTTTTACAAAGTTTTGTTTTGATGTTTGCTTTTGGCTTTTAAGGATGTGAAAGGCAAAAAGCAGTGCAAGGGAAGGGAACATCCATGAGATGTCACCCTCCAGGCATGATTTCATGAGAACAGATGGGGAAACTGAGGCAAAAGGTAGTCCTTGAAACCAGCTGAGTGTTGCCCAACAACATGAGCGAGACAGTATGGTAACTTGCATCTCTGTTGCATTTGATTTTTTGGCACTCATACTTCAGACCTCATGGGAAGGGCAGGGTTGTGGCATGAGAGGAAATTTAGAACATCATCAACATGCTAAGTGTGATTGCAGGAGACATAGCGAGCAGCTGTGAAAACTGATACAAATGGGTGGATTTCATGGCTCGCAATATAACGCTTTGACATCACTTGTCATCAGAAGGACTTACATGTTTGCTTGCTCTCCTACAGTTTTGCTCTAGTTCTTTAATTTTGGTAACAGTAGTAATAATAAAAGGCATCTTTGGAGGCCAGACAGCTGTACAACACAGTAAAGCTGCAAGATCTGTCATGCTGTCTTTTTCTCAGGGCAAACCCCAAAGCTGGCTGAGTTCTGGTTTTCACTGTCAGCTTGATCACCAAGAACAAGACTAACTCCAGCCAGGGCACTGCCTGCTTTGGGTTTGCAGAAGATATTCATGCCACATTGTTCTTATTAATTACTGCTCTCTGGAAACATAGGCATGGGATGAAGGAGAATGAAACAAACAGGCTTATTTAGGTCAATTACAAAAGTACGGGCTAATTGCAAACAAAGTGGTAAAACAGGAGCAGACTGGGCTCAGAGGAAAACAATGTCAACAGTGACCTACATACTCCTGAGGAGTGGGGGGAGGTTAGACAGCAGGCTATTGGGAGTGCACAGCTCAGCACCAGAGGGGTTTACACGCATCTCTCCTTTCAGGTTCCTGGGGCAGGCCTGGCCTGTGCCCTGAGCGCCGGTCAGTGCAGTCCATGCAGGGCTGGCCTAAACACGTAAGAACGTTCAGGGAGACATCAGCCAAATGATGCAGTGGCATTATTCCCACGTGGTGTTTAGCCCCATAGAAACCTGCAAAACCTCTTTCTCAAGCCTCAGGGCAGATCTGGGAAAAAACAGCTCCCTAGAATAACAGCTTTCTAGTGCAGAACAGTTCTGGAATGAAGGTGGTATAGTTTGTATGCTCTAGCTTATGCTGCTAGAGGGAGGACAAGTGAAGGACGATCAGTTGCTTAGACACATGCTGGAAAACCTACCTTGTGACCCCTTTTCATCCCATTCTGGGCCTGTAAGAGTAAGGAGCTGTCTAACCTAACCTGGCCCAACATAGCATAGTCCACCTCAACCCTTCTACAGGAAACAGGCCCCTGGGTGATCTTAGAGCAGTCAAGCAGCAACTTTCAGCCTCCACTCAGTGAGCTCTTGAAAGTACTTTTAAGACATTTTTGAAAAGGAGCTGTTCTCTACTACCTTTCACAAACCCTTTAAACCCACTGCTAACAGGCTCAAGTGTGTAGGTGTCTTCAGCCCCACCCACTGCAAAATGTTTATGGGCCCAAAACTGGGAAAAGTATAACGTGACTGCTCTAAGAGAGAGCTTTATCATTCCTCATAGAGTTCAATGGTAATTTCATCCTGTGCTTCATATTTCCAGAGAGCAGTAATTAGGGAGAACAATGGGACACAAATAACTCCTACAAAAGGGAACAAGGATTTGGCATCCCTTATTTAAGTACCAGCTCAGTCAAATGCTTTCCTATCATGTGGTTTTCAGCTCTGGACTCCCCTTGCAAATAGGAACCTCTGTATCCACCATCCAATCTTTGTGTGCCTTCCAGCCCTGGCGCCTGGCCAGTCAATGGAGACAGCCCTCTCCTATCTGCATGGCACTGCTCTTGTCTTTATCCACATTTAAGATCCCAGCTAACTACTCTTTAAAAACGACAGAGCTCATGCAAGACTGCAGTTCCACCATGGGGTTTTGAGATTCTCAAACCATTTGGTTCTGCCTGTAAATGGGGCCAGACTCTGTTAGATCTAATCTTAAAGAAACCTCGTTTATCTGACAAGCCAAAGTGGTGGGGAGTTCACTGGACCCAGGCAGCATCATGGGCTGAGTTTTGCCTCAGTACTTGCTGTATATCCTCCCTCACAGCCTCCATGTAGGCAATGCTACCGCATGGTGTTCTGATCATCTGCCCTTGAAAAATGGACAACAAAGACAGGTCCTGCTCTGGTGAGAACTTAATAGGGTCATAACATCACTTACCTCCCTCCACAAGCTGGCTAATGCACATATGTGTGGGCCAGGCCATAGCTAGTGACAGGATAGCTGTTCACATGTACTGGTTGAGAAGCTGGGACAGAAGTAGCAGGAGCTGTGATATCGCCCTCAGGGAGCTGCTGGCCTCCGCAGTGCCCTGCCAGGCTCGTCTGCCCCTGTAGCATCCAGGTGCTGGTGAGGCTCTTGCAAGGACCATTCACCACATGTGCTGCCCAAGGTGACTGTGGGAAGCCCAGCAGCCATTCCTCCATGTTTCAATCAGCCAGCCCAGATTTTTTTTTATCACATCTGTCACCTCACAGCAAGCTTGGAAGCATACCTCATTGCACACCGGATGTACATGTGCCTTGGGCATCAGGTGAGTCACAACACAGCCTTGATTTGACAGCTGAATGGACACTTGTGTGCACTTTGCTAATTATGTTAAAAATAGTTTTAAATGAGGCCATGGTTTTTGTTGATCCCTTGAAATGCAGGAGTGAGACATAAGTGGACTAATTCACCTATTATAATAGCAGAGCCAAACTTTAAATGGAATCGTAATTTTTTCTTTCAGATTAGGGCACATACTTCTAATTTAGAAAATAAAATGAAAGTAGCTGTGCCTGGGATTTCCAGGTACATCCGTGCACCTTTTGTCTTATTACAAAAACTATCCATCCTTGGTAGATACAAACCCTTTCTAAGCAGTAACTTCCTATCTTCAGCTGGACTTTCTATGCTATGAATTTTTTTTGTTCTCCCCATGGTTTGTCTTTATCAGCACAATTTCCTGGCAAGCAGCCGAATGGCATTCATGCATGTATATTTTTATTTTTTAAAAGCACAGCCGGGATCTGCGATATAAGCATATTCTCCCCAGATACATTATGAACCATAGATGTCTATATGGCTTTTCCACGGGAACACATGAAGAAAAGATCCAGTGTAACCACTGGCTGGAATCTAAACATTTCAAGTCAGGTACCAGGAGCCTGATAAAAAGACCCAGGCTACAGTTGGAAACAATTTCCAGAAACTCATTCTGCTTATCCCTTGTAGCTGTGGCAATAAATGAGAGAGAGGAAAGGGCAGAGCCCACTGCAGGAAAACAAGTCAACAAAAGTGACTAACTGTTTGGGTCCCATTACCTGACATGCTGTACATTGAGCTTTGGAGACTTTGTGTGTCTGGGAAAGAATCCTCAGCACATTTTGCCAGGACAAACTCATATCGAATTAAGAGATTAATAACAAAATTATTATTAAGATCACAGTAATTTTCATAGTTGGGGAAAAATTAAATGTAAAATGCCCTCTATATACTGCATGGTAGCTGTTTTTCTTCTCCTACCCTCTAGTTGTCTAGTTTCTCAAAGAGTTATTTTATTCTGGACTAGACCAAAGCTGTTAGTCTTTCCTCTCCCCTCCTCTCTTCACATCTGAGTGCCTGCTGTTTGCTGTTCTAACAAGTCAACAGGTGGAAAAAGGTGTAATGACCCTGCTGAATCAACATCCTCTGAGGCTAGTCCTGTGAGGCTTAGGATAGTCATTATCCTAGCTGGAAAGCAGCACCATGGTCCTTTGGAGGTACAGGGTAGGCAACTCTTACTTAACATTCTTACTGTATGCTCTCCTTCCAAGAGTTTCAAAGCTTACGGGAAAAATATTTTCTCTGTTGTTCACTTGGCCTGAAAGCTGCTAAGGAACAAAGGGACAGCAAAATGTCTGTCCCCACTATTTTTGCAGACATATGTGAAGCAAGGTCAGCCCAAGCTCTAAGCCGTGTGGAAGCTACGAATTTCCATGAATGTGATGCTGATCCCCGACTAACCCACCTGGTCTCTGAGCCGGCCTCAACTGCTCATGCCAGTGTCCACAACTTTCAGTTTGGAGCTCCCTCTAGTACCAGGACAGCAGGTCAGCTCCAGCTTATTGATGTCTGAAAAAGATTAAATCCTTTCTCAGATTTGTTTCTCTGACTAAGCAAACAATTTTAAATTGGCAAAAATCAAGTTGATCAAGTAACCACGCAGGGGCATTGCTGCAGTGTTGTATCAACACACTGGGGTTTCAGAGGCACAGAGCACCTTGGTGCCTGAGCAGTGCTCAGCTGATCTAGTGGTGGGACTAGGTCTGCTCTCAGCACGTCAGCACAGCTGGCTGGAGAGCCACATCATGCTCCCTGCCTGGCCACAGGTAGGGAGAAGAGCTTCGCATACAAGGAGAACAAGTTCAAGGAAAGGTTTAATATCAGATTGAGAAGACTCATGTAGCACTTCTGCTTCTTTGCTTTGTTTCTTCTTTTGTCATGATATTTTTAAATAGGAAAATAATTTTGTTTAAAACCACTTCCAAAGTGTTCCTTTTACTTGGAGCCCTACAGGAGGATTACAGAACTACTGCAAAATGCTATTTCTTAGAAAACACAGAGGATTTCTGCAACAAACATTTTCAGATACTTCATTACCTAATGCTTAAAAATACGGCATTTAATTTTTTGAGGCATCTGTTCTTTCTCATAATCTAAGGCATCCCTCAGAATACTCTTTAAGAACACATCATTCAAGGCCAAATGCTGGAAATGCCAAAGAAAAATTATCTAATTTATTCATGGTACATTGTCCTTTCTGTCAAGGAAGAATTTATGACCTCTAGAGTGAAGCTGAAAGATCTGTTGCCTTTGCTTATCATTAACTGATCTCAGTCCAGGTGCTGCCCTGTGGAGATGGGCCCTCCAGGAATCAGCCTTGTTCTGCAGTAAAGGCAGAAGCAGAATCTATTGCAATAGTGAGGAGGCAATAGTGGCACATCAAAAGGAACAGCAGCAATCGGTGGGGCGGGTGAGCACAGGGAGAAGAACACACCCCAGGGCAAGTTCCCTGTGCAAACCTTTAAAGAAGCAGCAGTGAATGACTGGCCAGCAGATTACCATCTTGACTGCTGCTGTGGGAGAGCTTATTTGGACATCACCAGCAAGAGCAACATCAGGAGGCATGTCATGGAGCAGCAGGCTTACCAATTGTTTCTAGACATCACTGCATGAAAAGTAGTTTCTCCATTTCAAGTGGTTTGGTATTTATTGGGGGATAGGAGTGGGAGAACAGAAGCCACGCAGGTAGGTTAGCATCATCTACTGTGGCTTCACCCAAGCTAAGGCTCTAGTAGTTTTAGAGTCAGTGCAAGGGTTTTGCACTAACTTTTCACACATTTTTCATAAATTCATAAAATTTCATAAATTTTCCAACTGCAGTTGGAACACTGTAGTTCCACTACAGTTGGAAAATCGGGCCCTTGTAATGATGGAACAGGTGTGTGGTGAGACCTGTACTGCAATACCTAGAGGTAGCTGGTGATTCTTGTCTGTTTCCCTTTTGTATTATCGAGATCAAAGAAAAAAAGACCAAGTGTTTGTATTAATAAAACTATACAAAAAGTGTTTTTAAAAATCATGGGCAAGATCTTTCTCTTTAGGACAAACTGAAAAAACTGTGACATTTCATTCTGCTTCAAAAATAACTAGAAAGATAGTATGGTTTAGTCCGAAAATCAGAAACACCCATTCCCTGTCCCAGTTCCTTTCCACTGAATTTAGAAGTCCAGTGATGTTTCAGAGTTAGCCTGTCTCTTCAGTCGCTTCACAGACACAAAGAATTGTAATCACAAATCACATTATGCTGTGCTCAGCTTTCAACAAAAGAGGAACAATTCTAGTTGCATTTAAACAGCATCTCCCAAGCACACATTTTGGGCTGTCCCTTGTTTTCAAAGACATCCCTCAGTTCTTTCTCAAACATATGCATGTTTCTCTCAAATGTGATGACTCTGATGTGAAACATGAACAGCAGACATTTAAGAATTATCAACTACATTTTTTTTCCCTTGTTCAGTGCCAGGTTCCAGTCCTGTACAGGCTGGTGCACATTTTCAACACCATGTCCACTGCGAGTAGTTCCCCTTATTAGTCTGGATAAAACTAAGCACATGTGTAAATTTTCATAGAAGAGGGATTTTATTTTTGCAGCAGCAGCAGCTCTGATTTCCTTCATGAATTTCTCCTCACCCTTAGCAACAAGGCACTGAGCAATAGGACAATATGGTTGGTAGGAATGGACAATATTTTCTAAAATAATGCTGTTCTTATGTGTCACCTCTTGGGTTGCAGACCCTGTCTAGGGCTGAAAGCTAAGATACCTAAATGATTCCATGATTCTACACCTATATTCCCAGCTTTATGGACTTCAATTACTTTTATTTTAAAAACAATTGCAACATTACCAACCCTTGCAATTTTATTGTAAATCTCACAAAATTTGATATCTTTTGTAAAGCCATGGTTCCCAGGACCTTGTGATTTTTGACACAGCAACAAGCATGGATTTCTCTTGGCCTATCAAAGATTAGAAACTGACATTTTAAATTCACTTCCTGCAGGTTACTGTGACATGACTGGAATTGATAGAGATTAGAAAGATGTCCTGTTATGCCTCTGGGTGTTTTCATCGATATATGCATTTTTCTGACCAGACAAAGCCTTTTTGCTGGCCTGATGTATGTTTGCTTCTAGGCTCTTACCTGCTATAAGCCAGTACACAAATGTCCAGATTTCTGACTCCATGGGCTGCCAAACTCCTAGCAAAACTTTGAGGAGCTGAGGAGAGAAGAAGCTCCAGGACCTCATCATACATAGGCAGGACCCTATGCAGTGGGGTCCTACGATGCCATTGTGGGGCTGTGGAGTCCTGTGGTGATCCAGGAATACCAGTTCAGCTGCTTATGGGTTTGGCTTTGCTGACAGCCTCCACACGAGTTAGCTCTGTGAACATTATAGCCTCACTAAAGGATCCACACACCAGATGTGAAGTGTCAGAAGATGTGTCTCATTGAAGCCAGGTTGCCCTTTGGCAAGGTATCACTCAGTAACTTTTTCATCACCATAGTGAAATGCAGGACCCATGTCTTTCCAGAAGCACCCTGAGTACTGTTGCTCTCCAGAAGATCTGGGCACAGTGTGATGACCCACCCCCAAGGTGAAGGAAGCACCCAAGACTTGTAAATGCTCGTGGTCAAAAGGAACAAAAAAGTCAGAGGCTCCACAAACAATGAAGTTGAATTGCAGACACATTAATTTGCATCAACAATTCAACCTGTTTGAGAGACCAAGATGGGTTAAATAACATCTGCTCTTGCCCTTATTTTTGTATCATGGATGGGCAAATTGCCCAGATTTCTGGTGTCACTGTCCAAGGGATGCTCGATGTTCACTTGGCTGTTGGTGGTGGTGTCGGGGCAAGGAACCATTATTAAGTTTGAATGTTAGGGCGCCCTGGGTTCCATTTTGCCAAAGGCAACAGGTCCAACTACGGTGAAGGTGGACGGAGTGACGGGGCGGTGGAGGCGGGGGCCACAACCACGGGCCCTGAGGGGCGGCGGGCACGGCAGGACGGGTCCCCGACGTGCCTTTGACCTTCCTCCGGGTCTCACTCGGCTCTTCTGTGGGAGACGCACACTCGGGTCCCCCGTCAGGGCGTCGAAGCTCGACCAGCGCCGGCGGGCCCCCCCGAACAGCCCGTCACCCACCAGCCCCCGGCCCGGCCCGGTCGCCGCGCCACGATCCCTCCAACAGCACCGCCCTTCTCCCTCCTCCGCCCCCGGCGCCGCGGT
>WEIV01009047.1:173472-204540 GCA_013390005.1 Calyptomena viridis
GGGTGCCGTGCTCGCCGCTCCTGGGCTCCAGGTAGGAGAGTTTCAGGGCGGCAGGGTGGGCTGGGGCGCGGGGAGGAGGCGCGATCGCTTACCCGCAGTGCTGCCGCCGCAGGGAGGGGGCTGGCGGCTGTGCGGGCTTGGACGTGTCTCTTCCTCTCCTCTCTCTCCCCTTCCCTGTCTCTCCCCCCCGCCCCCATTTTGCACGGAAGCCGGCAGGATAACTCAATGCAGGCTCTGATTGCATCCTGCTTTCCCCCCGGCCACCGCCGGCGCTTCGGGAAAGGTGAAGATTTTGGCCGGGGGTCTGTAGTCGTTGGCAGCAGCTATAGTGCCTCCTTGATCCACTTTATAAATAAGGGGTGAGGGGGTTGTGGAAACATTATATGCCTTTATTATCTGGTATCACACGCTTATATATTTGTGTGTGCACTTAAAACAGAGATATATTTGTGAGAGTTCAAAACTCCCTCGTGTGTGTATTCTCGGGGTGCTTCTGCTACCCGGCGTTTAATAGTCAAGTACAGTGTTGTGCTTTCCAAATTGTGAAGCATAAGGTGTAATGGATGTGTCTGGAGCAAGAGCAAGAGTCTGTCTGGATGGACTCCGGTAATGGACTCCAATGGTGGGAATTTTTGTCTTTGTCATAAGATGATACTGAAGTGTAAAACATCTAAATTTGGGGTTTGGGAATTGGTTTAGATGTGCTAATTGATACTAAATGGATGATAATTTGTATGGAACCTTCTGAGAATAATAATGCTGCATCCATCCTTATCAAAAGCTCTTGCATTTACGTGTCTTGCAAAGAATGAGGGTGGAATTTATTGTGAATGTTGTATTGACCCACGGGTACATCTTTCAGTTTAGATTACTGCTGATTTGATCCTCTGGAATCTGCTAAAGGAAGGTCTGCCAGCCTCTGTGAATAGCTTTGCAGTGTAACAGGAGTGGAGTTCCTGAGCAGAATTGCTGAGAGATATGTGAACGAGTGTGAGCAAAGCTGAGCACGTCAGTATATCTGCCTCAGACCTGGGCTCATTCCCCAGGCACAGTCTGTGTGGGGGGTGAATACCCTTGTGGCACCTGGAGATGATGTCGGTTGAAGGCTCTACGATAACAAGTCGGATCAAAAATCTACTTCGCTCCCCTTCCATTAAGCTGAGGAGAAGCAAGCCCGGGAATAAACGAGAAGATATAGGCAGCAAGGTGAGTGCTGTGTGGTGCAGCCAGCATGGTTCAGTTTTGTTGTCTAAGTTTCCATCTATACTGACAGTGCTGCTTTGGGATACCTGGTATAACTGTAGAGTGATGCAGAGCAACTGATCCGTGACTGGTCTGTCTTTCAGTTGGGATCTTTATTGTGCTGCAAATCTTTGCTAAAGCTTGTGTTCCTCTTCTGAAACTCTTCTTGCTTGTGTGGTGTGTACCCAGTGTGTATCAGAAAGCTTTTGGGATTTCCCACACTGGTGTGTAGAGTTGTTACAGATGATGGACAGGAGAAATATAATGCTGCATCTCCTCCGTGTTACCAACTGCTAACCTGCATTACTGGCAGCTAGTGATACAGAAACACCTGTTCTGTGTAAGCAATTGCTCTCACCCTGCAAAGGAGTGTTCTGTGAGCCTGTGGGGAAGTGAAGGATGGTCTGAAAGATGAAGAATGCGAAACATGTCTTGGAGGTGTCTGTTCAGATGGGGTCTGTGTTCCACAGGCCTGGATGTTTTTTCTTCTGTCTTCAGCTGTGTGCCTCAAACCACCTTCCTTGGGGATATCTTATATGGGATATAATCGATTCTACCAGAAAAATCCATTATTCCTGGTGTTGTGGAGAATTCCTGACAGATAATACTCACTGGGAATTGACTGGTGTCATGAGGAAAGGAGGATGTCTTAAATCCGGCTTCAGGGAGAACAGGAGTTGGGTGGCATTGCCTTGTGCTGACAAGACACCTCTGAGTCAGGGCACCTTGTTCTGTCCCTGCCACTGATTCACCTGTAACCCTGGGCAAATCACTCAGCTTTTGTGTAGCTCTCTCTCTCCATAAATAGAAAGCTTAATCCCTCTCCTTTTGTGAAAACTCACTAATAAGTAAGAAATACTTGTAGTCCATGTGTGCAAAGTGCATTCTTTGGTCTCAACACAGTAGTGGTTCAAACTTTACCTCTTGAAGTGAAGAGTGCATGTAAAACTTCAGGGGAAATAAATGGCACTGTACCTAAAAATGATCTTTACCTAGCATGAAATCCTGTTCTCAGAACTCTGCTTCTGGTCAGTGTTTCCTTTAGATGGCTCTTTGATATCAAGAAACACAATATTCTTCTCTTGCCACACAAGAGAAAAACCTGCACGGCTTCCTCAAAGCTGTCTAGAAGAGAGCCCTTGGTGCTTGTGTGTGACCTCGCTGTGTGCATGTGCTGCATTTAATGCAGCCTGTGGACTGCCAGTGAAATGTGCTTTCTAGCTGTTGCTGAAGAGTAGTTTGTTGATCTGTATTCTGCAGAGACTTCTGTTGGAAGAGGCAAAAGCTGCCTGTGCCCCCCAAGTACGGTGGGCATTGGATTCTGGCTCTGTGGTCTGCACACTCCTTTTCAGGGCCAGGACCTGCTGCTACACATCCCGGGTATTCTCTGGTACATGTTTCATTTTGTTTTCCTTACATGTGCCTTTTGGAAGAGCTCTGTTGTATCCCTTGAGCTGTCTCCCAGCATGCAGAATGGGCTGTCTGAGCCCCTGGGGATACCACGGATTCATTCCAAACTATCAAATTAGGGTTTCAGGGCTGGATTTTGTGTATCTGACTAATAAGAACAGTTAATCAGTGAGAGGCAAAGGAACTGCTGAGGAGTTTGCTGCTAGAATCAATTTGTCATTATGAGGTGCAGGTGTTGGTTTCCTAAAGGGATCTACTCTGAATTAGCTCAAAGGAGTTATGTTCTGCCTTAGGTGGGACAGGCAAAGGAGTGGGCAAGGCAAAAAGGAGTGGGCCCTTTGCCAAAGATCTGACATATATTAGGTGTTTGTGGAGATGCTCCCTCTGCTATGTGTGTGCTTCTCTGCTTTTCCAAGGTGAGAAGCAGCTCTACTTTTCTAAAATAGCAGACTGAGAGATGTTTCCTGCTATTTGATGTAGGTATAAATCCCTTGGGACTAAAACTGAGCACCATACACACCTGAAGGATCTTTTCTGACCTGCAGGGAGGGATTTTTTAGGCATCATTGTCTCTTGGACTTTTTGAGAAATGACTGCTCCAAGAGATGTATGTAATTAGTCACATGGAAGCACGGAAGGGCCTATGAAGTTGGTTGTCTCTGCCTGAATGCTGTTTGGCTACATAGGATGGAGCTGGACTGTTGCCCTGATTAATGCCTGAAGGGTGATACTGTGCTTTACCTGTGCAGATGTAGGTGAAGAGCCAGCCCTCAACAGCCCTCTGACTTCCTCAAACTTTTATGGCAACCAGGTAATTAATTTAACATGGACAAGCACCCTCAGTGGCACTTGCTAGACTTCCATGAGCTGATTTTCCCCTACAGTGGAAACTGTCCCTGGTGTCCCTGCTCTTTCCTAAACAACCCTTTGGCTGTGTGAGGCTTGCCAGGCTGTCTCAGTGGTTAGGGACAGACCCCTTGGGCAGTTTGTCATATTGAAGAGAAGGCCTGTGACAATTGGCTCCTTTCAGTGAAGCAGCCCTGTAGTGCTGGGTTGGATGTGGGCAGGCTGTGGGAGGCTGGCTCTGCAGAGACCTGTTTGTGCATTGCTGTGGAAGGGGGAGTGTGGGTAAGTGGAGATATTTTGCATGATGGCTGTGCAGGACATGCAGTGTGTTACTTGGGAGCTGTACAAGAGAGAACTTGTTTTGTGACTTTTATTAGGACTTACTTCTTGCTCTAATTAATGCACGGTTTTACTGTACAGCTCCCGGAGACCTCTACAGGGGTGAACTAAAGAGCTAATAGATAATCATGGCTATTGGGGAAAAAAATAGGGGGAGGAAGAGAGGAATGGGTGCTCTTTAAGTAAAACCTGTTGATAAATTGGATGTAGCATTTGTTTTTTGGCTGCTTTTTGAAAATAGTGTTGTTGTGGTTTTTTGGTTTTGAGGTTTTTTTTGCGTGTGTCTTTTGTGGGAGTCCTGATTTTTGTTGCTGCCTGACTACATTTGTGTGTAGACTTTTTTTTTGTGTGTCTTCTGATGTTTGTGGCTTGAATCCAATATTTCTATCCTCTCCAGATCTGTTTTTTGTGTTGAACCAATATAGACTTAGAGTATTGTGACTTAAGTCTAGGCCTGTTGACTGCCGGGATTTGTAACGTGTCGGTGTGGCAGTCGGAATCTAAAATTTCCTCAGATAAGCGGGTTGGCCTGCATTCAATTTCTAGAGGGTTACTGGCCCTGCCAGAAACCCAGCCATGCATCTGGTCACCATGCTTGTGATTCCAGGAGAGACATGGAGTTAAAAGCTGGGCACTGAGTGCCTTTGAATCGCCCTGCATGAGCAGCACCATCGGGACAGTGGGGAAGCTAAGGGTTGATCCATCTCCCATTGTTAGAATTACAGAAGTAATGTACCTAAGCAGGTACAGTTCCTGCAGGGGCTTGTTTGTATTGCTGAGCTTTACACTTGTAAATATAAATCTCTTTTTAACTGATGTAGGTGTGCCTGTTTTGGGGGGTTGGGGCGGGATGTGTGCGGGTCTCCTCAGTCAAACCAGATTATGAATGTTGGTGTAGAAACAAATTGCTACAAAACCTGCTACAGGCTTTCCCTAAAACGGTAAGCCAACAAATCAAAGAAGCACACTTGGAATTTGCGCTCGTTTCTTTGATCTCTCCTGTTTTTTCTAAGGCAGAAATATTTCAAGTTGCCAGTTTAAAGGAGTGCTTTGACTAAAACCTGACATTCCTCAGCAGCACAGGAACTGCTGTGTTGTGGTCTCCCCTTCTCCAAGTGGCATGTGAATATGTGCAGCTGGAATGCCTGTTTCTGCCTCATGATGCTGGGTTGGACTGGGTGGCTCTGCAGAACCTTTTTGAGAGCCTTTGTTCTGAAAATGAGCCCTGACTAAGTTGCTCCTACTGGATCAGGGTTTCCTGTCATCCTTTGGTGAGGCATAGTCTGTTCTTACCGCCAGCCAGCAGAAACATATATGTACCTCTGTGTCCTGCCAGTGAGCTTTCACAGATTTAAGAGGGAAGCAGATCCATGGAAGCTTGAGACCTCTCACGTCTTTTTGTGCCCCTTGCATTCCCAACACACTTCCCCAACTTCTTAATCCCCTGAGAAGCTGCAGGGCTTGGCTAGGACCACAAGCTGTCCTGGACACAGGAGAGTGGAGTAGTGTTTCTGTCCTTACTGTGACTTCCTGCCTTCAGTACACAGTCCTTTTTGATTGAAAATATTGTAGCTTCCAACGTGATTCAGTTTAGACTGCTGCTGGTCTTAACCGGATCAGCTGAGAATTGCTGAACCTGAACTGGAACAGAACCAAAACCCACACAAGTTTAGTTCACTGATACAAATGCATCAAAAATCATCACCTCTTATTAAATCACTTAAGGTGCAGCTGAGGCTTATTGCAGAGTGGAATTCTTTGTAAGTCTTTGGGAACAACTTGATTCTGCAGCAGCAGAGCCTCCTGGTTTCCTGGGCAGCATTTCCCAGGGAGCTCTGATGTGGGGCTGAGCAGCCTGACTGTGTGGGTGAGTTAGAGGGCAACCTGTCTGATGCTGTCATAAGCTTTTGTTTTGGCAGGATTTGGAAGGGTCTTTTACATAATGATGGTACTTCTGAGGAGCTGTTTAGTGCAGTATTGCCCCATTTGCCTTCTTCATTCCACTGCAGTCTGAACAGTGCTCAGCCCACCATCTCGGACTGCTGCAGCCGGGGGCACAGCTGAGGGGATGCATCTAACCCTTATCTGACTGTCTGCCGCTGTGCCTGTTGTGCTTCATCATCCATGAATGTTGCTTGGCCCTGTGTGATAGCTTGGGATCTCTCTCACAGCTCTGCACTGCTCAGTCTAAACCACCCAACTGCTTCAACAGCTTAGGGCCTGCTGTCCAGAGATAGAAGGGATTTCATGTTTGTCTCTGGTCAGATTTATAACACTATCCCTTAAAGCAGAGGACAAAGACTGGTTGGCTTCTCCGTAGCCACCTGCATTTCACTGGCATGTCTGTGTCTGTGGGTAGTGTCAGTAGACACTGAGAGTGTCATAGCTTGGGGTGAATCCTTCCCATCTTGTCTGGTCCCCCCTACTCCAACCTCAAATACGTGGTGTCCAAGACAACTGTGTTTGTTAACAGTTTCACTCACAGGGTTTCCTTGTTCCATTCTTTTGTGAATGTTATGCCTTGTCCTGAAAATGCAGAGTGATCTGGCTAGCTCTCCTGGCTAAATGTGACTTACATACAGAGGGCATATCAAAGCCAAAGTTTTTCTGCTAGTGAACTGCAGCACCAATTGCTTTTGGTTCTTGAAGGATGGTGAATATAAAAGCTTATAACAATTCAACGTATTTTGTTTTGTAGCCTGCAACTTTATGTATGAACCACGGTGATCCTTCATGTCAATCTTGAGACAATCTTGATTCATGTCAATCTTGATTCATGTCAGTCTTCTTGCTAGAAGGATCCACACTTCTATCCACCCCTAAATCATGTGCTGTATTTACTGTGAAAGACAGCAGCAAGACCTCTCCATGGCTGGAGAAGTGTGATGATGTGCTAATGGCTGGGGTGCAATCAGCATAAATAATACAAACTAGGTCATTTGCCTAGTGGGTTCAAATGTTTCTTGCTTTCCCTGGGTGGTCATATGCTGCTTACCTGGATAGTCTTTTAGAACTGCAGTGGTCTTGCCTTGTACATTGTTCAAAGTGTCTGTCATATGAGCTGGGTATTCTGAGAAGGCACATGAGATTTAGCTAACATGGCTGGAGATGCTCGTAAGCAGGTTTTATGCTGTTCCTGCTGTGCTGGATAAGTTGTACACCTACAGACTGATGACCCTGCTGTTCTGTGGTGGGGTGTGAAGCATGTGGTGTTTGCCAAAGACCTGGCTGGGATAGGAAGATGGTAGAGGTTGGGGCTGGTCAGAGGTGTTGCAGGTGGTGCATTTGCTGCTTACTAGTCAGAGCTGTTGTTCACTGTGGTGCAGGGGGGCTGGTGGAGAAAGGCATCCTCAGACACAGTGGAAAGAGACTTCCTTCAGACTGTACCATCTGTTTCACTAGCTGTGTGCTTGGTCTTCTTACGTGTAGTGTATTACCTCACTTGTTTCAGGAGGGCAGAACAGTTGAAGTGATTGTTGGAAGTCACGTCAGGCTGGGCCATTATCTGCTCTCATGTCTTCAAGGGTCTGCAAGCACCTGTAAAATGACTTGCATATTGTTTTACTCACCTGTGTGTCTCGTGGCAAGTAACTACAGGGCACCATCTCCATTTCTGTCTGAGAAAGTGATGGTCAACATTTTGATGGTTGAGCAAATTTGAGTAGTTACTTTGTTTCCTGTTGATCAGGTCTTAGGGAGAAGTTGCTTGATTAGCTGTGGTACAATTTTCTCTGTGAGTGTAAAAGAAAACACCATGTACTAGCCAATCTTTGGCTTTTTTAAAAGGTCTCTTGTCTTAATGTTTGGTGCCAGGAGTGGGGCTTACATGGCACTCAAACAGAGCTTAGCACTGACATTAACGCTGAGTGAGCCCAGCTAAGGTTTGAATAATTAACTATCACCAAGCCCAGTTTCAGTTGCTTCAGGCTTCTGTTTGTGCCTGATGTACCTGCCTCTGCAGGTAGCTGGGAATTTCTGAGGGCTGCAGAATGTGTATAGCAGGGTCGTGGCATGCTCACTGCCCTGGTTTCCAGCTCCAGATGTGGGCTGGCCCCTATGCCTGAAACCCTGCAGGCTCTGCTGAGGCTGTACCCACCAAAGAGTGGTTACTGCAATTCAGAAAAACCTTCTACTATTTCCTTTCACCACAGTGCTTCCTAGCCTTGCCCTGAGCATGTCTGTGTGTTGTGCAAGGAAAATACAACTGAGGCCTGTAGCTGTTGTAATCAGCTGTACTGTATGTACTGTGTGGTCTGTATTCAAAAATTTTGGTGCAAAGGTGAGTCATTGCTAGTATTTGTATGACCATAGACATGGCTCCAAACTCCCACAGGAAGTCTGAGGCAGACCTTAACATTGAATCTTGATCCTCTAAGGCCAAATCTTAGCCTTAGTCACAAAACCTAACCTCTTGCAGATTACCAGGGATGTTTATCACCCCTCCCATGTGAGGAGGACTTGTGTTCATTTAAGATTATTTGCTTAAAAATCCCCAAACTCTGCTGTAGTAAATGCTGACTTCATTCCATTGTAACTAATGATTTCAGTGGCTCTGGTGATGATGACTTTCCAAGTCTCAGGCTCAAGCAGATTAAGCACCATAAGAATTAGAGCTGTGGAAACCCCAGTAAGGCTTGTAAATTTGCTAGTGTCCCAGGAGACCAGTACTGTTGTTAGTTACTGTGAGGAGACTGATTGAAAATAGTACTGTAGAAGGTTGTGAACTGCTGGTGTATTCAGAATTTCCAAGTCAATAGCAATAAAAGCTAAACCTGCTTATTCTCCCAAATACAATATTAAAATTCACAATTAGGTTAAGAATGCTAATGTGATATAACAACTACTAGCAGATTTCTTACCTGATGAAATTTTAACAATGACATTATTTCATTGTAGTGATACTTCTTCAGTTTCTGCATCTCCCAGACACTTTGCATAGTTAGACTGAAATTTCCCCTTTCCTGGATTTGGACTCTCTTGTCTGGAAGAAAGTAGATTATCAGAGGTTGCTCAGCAGTAGAGAGTCATAGCATTAACAAATGGCTTGAGAGCAGGCAGAGGAGTTTCTGAAAGGAGAAAGCAACCTTATGACAGTGTCAATAGATTCAAGGATACAGATTTGTTAAGCTCTCTGCTCCTGTTTTCTCCCAAATATGCACTGTGAAAAACAGTGCTTCCTGTTCAGAAACCCTTCCTTATTGTCAGGCAGGCCCAGCATAGGCCAGTTGTTTGAAGTGCCAGTATTGAAATGTTAGCTGCTCTCCTGTGCTCAACAGTGGTAGCCTTTGAGCTCTCCCAAGGGCTTTGAAACTGGTTGCTCACCTTTGAGTAGCACATAAGGGGCTGCTTGCCTTTCGAGTCTTGTTTGTACTAGGGATGCTTTCATTTGCAAAAAAAAAGGCATCAATGCTCAGGCCAGGCTTTGCACAAAAGGAGCTTGAGTTCATTGCACAGTCCTTAATGCAATCTAGGTGCTAGAGTTGCTGAAATTGAATAGAATGAAGGGTGAAAAGAGCGTGTGCAAGACCTGCCTCCTTATTTGGTGACAGCTCCTAGTGTTCAGAACTTGTTGTTCTGTGCTTCGGCCATGGCCATGCCGTTGGGCTGTGACCAGGACCATATGGGGATAGGGGTGGTGTCGGAGGTGTCCTGAGTGGGCATGAGTGTCAGAGTGTACTTGGCTAAGCACTTGCCTGTGCTAGAAGCAATTTACAAGCTGAAGTCCCACAATAAGCTGTCTTAAAGCATCGAAAAAGTCTATTGAATGATCCCATCCCTCAAAGAAACGGGCTATTCTAGTGAAATGACTTTTCTGCTGGTTATGTTGCATCAGTATTAGTTTTTTCTGCAAGAGCTTTTTGTGGGTTGAGTGATGTTTTTCGTGCTCCTAACCAATGCTTCTGTGTTCCTGAATTGCATAAAGGAAGAGTGAACCTTGAAACAGAGCTGCATGTTTGTTTTTTTTTAAATGCAGTTAAAGGTTTTGGGTCCTGTGCTCTGCTCTTCAGACAGTGTCTGAGACTCTTTTTTCCCTCAGTGTAAAACGGACAGGATACTTTTCCACTTACTGCAAAGTGTTGCAGCATCCAGGCCTTTAAAACAACTGCATAACTCTGTGTATTTGGCTTATCTCCCAGTTTTGAACTAGATACAGTGGTCCTAAGCGCAGTTGTTTCAAACCTGTTTTGGGGGTGTCCTCCTTCTTGAGCAGCTGGGTCCAGAGCATTGCTGACTGTAAACTGGACCCGACAAATTTGAGATCTGCTTTTTTTGCTTAAGCCCATCTTGTCCCAACTCATCTAGTTTTTTTGGACTGAATCATGGCCAGACATGCTTCAAAAGTGGTTCTGTGTATCTTGTCTAACTGTGAGAGCTAGCTGAAGAGTATGTGCCCAGCCTGTGCCCCAAACCCTGCTATGGGAGTGGCAGTTGAAGGGAATGGGGGCAAGATAATAGTGTTCTTATTAACAAATATTTTTGATGGATGTGTGGTGGCCCTCAATAGATGTAGCTGCTTCTAAAAGCCTGAGCTGCTTTTGAGGCTGAAATTAGGATTCTGCCTTCCTCTGCACCAGAAGGATAATCTTCCTTCCTGATAATCCATGGCTTGTGCTGCCTGTCTTTGCAGGCTTCCCGAGCTAAGCTGTTGAGATGTATTTATACGCAATCAGCAGCATGAATAACTGGTGCTGCGGGAGGATGAGGATGAGGTACTCTGGGTGAGAGGCAGCTTTCTTCAGCTTCCCTGCCACTGACTGCTTTGGCTGTAACTTCTGAAAGAACTTCTGTTGTGGTGGGTGGCTTATGGATACTTTGTGAAGTTCTTGGCCCGTTTTCTGTATCAAGGCTGCAAGTAAACTTTTTGATGTCCGAGACCTGTGATAAACACTTTTGTGATGGAGCAATGAGATGAAAACTGAGTGAGATGGTGAGGAAAGAAGATGCCGTACCTGGACTATCACTGCTGTGTGTTAGAGCTGTTCTAGGTCCTTGGAATGAATGTCTCTGCCCAGGAGTGTCAGCATGTTATCATGGCTGTTAATAAAAGGGCCAGGGGGCTGATTTATGGCACAGTGTGCTGGAGCGAGAGCCAGTGGGCCATGCAACACCTGGCATGCAGTTGCATGGCCTGGCCCACCTGCTCGCTGGCAACTTCACAGCTTCTGCCCTGGTTTCTTCCAGGTGTTGCAGCCTCCCGTGGCCATGGAGATGACATGGCACACTCGAGGAGGGGCACTCTGACCTTGCCTCTGGCACTGTGGGTCTGTGGTCCCTGGGAAGGCCCTGTGCTGCCTGGGCATTGTGACCCTGGTAAGCCCGTGCTGCTTAGTTTAAACACACATTTGGGAAAAAGCAGACAAACCAAGCTCCCACCCCAGACAAACCCTCTCTAACGTGCTCAGAGTCTGCATTGTCTTCAGACAGTGTCTGGACTTTCGTGGTCAAACTCTGGTGACCAAGATTCCAGGTTGATCAGCAAGACTGGGAGAGATTACCAGGTTGCCCTGAGTAGTAGCACTACTCTGTGGCAGAGAATATGGCACATGAGATGTGGCTGGGCAGCTTTCAGGTCTGCGTCTCCTCCACGTCCTGTGATGTTCCACTGGGAAGAGGTGAGTGATTGCTGTGGTAAGGCATTTAGTTTTGCTGTCAGGGCTTTCCAAAGGTTTAAAACAGTTGGGAACACTCATCACCTACTGTCTAAAGGTTTGTTGACAAGCAACAGAATATCTTTCTACTCCTATTTTTTTCTGCACTTAAGGCCTGTTGTACTGGCCAGCCCTCCTTAGCCAGCAGCCCTGGCTGAGAAGTGAAGGGCACTGTGTAGAGAATACTATAACTGTCCAGACAGAGAGAAGCTGGTATTCCTGTCCTGGGCCGTGTGGAAGGGAGTTGTGGGCCTGAAGCATGTTTGTGGACCATTTGGAAGTAGTTGAGTTGAGGAGCTCTCATGCTGAGGAGATGGCAGAACTGTAAATCATCAGTGATCTATGTAGCTGCAGAAGCTGTTAGGGCAGAAGGAAGGCTTAGAAGCAAAATCCATTATAAAACGTCAAAGTGGGTGGTTTCCCTTGCTGGGGCAGGAATCTCTTCTCTGGGCAGCAGAGGGAACACTACCTTTGCATTGTGGCCATTCCTCTGGAAGAGAAATTTGCTTCCAGGTCTGCTGCCTGGGTTCCGTCCCATGTCCTGCTCTCCCACTCTTTAGTGTGATTTCATTTGGATGCTTTTCTCAGATCCCCAGAAAGGAAAGTACTGTAAACAGCTGCCAAGTAGGATTTTGTGCTGTAGAGCATACTTAAATGCTGGGGGCTGGTTAGATGATGGAATGAGTATGTTTCTATTTTTCTCTATGTGTGTGTGTTTAATAGAGAGAACATACTCTGTTCTGGTTGAGTGTATGTTATTTTTCTTAGTGTGCCTGTTAGTACAGTAACTTAGAGCCCACCCTTTTCTCCTGCTCAAAGTGACACTGGTATTGTGTTTCAGCTGTAATGTACACAGTCTTGCACAACTCTTCATAACATTTTGAGAGTCGTGATGACCTTGAAGGGTTTAAAAGAAAATTGAATGCAAACTCTTACATCATTCCTGTGGATGCTTAAGCATGTGCTTAATTTTGTGTGAGGTAGTATGAATGTGAGTAGTTCTATTTCACCCAATGGATGTAAAGATCAGAGTCTATGTGTGATGATTCATTTAATGCACGTAACTGTATGTGTGTGCATGCCTTATATGTATATTTTGCAGTTGTTTTCATCATGTTGTTTTGACCAGCTCAGCTGCACTTTGTCCATTAATCCATGTTTCCTGAATGTTTTGCTAACCAGTCCTGTGAAGCCTGGAACAGACACTGTTTCTCTTTCCCTGTTTCACACCTCCCCCCAAAATAAGCAGTTAACCCGAGAAATTCCATTTTTATTTTGTATTCCTGTCATCATCCCCAAAATTGTTTTCCCTGTTTCTCCCCAGTTAGAAGCTCCCTGACAGAGCCTCCTCTGATCCAAAGTGCTGACCCAACATGTTCAGGAAGGGCAGTTTCATCTCTGAAGTGACAAACAGGTTTATGCAGAACTAAAGCTGGATTATTTATACCCCAGGAGAAGAAATGCCTGTTTCTGCAGAGGCCTGAGATGGTGGTCATTAACTTTTCCACATTGCATAACCAAAGGTGCCATGCCTTTTTAGATACTTCTGAAGTGTTGATTATGCTTTCCTCCTCTTTAAAGTCCAGTCCCATTGGATTCATAAGAAAAGGCAAGCTTTTTTTAAGAACATGTTAATCATATATCTGTCCTCTCTCTCCCCCCTCCCCCCAGTGTTTAGCTGTTGCAGAGAAAAATGTGATGAAAGGTTGTTTTAATGTATACTGGAAAGACTAACTGAGCTTTCTTTGAAGCCCGTGAGAGGGACAATCTGATGAAAGGCATGGTAATTATGACCTGATGCCTGTCTACATGTGGTAGCAGAAGTACCCTCCTTTAGAAGAGAGAATATAGCAGACACCCTGTATTCCTGTGGGCTGCTGCTTGTAGTTTGGCTTACCTGCGGTTGCATTAAAAGCTAGGCCTAGCACTGGTATCAGTATCCTGCAGGGGTTTTGGCAAGTGCCTTTCTCATCTGCATGTCAGTGCAACCAGCACTGAGTTAAGCACCCTTTGGATGTTGGGCCAGGGCTCCTGCTCCTTGCCATTCTTGTTTCTTTTCAGCATGTGAGCTTATGGGTACTGGACTAAGGTCAGACTCATTAAAATACGGTAGCACTACTGATATTTTCAGTACAGAGTTTCCAAACAGAGCTGTGCAAATCTATATTCTGTTCATCCTCTCTTAAGTTCAATAAGATTACTTTAAAATGCAAGTGGATACGGGCAGATGCTCTGTGTGTTGCATGTCTGACCTTATGCTGGCCCACACCCTGGTCACCTCCATGTGGTCTCTTGGCAGTCAGACACTGTATCTTGATGTGACAAGAGCTGGCTGTTAACTTACAGCTATAAATCTGTTGGGGCTGTAGTGGAAGTCTGTCAGTGCTGTGCAGGTGGCAACTGGCTTAGTTAGCTTCTGGGTGGATAACTTTTTAATTTTTTTTTTTCCTATCACAGCTTGTATTTCTGCAGTGGTAGAGCCTGTTGTGGTCACAGTGGAGCAGTGGTTAACAGAGTTTATGGGACATTCTTTCCAATTGCTGTGGTCTAAACATATGTACACCAGCATTGAGTTACTTCTGGCTGGAAATAAGCCACAGAGCTATATATAAGATATGTTTGAACTGTTGCAGTGATGTTGTTGGTATAAATAGAAGAAAATGGTAGACCCAGGGCTTCCCTTCCTTAGCACTTATTCAAGAAGACTTCCAGATACTCTATGTTCAGTGGAAATGGCTATGGAAGGTGGCTGAAAGCACTAACAAAATTCCATAAGCTCTTCAGGGAAGAGCTTAAGTACTTGGTTTTGGAGCATTGGATTTATGCTTGAAGGTTGCTCAGTTCTTTAGTCTTGTGGTGAAACGTCTGTCAGAAATCCCACAGGGTTCAGTTTGCAGCAGTGTGTTCCCCAGTGCCACAGAGTTTGGTCTGTGACAGTCTCTTAGTTTCTTGTGACTCCAAAACTATTGCTGAGTTTTCTTGAACTGTTGTCAGATGTTTTCCTACTCAAGCTATTAGACAAATAGTCTGAGTATCTGTGGAGCTGCTGTTATCATCATGATGTGACATATTGGCTGCTCTAGAAGATTGTGCCAATTTCTGCGGTGTTTTCTTTCACTAATAGATTTTCATCTCTCCTAAAAAAAATGTAGGAAGTGACCTCTGTAGAAATAGCAGAAAGTGCTGATAAGCACTGAGCAGCCAGTTTTAGTGTTTGCTTGTGGCTGATGCTAATTCCATCTTTAAACTCTGTCTTCGACTAATTTAGAAACAGATCCTTCCACAATATTGTCTCCTAAGTGGTCTATTGCAGGATCAACCTGTGATGTTCTGAAGACTTGAGAGGCTAGTTTACTAGTGGAAGTAATGTCTTTTCTTAAACAGACAGATGCAATTAGAAGAAGAAAGGCAAGATTGTGGACAGGTGGGAACGTTTTGGGGTTCAGTAGTAATGAGTAATTCTTTAGAGTAATTTCCTTCTGCATTCATTTTAAGGGTCCAAATCATCAGCTGTATTCTTTCAACTGTAGCAGGCCATCAGCTCCATTTCATCCAACATCTCTTCCCTGGTCGGTGATGGGAATTGCAGCCTGGCTTCAAGCAGGACCTAGTTCCATTGTGACAGTAAAACTTGTATCCAGCAGTTGCCCACTACTAGTTGCCAGTGCACCACAGCAGGGAGTGGACACAAGCTGCATAGAAGCTGTATGCCTCTCTTTTTGCTGGAGGACATGAAATATGGTTTAAGCAGGGTTAGCATAGTGATTCAGCACAAATGCCAGTCAACAGGGATATTCTAACTCTTAAGAGTTGCTTTGCTGTTCAGTCTTACTGCTTGCCCTTTTAGTGTTTGCCTGCTTATTATGTCTTTTGTTTAAACTGCAGAAATGTACTTAGGACTGTACTTCAAGTGTGTCTGAACTACATGTGTCAGTTATTTCTTACCCAGAGAGATTCTGCTAAATGCTTTTGAGTAGGTGAATGCATCTGAAACTATTTATCAGGAGGTTAGGAGCATTGACTCTCTGCTGAAGACTGGAGTTACATAATCTCTTGTTTTGTGTTCTGCTTTTTACAACAGCAGTTTTTGCTAAGATCTAAACATGTAAAAACAGCATTACTTTGTGAAGTGTTGAAGGAACAGGAGTTGGCTGTGTGCCTGGATCTAGGGCTTTGTGAATTTCTAAACAAGGGCAATACAGAAAAGGTCGTTATTGTCATGGTTTGCTTTCTTGAAGTATGGCAAGAGTCATGTGGGAGCAAAACCAAAGGCTTTTTTAAGTCTGTGGGTAAAAATTGTTTCCTCTGAGTGTGGTTTTACTTCCTCAGTTCTCACATTTGGTAATTCTACCAGGTACCCATGCTCTTGAGCCTAAACATAAGCTAGAGGAGACTTCCAGTGTTAATCTCTCTGTTTCAGAGTTTTGAGGCACTTGGATGGCAGCCTGGTCCCTTTTTCTTTCTGTTAAGTCAGCTTTGAGGAACTTAGATTGGACTACTGTACTCCTCGTTTACAGACTTTGTTTTCTTCAGGAAAAGAAACTCAAAAGGTGGTTTGGAAAAGTCACAGGAAGAAATGAATTAAGGGCAGAGTATGTGAAGAAGGAAAGTGGGTTGAATTAATGTCTTAATGAATTTGTTTAGGATTGCTCTGCAGTTATCTTTATAACCTTTTGTCTCTCTGTGGTTTATTGTCTAGTGGTGGTTTCCTCTGTGTGTGTGTGTGCAAAAGAGAGAGGATTGATGGTGTTTCTCGGTGCTGACTCGCACGAGAGTTATTCAGGGCTTTGGAGTGCTGGGTCTAGGTCATAAAACTTGCAAAAAAAAAATTAACTGTTTGGAAAAGACTAAACTGAGTTCTGTGTCTGCTGTGACTGTGGACGATGATTGCCTCTCCTGTAGTACCAGTTTGCATCTTTGAAGCAGAAAGATGGCTCAGTGGTGTATACCTGAGCGAGCACCTCTGGGTTTGCTGGAGTTGTCTGTGCTGGTGGCTGAGCAGCAGGTGCAGTGATGGGGATGCTGTGTTACTGGTGAATGACTTTTCACCAGTACTGGAATGGGAGGAAGTGGCAGCAGGGTTGTTGAAGAGACGATGGAAGTCAGTGCTTGTGCTGTTCTCTTAAGCTCGTTTTCTCAATCTTTGGCCTGTGTTCCTATGTGTCGCTTCTCCTGGGGGATGTGGTCTCTTTTCTGGCTGACAGGACAAATCTCTTGGGTGCTCAGTGTGTATGTTGATGGACAGAAGCAAAGAGCTTCTTAATTCTAGGATGCACAAAGGGCAAGATGATAAAGGCTATTCTGTAAGAAGCTTATTTCTCAGGGCACAGGACAAGGAAGAGTGCAGGAAGGGATTGCTTAGAGCCTGGCAGAGAGTGTTGTCTGAGGGTGAGCAGGAAGCTCGATCAGTTCCTTCTGTATATACTGATCAGTTTGGGCAAAATAAAGAAATCTCTCATGCTTTCCTTTCACTAATTTTTAAGCATTCTTTAAAAATATTTTCCTTGCCTTAAGCAGGAGTGACATATAGCAGTGGTGCAGCATGATCCACATGGTAGCTGCTGGAAATTGGGAGGGACATGATGTTATTCCCAATTCTGCTGCTAATTTTTTGCAATACTATGATCAGGACATTCTACCTCAGTGTTTTTGGGGTATTGCCACCTAGTCCCATTATATCTGGTTATAGATTGCAAGCTGTGTGAGAGTACCTGTTGCTGCCTGTTGTAAGTACAGAAGGATTCCGTGTTTGTTGGGACTTCTTGCAAGTACTGTGAAACAGCTACTAAATAGTCCAGAAAGTGTTTACGGAGAGATGGAATACTAATCTCTTTACCTCCTGCCTCCTTCTGTAGGGATGTTTTCTGTGTGATGAATGCTGTGTACTCACTTTGCCCCTCCTGTTATATTTATTCCAGTCTTAACATTTTTTAAATTGCTGATATGTAATTTTTAATATAATCTAAATCTGTTTACATCAAAACCATATTTTCATTCCCCAAAGATACAAATATGTACTTTCCCACACAGCATCACAGCAGTGTTGGGGAGATGGATGAATGGGAGGACAAGGTGTCATGATGTGGTTCAAGTGTCACAGGCAAGATCCTTCAGGTATCAGGAGAGGTGAACTCTCAGATCTCCTATGGTGGGGACAGACCCCTGCTCTGTGTAAGGAATTTGGGCATAAAAAAGCGAAGCTTTTACATACTTTTACATACTCTTAAAGTAGGCTCTTTAAGAGTTTACTTACAATCTCTTTAAGACACTTCTTACAGCTGTGCTCTTCTCTAGAAAGCGTGGTTGCCTTCATGGCAATGGGGGCTGGGTAAGTAGGGATGAGAGCTTAGCAACATGATTTAGAAGTGGCAGTCATAGACTTTTAGGACAGAATGGCTGAGTAAATCACTGGTGAAGGATAAAAATGGATTGATTTGGCATGGGATTATGGATGAATAAAGAAATCACAAATGAATTACGAGTGCTGCCTCAGGCAGGCCGATCAAAAGGCTTTACTTCATCCTGCATAGCTCTAGCTTTTGTGTTTTTACTCCTGGACTCAAGATAGACCACAAAGTTCCGCCCCCTAAGCCTTGTCAAACAGTGCACAAATCCATTTATACCAAAAACAAGCCCCAGTGAGAAGAAATTAAGAGGAAGGGGATTATAACATGATGCTTGTCTTGAAGTGCTGAGATGTGGCTTTCCTTCCCTGGTCCCTTAGCAGGGTTAACTGTGGGGAAGGCTTTCTGCTCCCTCTCTTTTGGTCTGTCTTCCCTGTGTCCAAGTTTAGTTTGAACATATGCGTTGTTTATAGAGTTCAGCAGGAGGTGATTTAGGACAGAGCTCCTCGCCATGGCGGTATCAGTGTTAGAAGCGCCGTGTTATGGCCTGTATGTTTGACTTCTCCAGAGTCAGAGTTAGTTATGCAGCACTGCTATGGTTTCCTTGGAGTGGATGCCCAGGAAGCTGTGGACTTTTAACCGTTGGCTGTTTGCATTTAGAATCAGACTCAGCTCAGGGTCAGGACTGAGAGAAAGGATTTTGGCAGAGCCACAGAGGGAGCAGCCCTGCCAGCCTGTGCCCACATCCCTGTTTGGCTCTTTTCCTTGTTCTTGTCTCTTGCTTCTAAAGCCTGGGCAAAACAGGGGAAAGAGCCTTTTCTATCTGGGAAGTGATGATTAGTGATGATAAACAATGACCCTTATGCTGAGAGAACCATTTGTTCCTGCTTGATTTCAAACCCTTATATGAGTAACTGAAACGTTGGCCAACGGAGCTGTATTTACTTTTTTTTTTCCCTTTCTTCTTGCTGAAGCACTTTCTTTGCCTGTGTTCAGGCCCTGTGCATGGATTTGGAGGAGACTGATATGTGTAACACTACCAAAAAGTTAGGAGTTGCTTCCTTTGATCTCTACTGTTCAGACAGATTAGGGGAGTGTTGTAAGTTCTCCCATGTACCTAATTCTAGGTACATGGGTAGTTCTTGGTGCAGAGAAAGATGAATTGGTTCCACCTTCTACTACAAAGAAAAAAAAATCACTGGACAAATTGCCTGTGTGGGAGAGCAAAACCACCCCCCATGTAAAATCTGGTATCTTGCCTACTCTCTTTCTGTATGAAAAAGTATTGCACATATGCAAAGTGGAAAAATCTGGTTCTTGTGAAGAAGTGATCCTGCACAATTCCAGGTCCCAAGACTTCAAGGAAGGGTTTCTTTGAAGTTTGCCCACACAGATGTGTCTCTCTGTTCCACAGGGCTCGACTGCCTGTGGAGCTGGTCCGGTTGACTCCATGTGCAGATGGTTAGTCTGAAATAAATCAGGATTGACTATGTGCCAGCAATACCTGTAGCCTGTTTAATGTCACTTTTTCTTTTTTTATTAATTTCAAACATTCATCACGTCGTCTTCACAAACCTTACTTATATCAACGAAAAGAATTTCCCACACCAAAGTCAAAATAGCATCATCGCAACACTGACAACGGTCAACAATTTACACACATTCCACCTATTGTCCCTTCACTACTCTTGTATCTCTGGATCTCAGACATTCTGAAGGTTTTGTGAAATCTCATGAAAGTCAGTTGAGGTTGCTTTTACAGTGAGAATGATGACTGAATGGGAGAAGGAGGAGAAGTCACTGCTTGTCATGCCTTTAGCCAAGGTTTGTAGGTTACATGGGCCTCTCCTCATACCTGCAGTATTTCAGAAGAAATTGGACCTTGGTGTGGGCGTGGGGAAGAGCAAATTGGTGGACCAGGCTGATGTTAAGTGAAGAAACAGAAGGTTATTATTTAATGATGGCTAGGTTGTGCTACAGAAGCTGATAGGAAATTAACCCTCTATATATCCTCTTTTGCAGGCCATGGGGACACTTGCAGATGTGTGTTGCTGTCAATTCTAAGTTCCCTCACTATGGTTCCTGGTAGAGGTGCTTTTAATAGCCTCCCACTCACTCCCCGGGGCTATGCAACAGTATTTATGGCCTCCCTGGGACTGCCTTTCTCCAGGTGCATGAAGAAGGCAGAGTGCAGATTCAGCACGTAGCCCCTGACAGCTGGGGCTGACGGGTCAGGAATGTTGTCCTGACAGCTGGAATTGGACTGAAAGCAGCGAGCACAGTGGGGAGGCCAGGAGGGGAGCAAGAGAGGCTCTGTGGAGAGATGGACGAATGCACGCACGCATGCTGTGGAAGGACAGCCTGTGGGGACCCTGGGTTGCTCATGTTCTCTTTCCCCCTGATTTGTTCTTCCAATTGTCTGCATATTTTTAATAAATGTGTGCACACCCTGTGCAACCATCGTGGTAACACCTGGCAGAGGCATTAGAGCGGAGGCTCAGCCTTTCAATCGGAATACCCCCCATCCCACCTCTGCTTTTATGCAGGTTTACAAATGTAATGTAATTCTTCCCATAACTCAGCAATTCAAAACCTTATGCAGGTTGGTTTCTATCCTTACCACTCTTGTGCCAAGGAATGCCATTCATAACTTCTGTTGTGGAAGATTGTTCCCTGATGCTTTTAAATTATTGTCTTGAAATCAAATTGCACAGCATTGGCAACTGCTTGTTGCAGATTATGATGTTCTGGTCAGGTGTTTTTCTGTTTTGTTTTGTTCCCCCCCCCTTCTTTCGTTTTTTTTTTTTTGTTTTACGTTGTTTAAAATGTGAGGGCTTGTTCAGTGGTCAAAGATAACTCTGAATACTTTTTCCCCATGAGTGCTGCTTTGAACTGGGCATTGACTGGAAACACCTTAAAATGTTGCAACAAGTCTGTGTGGTGGGTTGGGTGAAACCGTTAGATGGTCTTGGAGAGTTTGTGGAGAGTCAGTTGTGCAGTTGGTGTCAGTCTGCAATGGTGGCCATGAGCAAGGCTTATGAGACTTGCAGTGAGAGATGTGGAGACTGCTCTGACATTCTGAACTGGTCATGTGTTGGAGCTTGGCTTAGTACTGTTGCCTTTTGTAGGTGGAACACTTTCAGTCTTCAGGCTTGTCAAGACAGAAGGCTCAGGCTGGAGAGGAGGGAGAAGATAGAAAAGTCTCTTAAAAATGCAAAATATATATATGTAAAAAAAAATTTATAAGTGCATATTCTGTATGCAGCTACAGAAGCAGGGGTATGCATTGGGTAGGTAAGGGACAGAAACTAACTATGGAGCTGAGTGGTTTTGTTGTTTATGTGCTTTTGTAAGTCAAACATCTCCTGTAGTTAGTTCCACCCACCCATCTTCAGCCCTCCCCCCAGCCAGACCGACAGTAAAAACCCCAACTCCCAAAAAAACAAACAGGCAAAGGAACCTGGGCCAAAGCCAGACCTTTGCATGTCAAGCTCAAGTGCAAAATGAATATTTCACAGCTGTGTTATAAAGCCCTGAAATGAAGGCTTTGCAGTGGAAATGCTGACAGCCCCTTAAGTAGAACAGTATACTGTAATTAGTGCTCTGTGTTTAATGTGCCAAGCGAAGCTCAGCAGAGCTAAATGTAAAACTTCAAGCTTTTGTTTTTCTGCAGCAGTAACAGGAGATCAGACAGTGTGTTCAGACGATGGATTAGAGCCTACAACGTGTGCGCTGGTCCCTGGATGTTAGACGTGCTTTTTGCAGTAGGGCTCGGGGGCAGCAGGAGAGAGGTACAAATGGGTCCAGCTGTGAGATTTGGCACTCGGTATCAGATTTTACTTATGTAAGATAGACAGCTATTTCTTAAATGCTGATGCTGACAATGTACAGCTACATTTTCAGCATTTTCACGTATTGGATGCCAGAATGCATTGATATGACTTTGCTGTGTAGCAGCATGGAAAACCTGTTGGAGTGCGTGCAGAGGTGCTGAAAACTCTGAAATCAGAATATAGAGAGACAGACGTGAAAACCACAGTGCTGTTGTGAAACTCAGTCTTGATATTGGAGCTCCCTGTGTCAGTGTATTGGACAGAAGAGCAGGATCTCAAGACAAGCAGTAAAGGCATTTTTTCTTTTTTTTTTCTTTTTTTTTTTTAGTCAAAAGAACAGATGATTATGGAGCCACTCTTCTGGCAAGATGATTACTTAGTTGAGACTTGTTACTTGATGTGCTAGGGAGGACTTTTCAAAGCAACCCTAATGGGTTATGTTTCTCAGGGATTTCACTGTCCACTCTTTTTTCAGGAGTGCATGCCTTTGCACATACATTATTAATACGCCCACTTTCAGGCAGGAGAGGGATGAGGGCAGGCACATTGTGCAGTGAATGATAGATGAACGCCGATGGATGTTGTCTTTTCATTCTGACTAAATGCCTCTACTTAATTAAATGGATTCAAATGTTAACTGTGTTATACACAGGCCCATGGGAAGGCTTTTAAAATAGAACTTGTCTGTTTGTGGACATTTATTGAAGTAGCCATTCTGGAGTGGAATGGAATAGTGGTGCTGGAAAAAACTCCCTCTGAGGATGCTCTTGTTTGTGAATAAATTCTCACAAAGGCATGGAGAGGAAGGGACAAGTTGAAATCAAACTGTTAATTTAAGAATAGGATTTCCCTTTCCATAAGGGAGTAGACAGCAGATAAAAGGGGGTAAGTTTCCAAATGCAAAGCAGCAGGAGTTCTTCTCTGTGACTTTGTTAAGCAGGGTGACCTCTTTGTTGCTCTCTATAAATGATCTTAGATATCAAAAAGGCAAATTGAGGGTAAGGTGTTAGTGGGGAAAAAAAATGGAGAACAAAACAGATTATATTATTCTGCTCTGTAAACACTTCCCGTGACCATAGCTAGAAAGCTGTTATGTAGTCTTGGTGTTTCCCCTTCCTCTCAGGAAGGATATAGTGGACCTGGAAGGTGATTCACAGAACTGATAAAAGGTATGAAATGGCTTGAGGGAGAGCCATAAACTGACTAAATGAAGACTCTTGTATAAATTTACTTACAAAAGTATGTTCCTTATGTACATCCTTACAAAATCATGAGCCAGCTAAAGGTGGTAGATGGGGACTGACTGTTCACTGTCTCTTCCTGACAAGAACTTGGGAACATCAAATGAGGCTATTAGAAGTGAGGTTTAAAACAAGTAACAAAAGATGGTTATTCTTACAATGTATACTAAACTGATGGAGTTCCTTTCCAAAAGATGTTGTGAATGCTAAGCTTTTATAGACAGAGTGGATAAGTTCATGATAGAGTTCTACTGAAATAAGTTAAAAGCTGAGAATATCTATTTTGAGACTGGAAGACTGACAGGAAGTGAGAAAAAATTAAATTTGCTTTCCATGCTCTTGAACTTTTATCCATATATTTCTTTATGATACTCTTCTTCCTGGCTTTTCTCCTTCATCTATTGCAAATGCAAACATGAACCAGGGCTAGATATTGGTCTTTAATCCAAGATGGCCAATCTCATGAAGTCCTGAACAGACATACCTGCTTGGTGGACATGGTTTTTCCAGGCTTTAGCCTCCTGCCTAATGCCATAGATACTGGGACATGTGGGCAACCCTGTACAGTAGCCTCAGTTTTCTCCCTTCTGTTGTTTTGAGCACTGGAGAATTGCATGTATCCTCTCAAATGTTTTGCTTCTTTATTTCCATGCTTAAATACATTGTGTTTGTAGAGAATGATGAGATTTTGGGCCTAAAAGAGAATGTAGATAGCATTAGAAGGCAGAAAGTGAGGTGATCAAGTCAGAAAACTCTTAATTTCTTTACCATGTGAGTATAGGGATGAGAGGCTGAAATACCACTGAACTCCTACTGAGTCTTTTGCTGGCCTGGGGAGGATGATGGAGTGAGTAGCCGCATAATTCGGCCTACAGCTGAAACTCTTTGAGGGATGCCTGGTGTTAAAAATTGCTTTCTCTTGAAATTTTCTTTTTCTCTATTTCATTAAGATGGAGGCAGACTGGAGGCTGGGAGCAAACAGGCACAGAGACGGGAGCTCTTAACCAGCAGCAGTGGTTCAGTAGTGAAACAGTGGAGCTGTAGGGAGAGTGCCTGTGAGTGCAGGTCAGGCAGGACTGTCACTGTGACGAGGTTGTCCCTTTTAGCACCTGTTTTAGTAGAAATTATTGCTGTGCTGGGTGTGTTTACTACTGCTTTCTAACAGCATGTTGTCTGATGTGCAGGTCACACTGTTTGCCTCCTGTAGCTCCTGTGTGGCTTCGCAAGCATAGACCATCCCAAAGGAATGCAAACAATGGGAAGGAGGAAGGTATTTGCAGGGCCATGAAGTTGGGCTGATCCTTGAAGGATTTATGTGTTGTCCTTCAAGCATGTGGAAGCAATTGTTTGTGTTATCTTCCTCAAAACAACAGAAAGAGCTCATGCAAGTATGGAACTCACTCTCTGAGACCTAGGAGCAGATGATCATGCATTGTTTCCTGAAAAGCCAAACAAGGCTGGCAGGGGCTGTTTAGACCAGCCTTTCTGAAAGGATTAAGTACACCTCAGTAGTAAGGCAGAGCTGTAGTGGCTTTTTCACCCAAACATGGGCTTTCCCCATGTGCTCTGTGGGACCATGCCTGATGGAAGCAAGGGCTGCTCTCAGATGTGCCCTTTGACTTCCAGGAGAGATTAGGCTGCAGCGAGACCCCTCTCTCTGAGAAGACCCAGCTGCCGTGAATACCTGTTGGTATCTGGAGTCCTGCAATTCAGGACTCTGCTGGTTTGGTCCTACCTATCCGATGGTGTTGCAAGGAACAGGGTAAGTGATCTGCTTAGGCACTAAATTTTCTTCACACATTAATGCAACTCAAAGTAGCCCAATTTAGATTTAAGCCTGTAAAATGGATAAATACCAGATTTTGCAAGACAGATGTTAGCTGCACAGGTTTTGGTGCCTAAGAGTGTGTATTGATCTTCCAAACTTGAATAAAAATTGACCTTGCAGGACTGGAGATGGGGTGGTTACAGATAGCATGGTGGCAATGTGAAGTGAGCTGCAGAAGTGTGTTGCGTATGGATCGATTCAATAACTAAGTCACATAGAGAACCTTGACTGAAAGTACCAAATACTATTAATAGAAGCCTTGAGATAAAGTAAAAAATGCAGATAGCCAGCTTCCTCTCCTGCCTCTAATTTAGGTACAGAAAATGACAGGTTTAATCTTGCAGTTGTTTCCAGGGTTGGATGAGGATGATGAGGTGGCCCATTAATTGCCTGTGAAGGCCTGTGCAAGCAGTGAACTGTCTGACAATTGTAGGATGCAAATCAGGCCAACATGGGAGCTGTTGGTAATGAACTCAATATCTTAGATCTGCAAGGGGACTCTCCAGGTCCTGTGGTTACCTCAGATCAGACTTGGAAATATGTGTCAGGGAGTTTATTTCTGATTGGGATATGCTGAATTAAGATTTAGGAGACTTGTATGAGTGGCAGTGGTTACAGCTGTGTAGGACTGGGAGACTGCCCTTACCACAGGTGGAAGCGGCTTCCTACCTTGTAAGTGGTGACTTCAGAGGTGGGATAATGGTAGACCTATATCAACAGATTTTCCCTTTGCTAATCTTAATTCCAGATGAGGAAGTTAGTTGATGTACTTGTGCTCTAATTAACCATATTAAAAATGTCTTTAACTGGTAAATTGAGAGGAAGCCGGTTCATACTGTGTCATTACCTATTGTTTTTTCTCTCTGAAATGTTTTTCATTCTGTCAAGTTTTGTGACAAGTGACTGACTATCTCTTACACGTATGTCAGCTAGTCTGGAGGTTCATCATGGGGATAAGGCCATGGTATATTGTGGGCAGGGTGGTGGGAGTAGAGCTCACAAGTGTCATAAGACCACATTTTAAATTTATATGCACTTCTTTTCTATCCAAGTTGGTTTTAATTCTCAAGGATATCATGTAGAGGTATTGTAAGAGCATCCATTGGATAGGCTCGTGGGGTTGCTTTTCATATTCTTTAAATTAGGTGGCCTTTAAAGCTAATACTAGAAGCAAAATAGGGGAAGCCTTTTTCAGAAAATTAGTTATGAGTCTCTGGATTACAGGTATCTGTTTCTGTGGCACTAGGTCTGTCAATACCAGAGATGTGGCCTTGATAGTTGTCTTTTTCTAAAGCAACAAGTGATCTGTTGGAGACCAGAAGATACTCGCTGGCAATAGAATAATTGGAAAACTCAGCTACTTTTATGTCAAACTGTGTGCTGACCATAGAAGAAAAGTAGACTTTCCATCTCCTCGCATTGCCAGAAATTTTCTACTGCAAAGCAGCTGGGGGCCTCCACAGACTCCAGAGTGAGAGAGGAAAGGAAGCTGGAGCAAGTGCAATATTTTGCTGTTGATGAGGTGAGAGTGTCAAGACAAATCAGGTGGTGCTCCTATTTGGTTTGTCTTCGTAAAGACTCAGAGGAGTCAGATTTTTCCAGACCACCAAGTGCAGAGTGGGCTTTGAAGGTGCAGCTGGGTTGATCTAGTTGCTAGTGAAAGGGAATAGTTTTTCTTTTACCTAGCTTTGAGCTCCCTGTGGCTTTCCCAGGCTGGCAAACGGAAAACAAAAAGTAGAACATGATTTTCTGCTGGTTTGGCCTCCTGGGTAGGCAGTTGCTGTGCCAAGGCTGTCTGGCATGAGGGAAATGGAGAGGTATGTCATTAGGTTGAGTAGGATGAGGAAGGAAGGAACTGTCCCCTCCAAAACAGGCCGCTGTAAGATCAGCTCAGCTCAGCTGTAGTGTAAGATTGCACACTGAGAGGCTTGATAAATGTCCTTGCAGGGCAAAAACATACCTGTTGGTGAAAGTAGGTTGCTGAATTGCTGCTGAATATCTGCATAACCAAGGTCAAGCAGTGCCTTTTAGGATAGTTGCAATTACAGCCAGCCTGAGCTAAAGCCTTCGCTGAGCAGTGTAATCACAGCATTGCTAAACTGACATTTGCTGACAGCATCAAGTAATTGGTGCCTTATAGCAACAGTGCCTTGTCTAGATGGGACTGCTTGAATGGCACATGTCTCTTCCACTTCCTCCTTCCCTGTCAAGAATGCAGTTTCTGTAGGAATTTAAATCTCTCCTAGTTTGGGAACTGCTGATATGAGCTGGAATCTCATCAGTAGAAGCATTGAGTTCTTTTTGTGCAATTTTGAAGCTGCTTTAAAAATAAATATGTTTTGCAGTACTGTTAATAAGTCTGGAAGAGTAGACATCTTTCTAGCCTTCCTCACTTGTCTCTCCAACCCCTGCATTTTTGTTCCAATATTAAGTTGAAACAAAACTATTTCCTTTCTTTACTAATGGCTTCGTAAATGCATTTTTAATTGTATTTTGTTACTTAACAGAAATCCAGTGGAGTTTTGCAAAAGCCATGTTTTCAGAAATACTTATTTTGCAAGGGAAGGGGACAATTTGGTGTTTTCTCATAATGTCTTAAAATCTCTGAGGTATATTGTTACTTAGAGGGAAAAAAAAGACCAAGTTGTTCCAGAGACTAGGATATGAATCTTCTGCTTTTCATGTCACTAGTTTGAAGGCAGGCCAAATTTGAACTAGCTGAAAGCATGGATGGCTTGTGTTAAGTGGTGCACTTCAGCCCTGCTTTACCTGTTACAACAAGATAAACCCCTCTGTGTGGGGTTACTTCTGTCACCTTATCTAGTAACCTGAGCCATGAGCTCAGTGAGACCTCGTTTCTTCACCCTACAGCCAAACTCCTGAGGTTTGGTACACTGTGTGGTCAGGGTGGCGTGGGAAACCTGCCCCACCCCTGCCTTTTGTGCACCATGTTGGTGTAAGTACAAGATGTTAGTCTTCAGGGCAGCTATTAAAGATAGTAGTAATTATTACAATAGTAACTACTTAAGCTGCGTCCATGCCTTTGAGGCCTTAACTAAATATACCTTAGATGATTATAATTAAAAACAGAAGACTGTGACCCAGTAGAATCCTCAAGTTTGGCATAGACAGCAATGCTGAAGAGGAATGTATGCATCAAATATATTATAAATAAAATCAAGCTGTGCAAATGTAAAAGAAAGAGAATAATTTTGTGTCGGTCAAAACAGCTCCAGGGCTGAGAACTGGTTTATGCTGAGAGATTGAGTCCTTTCATACCACAGATTTTGTACAGTGTAATCCCACTGCAACCTTTTGATTTGGGGTAATTGCTAAATTCTGATACTTTCTATGCCAGGGAGTGCTCCCCAAAATATTGTGTCATGTCTGTCTGTCACACTCCCTTCCTATTTTGTTTTTTTTGCTTTTATCTGCTTCTTGCCACAGAGTTCTTTGTGTCTTCCAAGTAGCTCTTCCAAGTTGCATTTCTTTTCCTAAAAATAGTTGAGATCTTTGCCTGAGGGGGCTGTGGAGGCATTGTAGATTACTGTCTCCTGCATGGGTCATTGGTATGTAGGCTGTGTATGTTTAAGGTGTTCTGTCTCAAGATTCCTGGAAAAGGATGCCCTCATCCACTGGTTGTGATTTCCAAGTCAAGCACTGTGAGAAAAACTGCCTATTCAGTTCCTAGAAATAATGAGGCTGGGACCAGGCTGAACCACCTACCACTGGATGGAGGAGACAAAGAGAATGGAACAACCTCAAAAGAGTTTTCATGAAAGATCCAAGCTCTAGATATAGTAGTTTGTTGCTCTTAGTAGGAGGATGGGAATTGGTGGTCAGCGAATGTGCATCCCAGCTTCTCACCAGTACTATTTGCTGTTTGCAGTCCTCTGTCTTTGTGTAGTCCTCTGTCTTTGTCATGGCCTCTCTGGCATAGGGAAAGTAATAAGTGGACTGATGACTCCTTTTCAGTAGCCCAGCAGTATTTTGCTATGCCTGTTGAGTGAAGTTGCTTCTATACCTGGATGCTTCTCTATGAATTTCTAGGAGCCAGTGTGAACCAGACCATCAGCATCTGTGTGTCAGTCTATTTGAACTGCACTCATATTTCATGATACTTACTGTTTTCTTTCTTGTGTGCACTAGGTGACTTTGGAGAAGGTGTTGGGCATAACTGTGTCGGGAGGCAGAGGACTAGCCTGCGACCCCAGAACTGGCCTCGTTGCTTATCCAGCAGGGTGAGTCACTAACCACATTCTTCAAAGCTGAAATAAACCAGGACTGATGCATTAACGTAAAGATTGAGAGTGTTTCCGCTATGGTCTTCTAGAGGAAGGCTGTTCACTGTTCTTTAAACATCAGAGAATGATGCAACTCAGCTCTGGTAGTGTAATTGTCAAGGGAGAGGAATTGTCAAGTTTTAATGGGATCCCTTTTAAAGGAGCTTTCCTCTTGCTCTAAGCTGCAAGTTAAATACGTTTCCTGGGCTTTTAACTATGTTGTGTAGTGTGCACATAACTCAATGTGATTTTCAAGCCAATACCTAATGGAGCAAGTAATGCTTTCGGTGAATTGACAAAACCCTTCTTGTATATGACCTGCAATTTATGACTTACCAAGATCCTCATCCAAATGCGAGGAAAGATTTCAGGCTTGAAATCTTGAAAGCCTGAATCCACTTGGTGTGGATTCTCTGGAGTGCAACACATCTATCAACTGTAGTCTAAGTCCAAATAGATACATCCAGGAGAATACTTTGATGGAGAGCAAAAGAGCTACCTATAGGGAGATGGGTGAGGACTGAAGAGGTCTGCTGGGTTCCAGGAATCAGTATGAGTGTGGCTCTCCTTTGAGCTTGTTCGTTCTGCTGGTCAGCGTGTTACAGGAGAAGACTAAGGGCAATATCTCTAAGTGGTGTTGCATGGACATGCTCTTAAGACATGAAAGGTGGAATCAGAAGAAAGGAACTTCCACAGTAATTGTAGATGATGTTTTCAAGTGTACAAGAAATATGCTAGCAACATTTAAAGATTCTGTGTTTGCGGCTAGAATGAGAGATGGAATCAGTGAAACTGGCTAGAAATTTTTGCCTATCACTAGATGATATCCCGGAAACACAGGATTGTTGCGGTTGAAGGAGCCTCTTGAAATCATCTAGTCCAACCCTCATGCTCAAGTAGGGATACCTATAGCAGGTTACCTATAGCCCAGGACCATGGCCAGACAGCTTTTGAATGTCTCCAAAGATGGAGATGCCATAATCTCTCTGGGCAGCACATTCCAGTGTTTGATTACTCTCATAGTATTACAAACAAAAGAAAAAGAAAGAAAAAGGTTTTTTTTTTGTTTTATTATTCCTTTTTGTTCAAATGGAATTTCATATGTTTTACTTTCTGCCTGTTCCCTCTTGTTCTGTCAGTGGGCTGTCTGTTAAACAGCAGGCAATCTGAGATCCACATCAGTGTTTGACATCATTCTGTATACTTGAACTCTTTGGAGCCAGGCAAATATATTCCAGAATGTGTTGCCTCTTCCTCTGCATCTTTTCTGACACTGAATATGTTCATACTTGGAGAGGGCAAGGAGAGAGAGAAGAAAACAAGTGCAATACACAGATATTTTAGGCTCTTGCACAGCTGAAGATAGATTAGTTTTGTTAATAGCAATGTCCTCTGATGAGCTTGTGTGTACCTGACATTGATTTAATCAAGTGTGAATACACCTGGGGATTCTTCTGGCTAATTAAAAGGTTATGTGGTTCCTTAGGGCTTTGCAGGGTAATTCCTGTTCTAACTTGTTGGTGGTAACATCTCATGGCCTGGGCAGGAAACCTGCCCTGTCTGGGCAGGAATATACTACATGTGTGTTTTAAAAGTTTAATGGCTTATATGACTTGCTGCTTTTGTGCCATGTCTGGCCTGTTTGTGATGCTGTTGTGATTTGCTGCAGTCAAGGCTATCTCTAACAAAACTAGCATTAGTTAATGAGTCAAGACATGAGAGAGGTATTGGTGCAGACCTTACTAAGTTGGATGCAAGTTCGGTTTGTTGTTTTGATGCAAGTTTGTTTGTTTGTTGAGTTTGTGCGTCCCCCTCCCACATTCTGATTTCCAGTGAATTTCTCTTGATTTTGTTTATAATTATTTATTTTGTTTCTATTTGAATTTCACCGAGTCATAGAATGGGTAGGGCTGGAAGATACCACAATGGATCATTTGGTCCAACCTCCCTGCTCAAGCAAGGTCATCCTAGAGAACATTGCACTGGATTGAGTCATGACAGTTCTTGAATATCTACAGTGAGGGAGACTTTAACGCTTCTCGGGCCACTCGCT
>WEIV01009047.1:204854-352489 GCA_013390005.1 Calyptomena viridis
CAACCTCCCTGCTCAAGCAAGGTCATCCTAGAGAACATTGCACTGGATTGAGTCGTGACAGTTCTTGAATATCTCCAGTGAGGGAGACTTTACAGCTTCTCTGGCCAATCTATTCCAGTGCTCGAACACCTGCACAGTAAAGAAGTTTTTCCTCATATTCAGGTGGAAATTCCTGATTTTTCCATCACATTCCTGCCCATTGCCTCTTGTCCTGTTGCTTGGCACACCAAGAAGAGGCTCGCTTCATCCTCCTGATACCTTCCCTTCAAATACTTAAATACATTGATAAGGTCCCCTCTCAGCTGTCTCTTTTTGAGGATGAGCATGCGNTGTGGGGTATTGGTCACTCCTCCCAGCTTTGTGTCATCAACAAACTTGCTGAGGAGGTACTTTGTCCTTTCATCCAAATCACTGATGAAGGAGTTAAACAATACCGGGCCCAATATTGAACCTTGGGAGACACCACTAGTGACAGGCCTCCAGCTAGACCCTGTGACACTCATTATGACCCTCTGGGATCTGCTGTTCAGACAGAACTGTCCATTTACTGGACACCAGAGCTACTCACATGAGTCTGATGTAGCAGACTGAGTATGGTTCGTGCTCAGTTGGTTCATGACCTGTCCATGCAACTTGGTCATCTTCAACTGTGCTCCAGTGATTTTTCTCAGTCCACTGCTCATGTACTGAGGCTTTGCAATCCTGACATGCAGCTGCTTTGCTCCTCCAGTCTGTCCTACCCCTAAAAGTGAAATTTACGTAACAACTCCTTATTTTCCTAAGAACACTTTCAACATACCTAGATTCATTTGGTTGAGATCAAAACACTTGCCCTAGGCATTCTGACTTCATCCATATCAGGCATACAAGTAACTATGTGAATGAGGACTTGTGCATGAGAAGCTTTGGTGTTCTTTGAGCATAATCTTAACTTGGGTCTCTGGTTTGTCTAAAATAATTAAAAAAAAAAAAAGATTGTTTTTCTGAGTTTTCTCTTTCCTGGAGTTTCTGAATCTCCTGGGAAGTTTCTTAAACTGCTGGACAAAGCAATTCCCAATGTAACCCAAATTCACTCCAACTCCACAGTGGTGCCAAAGAGTGAGTGTTACATTAGTTTTTCCTTTTCTTCTCACTGGCTTTTGCACCTCTTATCCTTTCTTCTCTTTGACCCTAAATGAGGCTTCCTGTCTATAATGTGTGTCTATAATGTGCTGCTGTACTTTGACCCTAATTTTTGTGGGATGCTTTTGTTATAGGAGACTTTTCCTTCATGTTGCCTTAAAGGGCTGAAGGCACCGAGTGCTTCAGTTATTCTAGGCCACCATTTTCATATAAGGCTATTGTCTTGGGACATAAGATTGCATCCTCTGCAAAGGTCTTGCATCTGCTGCCTGCACTCAAATGTTCTTACTCTGGCTACTGAAGTAAACACAAAGTTGCTTAATTGGATCTCTGTTAGGGTTATGCAGTGATTAACAAAGTTGTTCTTGTGGAGGGAGTGAGTGGGACAGAAATGTACCAAATTTTTTACTTCTTGTGGCAGGACCAGTGCTCTGTCCTCCTTTTTTTTCCAGTTTCCCCCCCCCCTTTGCATTTTCCCTACTCTCCTCAGTTTATTTTTTTTTTTTTCCTCGCAGTAGGTAGTTGAGGCTCTGTTTCCTAGAAACAAGAAGGGAAACAAAACTAAGAAAATCCTCTGAGGATGACTAACATTAAAAAAGAGGAAAAAAAGAGTGTGTGAAAGATCAGTCATTTAAATTCTAGACCAGCTGCTAAGATAGCTTTAGTCAGCTTATCTGTTTTTGGTTTTGGTGTTGTGTTTACTGTCGTTTTTTAAGCCTTGTCAGGTTGGTGTAACTGATTTATTTTACTTCTCATTGTTCTTTCTTTGGCTCTCAGTTGGTCACAGTCAGGTTGGGAACCTGATCTTCAGGTGAGGTACTTGCCTGCTTGAGGGAGAGGCCTCTGCTTTTTCTTCCATAAGAGCAGGAAAGTGGCACTTTGCACTTTCAGTGTGCAAAGTCTTTTAAACACTATGCTGTTATGTTCTGGTCAGTTTAAGCATCCCTCTAGTTCAGCTCATCAGTTCTGAGCCACTGATAGATTTCAGGGATATTTCACATTAGTTTTCCTTGCTGGGAAAAATGGTATTTGATATATAGCATTTGATATGAATTGATCAATCTCAACCTGTGTATTCTTTCCCCCTTTCAACTTTCTAGCATAGCTTTTTACACACAGCAACTTCTCCTAAAGGCACATACAGGTTTATATACAGAATTCTTTCTGAGACATAGTGAAATGAGTTTCTTTGTCTTTCTTTCCGAATTTAATGTAGCCAGTACAGACACAGGCCCTGGGTAGCTCTGTGTTTGCATGCAGTATGTTTGCTGAACAAATATTTGGCTGCCCTCATATTCTGTCCCATTTCATAATGAATTACTTTGATTGTAGATAGGAAAGGAGGGACAATAAAAGGAGCTGTATGATCAAAGTAAAAATGCAGATACTGAGTCTTTTTTCCTGCTGTGTTTTGCTGCAAGATGTTGAAGAGTTAGCTTTGGTCTTGCTTCAGCTTTATCACCTTGTTTTTGGTTATTGGGGTTTTTTTTATGAGATACGACAATGAATGTTCAGAAGTGAATAGCTGTATGGGTGTTCAAATCAGAAAACTGCGTAGCTATCTGGGTCAAATTTTATTTTACTGCTGTTGTGCTGTGCATGCTGGATGTCAGTGCAGCAGCCACTTGCGCCAACCTGCACTGGAGCAGCATCCAGCCACAGTCTTATCTTCTTGTTTCTCTGTGTCTCCCACTGTTCCACACCTCATCCTCAGCTGATTTGGAGTACTGAGTGGAAGCCACTTAACTCTGTCAGCCTTTCTGAGTCTTACCTTTCCTGGCTCCCTGTCCACTGATCCGAGAAGATAAGTGTCAGGTCCTGCACTGCCAGGTAGTGATAATTATCTGTATCACAGTGAAAGAAGGAAGGGGAAGAACAGGAAATGAATAAATTGTTTTTAATCCATCCAGGAGCCTGCTCAGCACCTGTAGAGCTGTCTCACATAGTTGAGCGTTAAATCCCACTGGAAGCTCAAAGAATGAACATTTTTCTTTTACAGAAGTAATTGTTGGTTTGCTCCCAAATACCTCTTTCCAGTTCAAGTAGATAGACTGTAAGGCTAAGAGTTTTCCAGCCCATCCACACATGGAGTCTTCTGGAAAATTTTAATCATAATTTTCCATCATTATATAGATAGCTTACTGCACAACATAATAAGTTACCAGCTCAGAACAATTCCCCTTTACCTGAAGCTGCATATAACCCACAACGGGAAAATAACATTTAGGATAAACATTGTGTAACTTTACCATACATAATGTTGCCTTGCTCCTTCTTTCCTCCTTAAAGTGGAAGGTTTTGGTCAGTGAACTAATTGTGAGAGGCAAATCTAGTAGATGATTGATGGTGAACAAGGCAAAACGTGCTGAACTGGGATCCAAGACTTGTGACCATTTTGGCCAGGTTAGAATTGGTGGTGACATGAACAATGAAATCCTAATTTGTAAGATGACAAGTATTCCTACTTATTTCAGAGCCTGTTTCTATTAACTAATTGATCACATTGCTTGGATGCCACCATGCTAGTTGCCTTTAGAAAGCTGTAGGTACACAGAAAGAATCCACTTCCTTACAGAGCCACTACATGTGTACATGGTACATGTGCAGCTTGAGCAAAGATTTACTGCTCTGTGCAGGTACAGTCCTTCACTAATTTTTTCTTAGCATAAATGCTAATGCTATTGGGCCGTATAATGAATGCAGCCTGAATTGGTACAGGGTATTGAAATACTTGAAATGCTGGGTTGCCAGTACATACATCCAGTTTTGCTGGTGCTTTGTCTTTCAAGTTTACTTAACCAAACTTCTGTAGGAGGATTTCTGTGCTTTCTTTGTATGTTCTTTTCTGGAGGAGAATCCTGCAGTGTTGTAAAGAAACTACAAACCTACTGTAAAATGAAGAGAACTTCTCATGTACAGTTCAAAGCAAATTTCAGCATCTTTGGTCACACCAGAGGCAGCTTGCTTTGTCTACTTTAGAATAGGACAGTTGCCTTTCAAGGGTTAGACCTCTTCCCCCTCCCCGTCTCCCAGGAGTCTGGACTATGGTTAATGCACTCCTTCTGTGAGGCCACTGTCCTTGCATGGCATCTGGGGAAATTTTCCAGCTGGCACAATTGTGGTGGTGGACCCAGAGACAAAGATAAGAAAATCCCCTAGACTGAAATAATTAAACATAATTCAAATCTGTGCTGCAGATTGGTTTGAGTTGGGCCATTACAACCAAACCAAATTTTCTATGCCAAAAGTGAACAACACCAGATTTCAGTGTTCTAAAAGATGATGAAAAGTGGCCAAAAGCTTCCTTCTCTTTCTTTCCATAGCAAGAGCAGATTTCTCAGAAGCAGGGATACTTTGTTGGACTCTCAAATCTCCCTGTCTTAAATACCCACTAGATGGAAAGGAACATATCTGCACTGAGGCATGTAGACTTGAAGTGTAAAATACTTCCATTCACTACTTGCCTTTGTTAAAGTAGATTAGATAGGAAGGGTGGGCTGAGGAAGGCTGATGTAGTCTTAATTTCTGGCAAGTGAGCAAAGTCTTTGTTTTTGCACTTGGGACAAAAGAAGCACTCTTGCAACAGTGCTTTATTCTCAGGCCAAATAATTGTAACTGATATTTTAATTTGCAGAAGCGAATTTAGGGGGCTCTGGCCTCTCCTCTGCTCTTGCTGTTGACCTATGACAAGTAATGGTATGCAGTGCTGGAAAAATTGCCTTCTTCCAATCTAGGTAGCAGCTGGGTCCAATTCTGAATCTACATCATTGCATTTCAGATAGAAAAGCCCTTCCTGATGGAGTGGGGGCAGTCTTACTTGTATGAGCTGTTTATGCCTGTATATCTAGGCAATAATTTCTGCATTGGTTTTTGCTTAGTCTCCTTTTTTGTGAGTACTGGAGGCTCTTCCACACCGAATCTATGTCTGTCTAATAAACCTGCACCTCAAAGGTAGAATTGTTTGCTGAACGGTTGCGTATTGATCCAGTTCATCTCTAATCTTGCTTGGTTTGGCAGGAGAAGAGATGAATAAACAAATGAAAGTAGTAGTAGCAAACACATAGAGAGGCAGGCAAACTCCACGGGTTTAAGCCCTGAGCAGAATTGGAATCAAGCCTGTCAAACTGATTTCCAGGCAGTTTTCATCAGCCAGTCCCCAGGTGTGTGTGTGGTGCTGCTTCTGTTCTCTTGTCTAATTAATCTAAATTCTTTACCTCCAACAAACAATGGATTACCTAACATTTTGTAGAATTTTAAAAATGCGATGGCTGCAAAGCTCCAGACCTGTTGCAAACCAGAAGAAAAGGAATAAAAAAAAGGGGAAAAAAAGGAAAAAAAACCCCTTGAAATAGCTGGGCAGAAAAGCTTCTTATTAAACCTGAGGGACACTGTCAAGTCTGCCATAAGTGCTACTGTCTGTGCTGCATGCATTGAAGACTGCAGCACTGGGATGCTGTCAGACAGCTGGAGGGAAGGTGTTGGGAGTGTGAGCCCCTGAGTCTGAGAGCTCAGCTGCTGGCTGGGGAGTTGGTTAATGCCATCTTTGTCAGCAATGGAGTAGCTTTTGTGGTGCACTGTGGGAATCTAGTGGGATGCTTGGCTTCAGATCCTGCATTACTTTTACCTTGTGTCACACTTGGTATTGAAAGACTAGTCAGAGCAGTGCTGATGCTTGGTGTTGCCAGGTCCCTTTGAGGTAAGTTGCTGTTCAGCTGTACACAGAACTTCTGGTTACTTCTCCAGAGAGCTATATGCTAATCCAGCCTTCAAGTGACAAGGGGGTAGGTTGCTGTTCTCTAGCCAGCTGCTACAGCCTTGGGACAAATAGAGATGAAATGTGATGCTTTATCCTACAGTTACTACTTGAGGATCTGACAGCAGCAATAGGTCTGATATGGCATCCTCCTTTAAGCTTCCAGGTACCCATGTGTCTGTTTATTCCCCGTCTTTCAACAGAAGAAACTTCATTTGTATACTCCCCTCTACCTGGGATGAGCCTGTGCTCATCCATACTTTTCAATTCCTCCTCTCTGTCAGGCACCCGGGAAGGGCAGAGCTCTGCAGTTGAGCTCACTGTAGGAGTGTGCTGCTGCATCCTTGTCTTGCTATAGAATGCCCTGCCCTGGAAGGAGTAACAATCTGTGCCTCCTCTTGTAGCCCTTCCAGTGGGAGGACCCACACTGTGACAGGCAGTACCCACTCTCTAGACTCAGGGGTGAATCAAAGTTAAAATCTGGTAACCATTGATAGGAGTTTTCTGCTGTTTATAAAAACAAAACAACGCTAGCCAAAAAACCCTAACGAATCCCCTAAAAGCCACAACAGGAACCTTTGACTTGTTTAGATTGCCAGATGGTTTAGATTGAACTGTGACTTTTCCAAGGGAACAGTCCAACTGAAATGAAACATTCTGGGAAATCTGTCACAAATTTTTTCACAGGAATTCTATAGAGAGATTGAGTATATGAGCTGGAGCAGTTGCTTTCTCCCAGAACATCACCAGAGAAGCCTAAGGATCTCCTTAGGATGTGGGAAACCCTACTTTCAGTTGAGCAGAAAACTGGGTTTGGTTCGGAGGTCAGCTGGTAACTTCCTTCCTTCCTCTTCCCACCTTCAGAATTTCAGGGTTGGGGCAGGAAAATCATAGAATTATAGAATGTGACTTGGAAGTTGACCTTTAGAGGTCATCTAGTTACACACCTCCTGCAGTGAGCAGGAGCATCTTTGACTAGACAAGGTTGCTCAAAGCCCTGTCCAACCTGACCTTGAGTGTTTCCAGGGATGGGGCAACCTGTTCCATTCTTTACCACCCTCACTGTAAAAAAAAAAAATCTAATGTAAATCTACTCTCCTTTAGCTTAAAGCCATTATCCACATTTCCTATCACAACAGGCCCTGTTAAAAAGTGTGTCCCCATCTTTCTTATAAGTCCCCTTTAAGTATTGAAATCCACAATAAGGTCTCTGTGGAGTCTTTTCTTCTCCAGCTGAACAACTCCATCTCTGTCAGCCTGTCCTCACAGGAAAGATGTTCAGTCCTGGTCATTTTTGTGGCCCTCCTCTGGGCCTGCTATAATAGGTGCATGTCTTTCCTGTACTGATGACTCCAGGGCTGGATGCAGTACTTGATGTGGGGTTTCACCACAAGTATGTTGTTCTGTATTCTGTATGTTGCTCTGTATTTGGAATGATACTGAGAGTTTGAAGGACAGGAAGACTTTTCTGAAAAAGGCCAGCAACAGGGAAGAGGCAATGTATCATAGAGCATGGGGAACAGACTTTTTTTCTTTCCATTTTTAGTCTGTCACAGGACTGGATGGTAGAGAAAATCACTTTGCTTCTCCCAGCTTGCACGTTTTTCTAAAAATAAAAGTAACAGTTTTCTATTTTCTCTCTTACAGAGTTGTAGATAATAGGAGTTCAGTATTAAACAGATGACTATATTAAAAAAAAAAAGATGTGGTAGGCGTGTGCACAGAAAGTTAAGGATGTGATTATGGCAAAGAACACCAGGTGCTGCCGACTCTGCTCCTTCTGTGTCCTCCTTTGTACCTGTTCCAAGCACTGAGCAAGTCTGGCTCTTCACAGAGAGGAGAGCAGAATGGGGCAGCAGTTGAAAAAAATGCTCTCAGAATGGTTTTGTAGAAGGAAATTGAATGAAGGTTGTGTAGGCTTCTCTTCGGTGGTATATTTTGCCTTTTTTTTTTTTAACATTAGAGTGCTTTTTATGTGTGATTTTTTTGATACCCTTCAGTATCATTGCATGGCACACAATTGTGTTAACTATAAGCAACTTCTGTGCTTAACTGGGGATGGTTTTTAGTATAAGAATGAACTGCAGGAACCTTATTCTGGGCCAAAGAAGGCTCCTTGCTCGCACTGTGCACACAGGCAGCATGAATGTGCTTTCCCCTCAGTGATGGAAATCTTGGAGGGGAGTTTTCTTTCTGTATGGGATGTTGCAGTGGTGTGAGCGAGCTGTAACGAAGTTGGGTAGTGTGGGTAGGGCAAGTCTAGTTGGGTAGCTTCTGTCCCACACTGTCTCACTCAACTGGTGTGGCAGGTCCAGGCACTGCCTGTGCAGTGCTTTTTGGGGTCCAGGAGTATTAACTGAGCCCTCAAGAACATTAAGGTTAGTGAAGGTTCTAGCTGTTGCCGAAAATGAGTGATGAAAGTGAAAGCAGGGAAATGAGAATGCTTTTGTCTTTGCAAAACTGCAATGAAAATTTTTGTCATAGTAAAAGCACTTAACTGCCCTTGAAACTTTCCTCTGTTGGATTCCTGAGGCTATGAGCAGGAAAGGTAGGGCTTCTTGGAGGAGTCCTGTGAGTTTATTGCTGTTTGGGTTGCCTGACAAACCATATTAATGAAAACTATATAATACGTACTTCTTACTGCTGCCATCTTAGTTCCAGGGCAAATATTCCAGTTCCCTCAAAAGGGAAGCGCTATCATCCCTGTCACTATACATACAGCAGTTGCTGTTTTAATGATTATATTGGTTATATCTTACTTTAACCTGCCTTAAGAGAAATCCTGGCTGTCCTCAATCCTTCAGTGTGCCAACTGTACCAAGTGGATTTTTGAATTGGGAGGCAAGGCAGTAATAATCCCCTGTAGATGGCTGTTTTGTTACTTTGTGGTTTGGTCCCATTAACCAGCATGAGAACTAATGGGAAGTCACTATTTAAAAGAAAAATAGGAGTGGGGGGTGGGGTGGAGAAGCAGTCCCATGGTGAGGGTCACTTGCAATTAATGTGCAAAGAAATTGAAGCAAGATAAAAAGCACGTCTGCTTATAACAGAGCTAAACAGGTAGAGCTCTGCAGGTGGAAAGCCTTGACAGGTTTGGAAAGCTATAGCATGCTAGTGAAATAAGGAAGAGTTGTTGTTGCAAAGCTCTTTCTGCTTTGGCTATTTTTGAATATGTAGGCCTTTTCTCAGCTTGAAGCTCTGCAACCCACTGGGGTTCGCCCATTGAAAATAGGAGGGGCTTGGCATAGAGCACGAGTTCCCAAAAGCCTGTGTACCTGCAGGTAGCAGCCTGCTCTCTTCTCTACCTGCTCGGTATCTCTCCAGCAGTTACACCTCCTAGCAACCAGTGCGTTGGTGCAGCAACATGACTTGCTTGTGAGCCAAGTCCTGAGCTTGCATAAGAGTGAGGAGGGGGGGGAGTGGGGACTGAACAGCAAAGTCTGGGATGAAAATGAGGTACCAGCTGCCTCAACTGAGCTCCACCCTTTCTAAGAGTCTCAAAACAGGCACTGTGTCTCCTGGCAACCTTGACACAAATCAGAGAGTTTAACTTAAAAGAAGCACATACAGTCCAAAGGATATATCTCATCAGCAGGTATGAACAACAGGGATTCAGTCCTTTTCTTCCTGGAAGATATGGCACTGTAAATGGTCTTGGGTTTCACTCAGTATGTCAGAAGGCAACGAGTTAAAGGTGAAAGAGCATCTAAGATGTGCCAAGAAATGGTGTATTTTGTTTATTGTAAGCATGCCCAGAAATGCCCTGACTATTACTTAGGAACCAAATGTAGAACTTGGCCCTCCCTGCTGAGCTGTGCTGGAAGCTGTGCCTTGCAATGCACGCACGCATTGGCCGGTTGTGCACCTGAAACTGGTTCTTTCAGGGACTGACAGAGCTGATACCAGCCAATTTCTTGTCTTTGGAGTCAGTTGCTGTGCTTTTGCAATGCTGACCTAATGCTTCTTAGTCTTGGACTCTAACATGACAACATTTCTCTGTGGCAAGAGATGTACAAGAAAGCAAAAATAGATTTTATCATGATTCCTTCTGCTTCCAGGAAAGTTGTCTTTTCAAATCTCCTGACAACTTATGCTCATTAGCTACTCTGAAGAAAAATTTTAGTACATTTAAAATGATGTGTATTTTGTTGAGATACAGGCAAAGCAGAGGTAAATGTGCCTCTTCCATTAAAGATGGAGCTGTCACAAGGCTTTTAAAAAGATAACATAGGCAGAATTAAACTTTGCCAGTGGGGCAATGTCTGAGCTGTTCTCTGTCTGAGAAGCAGCAGGGCTGAGACTGGGAGCTGGCAAGAGTTCTGGATGCTTGAGCCTGGGAGATGCAGGAGGCTTCCCGTGCATTGTGCCATGGACAGCAGTTGTGGGGAGAAGCAGGCTCCCTCCTGTCCCTTCTTTCAGCATCTGCCAGCCTGACCTTATAGGGCTCTGAGTAGGCAGGGCTGGCAGGAGGCTGTAGTGCCTTTTTGTTGATCTGGCAGCCTGCTGTCTGAGGCAGCTGTGAGCTTTGCCCGTGCCTAGAGGAGCAGAAAACTAACCATTTGAGCAAGTGATTCTTTAACTCCATGCTTTTGAAGAAGCAGATTTGGGGTTTTGTTCTGCTCTTTTTTTTTTTTTTTTGGTCTCCGACACTCTTGCAGAGATAGGGCACGTATTATGCTTACTGAAGCATTCAAGAGGAAAAGCTGCTCCAGTTTCTTTGCTGCAGTGGGGGCTTTTGCTGCCTGCTCTGGAATGCAGGATAGATCAATGATGGGTCGATGGGCACTGGAGTAGCCTGCCTGGAGCCTTACCCTACTTGTGACCATCCTCCCCAGGGACATGGTGGTTGGAAGGGGGCTGGCAGACAGAAAGACTTGAATTTCATTACTTTTTGTTTTGCTCATTTGATTGATGCCACATTAATATTGGCTACATTTCTTACTCATGATAAAACAGTTATAGCCCTGAGGCATAGGCCATGAGCTGTCATGTGTATATGTCCCAGATGGTTAATTTGATGTATAGATCTTTCTCCCTGCTCCTGAGTTGCTCAGGCACTATGAGGGAATACTTTGGCTGTGCATGCTGCTGGAAACAGTGGTGTTGGCCAGTTGCTTGCAAGCAGGATATATTTTTCCTTTGGGACTTGATTTTAAAAGAAGATACATATTCAGCTTTTGAGGCTTCATGATGTGTTGGGAACTGCTCTTGCACAGAAGTCAGTGCAGACCTGAAGTGTAGAGCCATATTTCACTGTGTAACCCAGCTGGGTCTGCCAGTCTCTAGAAGGAGCTGCTTGCTCCCAGGTGGGGACCTCCAGAGAGAACTCCCATCTTCCCTTGTTATATTGTTGGGCTGGAGAGCTGAATTTGCTCAGCACTATTCCTGCAGATTTGATTACTCTGCAGGAATTTTATTGTAAACTTTGCTTCTCTCTCTCTCTTTCTTGTCTTTCTCTCTGAACTGCTCTTTGCCTGTTTTTTATTTTTTGTCATTTTTTTCTTCAAGTTGTCTTTCATTGCTCTCTCTTCCCCTACATCTGTGTATTTTCTTTTCTCAGAGTCCCTCTACTTGGCCTTTGATACAGTCACAGTTGTTTATGGGAAAAGCAGAAGCGTGTTTTATATATGGGCTGTGTTTGCATGTAAATTAAAAAAGACAATTTATTGTTAGTGTCACTGAATTCATAACACTCTAAGAATCATTTTATGCAGCCAATAATTATTACATAAAAAGAAAGAATAATAATGCATTAGGATAATTTTATACAGAGATGTCTCAATAATTGTGATAATGCAGCTAAAACTGTAATAAATCTTTGTTTCTGTTTGGTTTCCCTGGTGTTATGCTCCCTTGTGTTCTTCCTCTGGATCTTAAAGTCAGTCGTTGGGGGTAAATCTTCAGCTTTGTAGCCCTTCACTGGGAAAAGTATTATGTGAGTGTTGCTGGATTCTTCCTCACTCCAAGGTCCAGCTGGGTAATTTTTTATATGTTTGCCAGCACACTTGCACATGTTACACAGCTCCACAATGCTTCTGGAATTCACGATGTATGGTGTCTTTCATGCATGTGGGATTTTTTTTTTTTTTTTATGCCTGAAACCTGTTTTGTTCAGCTCCAGGTCTGTATTTCTTTAACAGACTGTGGGTGAGCTGTTCACTGCCATTGGGTCTCCAGTGCCAAGCCTGTGCCTTATCTCTTATCATCCCATGCCTGTACTCCTCTGCACTGCATCCCACATCTCCACTTCTCAAGGCCTCTGCTCTCATACCATGCCTGCATTTTTCTCCGCCACATCATCATGTCAGTTGTAAATATCTCAGTCTACATAAAATAACTGCTGGTCAATGTTGTTTATATAAAACTGTGGTTGTATTGCACGAAAGATAAACAGAAGTAAAACAAATTATCTATAGACACCTGGTCAGTTAAAGAAATTGCTGTCACAGCTCAACCAAGTAAAACAGAGCTATAAGTAGGTCAAGAAAAGTTCAGAGCGAGCAAACCCAGAAAGCCCAAGGCCTTTCAGACTCAGTACAAAGCTTATGGCCTTTGGCTGACAATGGCTAATCTAGGGCTGTCAGCCAGACACTGATTGAAGAGGGACTGAATCTTGGGAGCAAGTGGAGGGGTGGAGCACAACTGGGGAGCAAGAGATCCCTGAAGCAGGTGCCTTGGCTGGTATGTCAGGACAGATAGTTGTTCTTTTCTCCTTGTTGATTTGTCTGTGACAGCTGTAACTTTGGAAAGAGACTTCAGCATGTGGAGACAGGTCCTTTCTGAGAAGAAAACGTAGAATGAAGAATGGTTATAGTATGCTGTGATTCTTGTAGCATTCATCCTGGAAAAAGTTGCATTCCCTGCCTTGATGCAAAGCTCTTCAGGTTTTCAGCCATGTTCTGGCTGTTTGTTTCATCTCCCTTGGTCACGCCTGGGACCAGCCAGCTTCTGCTCAAGGCACTTGTTTCCTGCTGCTTCTCAGTCTTTCTTGTCTGTCTGATCAGCACATTTTCTTGTCATGCACTATCTCAGTGATCCTTTTGTTTCTTCAGCCTTCATATCATCAGTTGCCCATTGCTGTAGCCCTCAGGGCTGCTGCTCATTTGAAGTATTCCATGGGTGTTTGCCAAGAGTGCTGAAATAAAATGCAGCTCTGCAACTCCTACTCTTAGCCCAGTTGATTTGATGCTTCGTGTAGGTGTATTGCTGGCAGTGCTTCCCTACCCCTAGGGAAGTGAGTGGTTTTGGAGACAGGGAGGGTGAAATGTGGACTCCGTGTTGTGTGCATGCGCTGTAGTCAGCCGTGAGCCGTACGTATGCATGTCTGTGTATATACCTACATGTATTTGTGTGTGCACAGGCATTTTTCAGTGGTACCATCTTTTGAAGCTTGTCAGATGTACAGGCTGACAGACAATTCTGTGTGTGTAAGTGCAGCTGCTGCTTTGCCTGGCTTCATTTTTCCACCTACTTTTGCTGCAGCCTGGAAGAGAGATGGAATATTGTGTAACACAGCAGAGATGGCCTGTCCCTGGTTCTGCTAGGACAGGGCTTTATCTGGTTTCTCTTTCATGAGGTTATTTTTTTTTCCTCTCCTGGCTTTCAAGTGTTGAGAGGAATAGGGTTGTTTTCAAGGTGAAGTTCTTGCTGAATCACTGGTGACTAGGCAGCCGTGAGCCATAACAATTAACTGGAATCATTTTCATCTTCCTTGCAACTGTAATGATTCCCAGTTAGTAAACTGGTTTAAATTTCGTGGTTTTCCTCTGAGCTCTTTTCTCCCCTCTGCTTTCCCCGTATGCATTTCTTGACCAAGTCTTTCACAATCTCTGTCTGGCTTAGCTTTGTTTCCCAGAAAAGGTGCCTCCTTATTGTGCATCTCTGTGAAAAGCCGTCACTCTCCCGTGGGCACTACTGCCGTGTCTCTGGCTCTGGTGTGGCTGCTCTGGAGTTCCATACAACTTATCCAGTGGGAGACAGGATCCAGGCTGGCTTTTCTCTCCTCATCTGTTTCTTGCGAAGCGTTTTCCTGAGTCATCACCCTGCCTTACGTTTGCCCAGTATCAGAAGGGTTGCCAATTTTAAAAATCCTTCTCTTCTGCTCTGCCTCCTAATTATATGCAGTAGCCCCAGTGTGGTGAGGATATATTGGTGTAAGATCAGCTGGACCTGCTAGAAGTCACTGTGGCCAGTCCATGTAGACAGGCAGCACCTTTACTCTGGGAGGAGGCAGGCAAGGAAACTTCTGCAGAGTTTCTTCTCTGTGTTCCTGGTACAGCTGAAACTTCAGTGGTGCTTGTGTTTATGCAAGAAGAGAGGAGGCCTGGCTTGGTTGGTGTTACAGTCACAATCTCTGCTCCTTATCATATCTTTTTATCCATTTATGTGTTGGACTTTTTCTAGGTATTTTTAAAGTGTTTTGGATGCCTCTTCAGATCTATGTATCTGTTCTCTGCCATCTGCAGCTTAAGGTCAGAGGTGCAGCTGGCTGGTTGTTTTAAAAATACAGTCTGACAGGCTGTAAGGGACTGTTGAGAGCAGCCAGTGGAAGCTGTTGGCTGTGCACAGCAGAGGTTTGTGTTGGCCCTGTGCAGGGCAGGAGTTGAGGAGGAGCTTTCTTTTCACTCAGCCCTGTCCCCTCATCTGTAACAGGGCCTGTACAGGTAGACAGGCACAAATCATGCTGGCAGCTGATCATCATGAGGATGGCAGCACCCTTGCCAGATGATGGGGGGAAGCAAGTTGCCTATTTTTCTGTACGTCATCAGATCACATGGGCACTCGTGGAGTTTTTGCAGGGGCCTCAACTTTGAGGCTTGGTCAGTGGGATGGACAAGGTGAATTCAGTAGGGTGAAATTGCGGTGCAAGCAGAGTCTGCCCTTCTCCTTTTGGGGATTGTCCCTACAAATCCATCTTGTCAGTTCAGCTCTGTTGCATTGTAGACTTAATTTCCTGTGCTGCTCTCCCTCTTCTTGGGTGTGGGTGCCCATTGGTTTAAGATATCTCTGAATGTCAGATTTCTGGAGGCTGAGAGAATAGTCTGGACAAGTATCTCAAATATGCCCTGTTTGTCCCTAGGCCTGGGCTATTGGAGACAAGATGCTAGACTTTCGTTTTACCTGGTTCTTCTTGTGGTTTTTGGAGTGGAGTGTATTCTTTGGTGTGTTTGATCTCCCACTTCTGCGGATTTGGGGTGCCACACACATAGCCTTTTAAACAGAACATTAGCCTTCCTGGTTGGCTATCAGAAATTTCTACACTACTGGTTTAGTGACACTAAATATATCGTGGACTTTCTTCTTCATAGTGGGTTTCTTGTTCAGTATTTGTGTTTTTTCATTAGCCTGCATTGGTTTCTGAAGCATGAATTTAGCTGCACATCCCTTGCTCCTACCTTTCCAGTCCTCTTCATCATGGATTGGTGCAGGGAGCTCTGAAGGCTTTTCTGCTCAGGCAGTGACACACTTTTAACCTCTCAACAGACAGATCTTTCTTCTCAGCATGCATGTCATTAATACAGCTTGCATGAAAATACCTATTGAGTTACATAGTCAGTGTGCACATCCTCTCTTATTGCTGTTAACCCACTCCCATTACTGGCTGTGAATTAAAGAAGCTTTTTGGCAGGAAGAGTTGCCACATAGAAAATTAACACCAGCTTTTGTAGACACTGCTTTGCTCTGATCAGGCTTCCCTAGGCAACCAATGCAGTATAAAAAAGATTTTGTTCTTATCAAAATCTTTTTCCCATGCATTTAGTGTGTAGGAAGCTATTGCGCTCTCATTTGAATAACCTTGGGTGGGGGGGAAGAAAGCAGAGAATGAGCCAGACATTGAGAAATTGATTGATATTGAAGGGATGGGACTGTTTGCTCTTTTCAGTTATTCTCGCAGTGTCATGAAAGGAATATATTGTGGGGAAAAAAAAGAAAGCCAACATTTGTTTTGATGTCTTAATGGAGTTTTCTTTCCTCTGCACAACATCCTCTTTATAGCATAGGCTGCATGCATTTGAGAGAGGAGGACTTGACCCAAGGAGAACTTGACACATGAACTGCCTGTAGTCATGTGTCCCAAAAGAGAGGGCAACACTGAGTTGATGGGTAGCTTGGAAAGGAATGCTGTCACAGCCTTTTAATTTTCCTAAGCCCTCTGGAGTGGGTACTGCAGAGGAGGGAAAGAGGAAAACAGACTTATGCAGAAATTTGTGTTTTATTAGCTTGCTGGTGAAGGGTGAGGAAGGAGATGGCTGGATGATGGCAGCTGAGAATAGAGGAGTATGTGAGAAACAAGAGGACAACGAGAAGAGTAAAAAGACCAGAAACTATGATTTTGGTAATTGCAGAAGGAAAGTCAGTAGGAGAAAAGTCAGAAGTAAAGGGAAGGGGGGACCTCCATTGTGTGACCCACTGCTGCTGACTTAGTGTGTCAGATACCTTGTGTAAATGTGATACTGAGGTCTGATTCCTTTCCATTCCTGCTCCTATATTCGACCTAGGGAAATTGCGTATTTTTTATATTTTGCGTGTTTTTTCCATTTTCTGGAGCCAATGGAAACTGCTGTGAGTTTCCTGCCCACCCCCAAACCCCTGCTTTTTATCTGCATATATGATGCACAGTTGTGAGTATAGAAGATAGAGCTATGAGTTCATGGAGATTTGTAAATCTCTGCAAGGAATCTTTCTTGTTGGCTGATGCAAATGGGCTCCCTGATGGAGAGTGCTCAGGTTGTCTGCACAAACCTGTGACATCGCTGTCCTTTCCTTGTGTTACCTGACTGTGCCAAAAGAAAGAGGCATAATGGGAAAGATTCCACAGCCGGGTTGTTTGTAAAAGCTGCTTGCATCAGGAAGGTGTACTTAAAGGTTGTGGGGTGGCGTCATAGACTTAGGAATAATACTTTTGAATATGCAAATAGCCTCTGCAGGAACCAGCATGAAAACAAACAGGACACTTGATCTCAGCTAGCTGACGCATGGTTTGTACAGCAGTAATCCATGCAGCAGTGAATAGTTTCTATAAATGTCTTGGAAGTCAGAATATACTTGTGGATTAAAAAGTTGCTGTGGTCATCAAGCCCTGCCTGCAGCTGCAGAGGAGGTAGAGTTTGTGCTAAAGCAAGGGTGCTAACAATTTTGACATTCTGAACAGCTAGCGTGCACCAGGCTCTGTAGGTCCAATGTGAGGTGTTTCTGGAGCTAGTCTTAGTTTGCCTGTTGGCACTAGCATTTAAAAGTATCTCTTCAGACAAAGGTGTCTTGAGAACTTGATTTTGATTTGAAAGCTTAGTTTGGGAAAGGAGTGGATGGGGTGGAATGGGTCGATGTGGCCATTGTAGAAGAGCAGCTTGGAAGTACTTTGCTTGGTCTACAGCTGCAGTTGGAAGCTGGAAACAAAAAGATCAGTGCTCTTTTCCCTTGTGCCCTTTCCTGTCCCTCTGGCTGTAAAATACTGAATGCCGTCTTATAAAGGAGCAGACAAAGGTAAAGGATGGATAGATGGGTGTATGCTCTTGTAAGCAATTAATTTTCCATGGTAATTACTATTTTAACTGCTATAAGATTAAAGTCAGCATGAACAGACGTGAGTAGATACTTGGAGTCTCCTGACGGCTTGGTAGCCTTACTGGACTTGGCAGCAGTGTGGAGCAGGTGGGTCGGTGACCTGACCATTCAGTGTCTCCTATTCTGTTTATTTTGCTGGACTGATTTCCTTTGCTAAGACAGAGCACACCCAGAGTATTAATGGGCTATGAGCTGTCTTGTTTGGGAAACAGCTGCAGGTTCTGCTGAAGAATTACTTGTTGGCTGTATAGGGAGGAGGAGCTGCTCTGAGACCGCACCAAGCTCAGCTGAGTGTCTGAGCAAGCAATTGAGGCTGCCCTGTCTCATCAAATTGCTTAGGTTGTAAAAGAGCTTGAGATCAGAGTCCAACCATTAACCTAATACTGCCAAGTCCGCCACTAAGCCATGCCTCTGTATGCCACATCTACACATCTTCTAAATACCTGTGGGGATGGTGACTCAACTGCTTCCTTGGGCAAACTGTTCCAATGCTTGATAATCCTTTCTGTGAAGAATTTTTTCCTAATGTCCAATCTAAACCTTGGACATGTAATGTAGGGCCGTTTCCCGAACATTAAGAAGAGATTAAAGAATTAGCAGTAGTTTCTGCTTGTTGAGGAAATGTGTTCTCTAGGATGGAATGGACTAGAAACCTTCTCAAGCATTTTGAGAGGGAGCCAGTTTTCAAACTTGGATGCTCCCAACTCACAGAACAATATCTGTGCCCCACTGTAAGATTGATGGTTTATGGTCTGCCATCTTGCTGAATCAGGTGTCCTTGGAATTGGCTGAAGTCTTCATTGCCTTTGTGTATGGTAGACAGGAGAGGGATGGTAGAAAATCACCATGGGACAGCATTGCAGTAGAGTAGCTTTTGGTGAGTAGCAGTTAATTTAACAAAGCAAGTTCAAAAGACTAGTTAATCCTGGATAAATTACTTAATTGGCAAGAAGGTTGTGACCGTTTAGTAAGTTACATTAGTTATATCTTGTTTTAGTGAGCCTATGAGCTAAAATTACTATTTCATGGCATAAATGCATGATTGCTGATCAGTAAGGAGATACTGTGATTTATTCCCCCTCACCCCTCCAGATAGCACTTGTTAATCATGGGGCAAACTTAGTGAATCCAGCATAGGCTTGTCTTACGACAGAATTAAAATATCAATGTTTGTGATGCTTTCTCTGGCACTACGAGCCATGTGGCTCTTGGAGTGATTTGTTGATTTGCCTTGATGTGTGAGCTGGATGTCTCTTACCTTTGCTGTGGGTTCTGGGATGACTGGGAAGCAAGGAGGAAGCCTGCCAGCAGACAGCCTGCTCCGGGGTGCAATTGAGCTAAAATTCATGATTATAAGTGCCCAAAGGTTGTGTCCTCTAACTTAATAATGGCAAAGCTCTGGACCTTTGTGATTCACTATGCTGTTTGCATAGGAAGTGGTTTGTTTGCTTACCTGGTTTGAAGACCATGGTTTGTATTTGATATCTTTCCTGTGTTTTTTAAAACCGTGTTCATTTCTCTGAAGTCCTGTTTTTCTGCAGAGTTCCTCACAATAAAACAGAAACTTAAATTTAAGAGCTGCATAGGAAAGTCTTTGCCAAGATTGTCTCTTCTCTTTATTCTTACTGGTTTTTTGAAGCTTATTTTAAGCACAATTCATTGCTGTTGTAACTCAGCAGGATTTTGGTCCATTGACCCTATCCAACTCCACATAATGACATTTTGCTTTGCTTTTCTGATTAGGTGAAGGCTCGGGATTAGATAGATTTTCACATCTGCTAACTTCCTATTTCATATCTTGTGATTTGCAAGGCTTAACCTTCCCTGACTTGTTAATGGATCACAAGCCACCTGCTTCTTTACACTAATCCCTCAGAAATATATAGCATAGCTTTGACTTGAAAAACTCCAGTTTGGTTCCCCAGGGTAAAAAGCACAAAAAGATCAATCCCCTTCTGAACAAACCTCTTATTTACACTTTGTGTGCTCTTCCACAAGATTACATTTCCAACTGTGGCTGTCTGCCTTCTAACTATCAAGAAAGTTTGGTGCCTTTATTGCCTTGGCCTTCAGGGTAAGATGCAAGTGGAGAAGAGTAGGTGGAATGGCATGGGTGAAGAGGAGTAGCGTAGTTTACTCCTTGTGAATGGTTGGTGCTTTGAATGTCCACTTAAAGCTGGCAGTGTTAACAGAGTGTGGCAGCTTCAGCCAGAGGCTGCGAGCTCAAGGTATTGGTATGTCCTCCTTTCTGCTTTCTTTTCCATTTTAAAATTTACACTGTTTCTGGCAGTATAGACTGGTCAGACCAAAGGAAAGGTCATCTACCTGGGCTAGGTGGGGAGAGGTTAGAGACATTGCAGGTCCCTGTCAATCTTGAGTTAATGCCTGCAGCACTCCCAGCCATGCCTGCTGCTGGGGATGTGAAGCAGGGCCTGGAAGGATGCAGCTCTTGTCCTGGTTAGCATGGTGCTAGTATGTGCTTTGTCTTGTGCATGAGTGTGCACTGCCTGTCTTGAAATATTGGTGATGTCTGTAGGTGAGGTTCTGTAATAGATTTCAGTCATGCCTCAGCTTTTTTCCTTTCTGCTTGGCTGTTTCAGGCTAGCTCCTCTACTTCTCTGTTCTGCATGTTTCTTCCTGTGACTGATGTCTGTAGCCTGGCATGCATTTGCAGGCAAGCCCCAGTGTGATGGTGATGTGAATCAAGTCCCCAGCATGGCAAAGGCTGATGGCAGTGGAGCAGGGATGTCCTGCAGTGCTCTGCTGGCACAGCAGCAAGGGAGGAGCTGGGACTCTCAGAACTCTGGCAGCATGTTGTAGGAGAGGGACAGGTGAAAAACAGAGTTTCTATTTTAGAGGTGAAGTGAGAAATGGGGCACAAAGTCATCAGAGAAATTGTTTTACCTCCTTTTCTTCACTTAGCAGCATTTTCACTTACTGGTTCTATTGCTCTTTTCTTCAAGACAAGTGCTGTTACATGAAGATTTAAAAATCGTGTGTAGGGTTTGTGGAGAGTGGGGAAAGCTTCAGTAACCATGACTGCCTGTAGGCTAGTTGTGGTGAGCTGAGGCATTGAGGCAATGTGCTAAGGGCAAGATCAGTGGGAAGTGGGGCCTCTTCTTCCCTCCAGTCCTGGTCAGCAACTGTTTTGCTCCCAATGGAGGTGATTATATTGCTTACCAAGAGTTTACTATTGCTTGCTTTTGCAGTCCATCTTGCTGAGAGATTTCTGCAAGCCCTCTGAGCAAGTTGCTTATGCAAAGGCCCTTGGGTCAGTAGTTTTTTGGTATCATATGTCTCACTTCTCAACTGGCCAGTCACTTCTTGTGCTATATTCAAGCACAGAAATTTAGCCCTTCTGTCCCCGCTTCTTCATCCCCTGAGAGCTTTTCTGAAAGATCCCTCCTTTCCTTCATCCTTACCTCTTGACTCTGTTCTAGACATGCTGTTTTGGTGCCCAGTACATAGGGTCACTGTGATGGCAGGGGACATAATCCATTAAGGCTGTTACACAAACTTTTGTGGTCAATCTTTTTGTCTAGCAATCAGAGACTCAGGGCTCTCAGGTACTGGAAAGGTAATTATTTATGGTACTAGCACATGGAACCCCTCAACATAGGAGAGACTTGTGATTCCCCTCTGGAATCACAAATCTATTCTTTTGTTTCATGTTTTCTACTTAATCTCACAAGCTGAGCTGGAGTTAAGGGATGAAACAGCTTTTTGGGGCTGCTTTTGCTGCTGCTTTTCCAGCAAGGGTGGTTCTTTGGTTACCTTTATGCACATGGTCATGTAATCTCTTTATTTTTCTGTTTCCTCCATCTAGGTGTGTTGTTGTGCTGTTCAACCCCAGAAAAAATAAACAACACCACATTCTAAACAGTTCCAGGTGAGTGAAGCTTTAAGTTGAGCTTGCTTTCTGTGGGAGGTGAATTCAAGGCTTTTATGGTTTGAGTGCTGTGCAGGGGCTGCTGTCGTTTCAGACTAAATCCCCTTGGTAAGAATTGCCTTGGGGACATGCTGCCTGCTCATGTGACTCTTAACTCCTAATGTGAGGTGCTGTTGCTGACAAGGTACCACCTCATAAACATTGTGATCCCATGAGGAACTGCTAATGAGCATGACATGGAGGAGATCTTACTAGAACTCCGTGGTATCTAACTTCTTTTTTCTCCACCTAAAATGATTCTCCATTCTAAAATTACGACCTCATTATTGAAGCCAGCACTGAGACATGGCCCTGCATCTCGAATAAAGGCACAATGATGAATGTCTGCTGCTGTTGCCTGCCTCAGAGGATGGACCCAAAACTCCTCTTCAGCCCTGACTAGCTCCAGCCATCTGGCTGAGGGGCACCGAGCAGGAGTGGCCACCCTAGAACTCAAGGTCTCTCACCGGGAGATGACCAGTTCAGAGGGGGCTAAGGCTTAGAGGAAGAGCGCCTTCTCCTCAGCCTCTTTGCCTTTGGTGTTCTGGGCGCAGCTGTTGGAGGGCAAGGGATTAAGAGCGACTCTTTGTGGTTAGAAAACAGTTTATTGGGGAAACTGACCTCTGGAAAAGCCAACCACAGAGAGCCTTTGCTAGCTTTGTGCAGGGATTTAAATATGGGGACAAAATTAGGGGAGGAGAGTGAGAAAGGACCTATGGACTTTAAGGTAAGGAGGATTTAGGAAAGGGTTACATCATAGAGAAGCCAGTGGCCTGCAACTCAAACCTATTAGCTGTCGAGTAAACAGGACTGACATGGAAAGTTCTGGAAGGGTAAGTGGAGTCAGGATACAAATATGGTTTTGGGATGGAATAACTTTGGACCAGGGAAGGGTTAAGGATAATTAGGAGGAGGATACAGAACAAGAGTGTACGATTGTATGGGAAGGAAAAGGGGGATGACTGAGCAGTCTATTTAGGAATAAACAAAGGGTTAGAGAACTGTAAAGAAACAACATGACAAATATAATAAACTGCAGGTGCACACCACCACAAACGTCAGCTTCTGGAGCATTTCCAGTGCTGTAGGCTGCTGCTTGAGACCTGGACAGTAGGGAATCCCGATGGCAAAGCAAAGTCATTGTCAGGCTATTATGGGTGATTTTAGCCTCTTTTCCATTTGTCCCAACCTACTCCCCAGTCATGATGTATTGAAATGAAATCACATGTTGGAAATGTTTCTCAGTGTAATTTTCTCTGTTTTAGGAAAACAATTACAGCACTTGCTTTCTCTCCAGATGGAAAATACTTGGTTACAGGAGAGGTAAGTGTGAGAGGAGAGAGGACATACCTTCTCTGTCACATTTTCAAGCAGAGCAGAGGGGCTTAGAAGAAACAAGCCAGTGAACTGCTTTGACACAGACAAACCAGTCTCAGTGTTGCATTGCTATTCAGTGGATCTGTTGGGTTATGGGTGACACTGGGTGCCCCTGTTGGCAGTTCTCAGCACATTGCCTCTCATCAGCTTGGGAGATGGATCTTCTGGGATGGCATCTGTGGGCTGAAGGTAGAGTGAAAATAAGTGGAAGGACACACAACATGACTCTACTCTAGCATCAATGAAGAGTACTCGGATGGTCCTGAATCTTGGTCTCAGTTTAGCACTGTCACTTTAGGATTTCGAGAAGTAACTGAAGCCAGTAGCAGCTTTGTGGAAAAAATGAAAAGTGCACATGGAGTGGAGCTTTAGGAATAGGCACAGAAGAGACTGGTGTCTGTGGTTTGGCATTGTATGTTTGGCTGGGGGCAACAATTTCTTCCTCTTTCCAAATGTGCTCGGGGGGAGGATAAGAATGAGTGCACTATTTCTGTTCTGCATTAGAAGTTCAGGACACGGACTGTGTCACGAGGCTGGAATTGTTGGATATTAAAAATCCACAGAAATGCTGGTCTCCATATGGTTGGGCTCAGTTTGCTCTTGTCTGTGATTAATGGCAATTTACCACTAGTCTCTGTGTAAGACATGGGGAGGAAGCATGTGTGAAACAGGTTCCCTCCTGAGCCTCAGCCATAGGGAAGAGAAGTATGTCACAGTCCTGTGTTGGAGCTGTCAAGACGGAGACTGTTCACTCCAGAGGTCCCTAGTGCGGTCAGCATGATTGCAGCTGTCTTGTCACTGGGTGGCTCCAAAGCTGGGCTTGAATCCTGTGTGGTTCAGACCAAGGGTACAAACAACAGTGGGCTTTTTTGGATTGCAGGCTACCATGACACAGAAAAAGTAAGCACAAATTTTCCATCATTAGATCAGAGGCTGCTGTTGTTAACTATTTAGTGAAAACATAAGGTTTTATAGCTGTAATATGTTTTAATTCCTCTTTACTCTCTAGAAAATTCTTAATGTAATAAAACCCTTTTATATTAAAATTCTAATATGTATGGTATGTATATTTTCTCCGTGGTGTTCCCTTCTAATGCTTCTAGTGCCTTCTTTTATTTTCCTTATTTTTCCTTTTATTTCTGGTGCTCAATTCCTTTCATGTGGGGTAGGAATAGTGGTAAAAAATGAAGTGGGTGCTTTTCTTACTAACAACTTCAACTTTTCAGTTTGAAACTTCATTGAGGTAAACAGTAAATTCAAATTAAAAAAAAGCCTTTCCAGTTATACTTTAATGTTTTGTGGTGTTTTTTTGTTTTTTTCCCTTTTTGCAAAACGTGTCTCCTCTGGCCTTGTAAAACCATTTCTTTTTTAAGTATCCTCCCATGTGTCTGACATTTGAATTATTGCCTAGTGTAGCAGTGTCCCCTGCTGGTGTCAGCAGTTGTGTCTTAGTTCAGCCTCTGTCCCATAGGGAAATGATCTCTGAGTTCATTTTGTCAAACTCTTTTAGCCACTTCCTGCTAATTCAGCCCCCAAACAGCTTAGTTTTCTGCATGACTGGCTTTTCAGGGAGGAGAACAAGAAGGTTACTCCTTGGCCACCAAACATACTAAATGTCTTTTATATATTTCAAATTCATAAGAAAAGAGATCTTTTTCTCCCTTTTTTTAACTGTCATTTTTAATGTCATTTAACTGTCGTTTTCTGTGCCTCACTATGGAGGCATAGAATCCTTGACTATGTGGGTCACACAGAGCTCATTTTTGGTAAGCATTTCTTAAAAGATGAAATGCACTTTCAGTTCATTAAGGTCTTGGACTGTGTGTTAAAATGCTGGGAATATTCATATGTATGCATGTGTTTAAGCACAGCAATTGCTTTTAAGAGCAGCTGATTCAGCTCGCTGTAACATCTTGCCAGCCACCTTGAGACCTGCGCTCTGCCTTGCAGGAGGGAGGACTGTACCAACTACAGTAAAATCTGACCATGGCCTTCTTCCAGGCCACAAGCAGTTACTTCTCAAAGCTTTTGAACAAGGCAATTATAATATGCACCATTTTGAGCTTTTAAAGCTTTAAATTTTACTTGTAATGAGACTTGCATCTCCCACACGATCAAATGACTTGCCATGTTGCCATGGATATGTTATCTTGCAAGCTACTGTTTTGACAGACTTCAGTGTGAAATCGTGAGCAGTTACTTGAGTAGGATTTGCCTATCAAGGACATTTTTTGGCATTTGAGCTCATCTTGTGCTGCTTGTTTTAGTCCATTTTAATAGCAAACAATTTAACAAAATAATAGAATTATCTAGCAGAAGATGCTGAATTGGCATTCCTGTTTTTCTGGAGAACAAGTGTAAATACATCACTCTGTTCCCTCAATGTCTTTTTCTCCGACATTACCTGCCCCATACTCTTTCAGGCAGAACACATCCATGTGTTACCTTTGTGACAGAAATGATGCTGCTAGTTTCCCAGAGGCCTCCCTCAAATGGTGTGTGATAGTTATCGCAACAATCATGTCATGTTTTTGTATGGCATGACCTGGTTTAATATCTCGGATGTCCACGTTGTGTTAGGAGCAGAGGGATGTGAGAGTCTTTTGGCTCACTGAGTCTAGAGGTAACAGTCTATTATAATCCTTTTCGTAAGCAAGTTGTGAGTTCTCATTACAAAGATCAGGATTGTGAGTCAAAGGTATTGTTCTAGCCTCTGGATTTTTTATGATTAGCCATAAGAAAAGGATTAAAGCAGGGGAGATTGTATTGATTCTTTCAGACAACTGTTGAAATGCACATACTCCGTAGGTTGTCAGTCTCAACCTGGGCCTTAAAGAATCAAAGGAACCTCTAAATCTATTGTGAGTGCACCATCTAGACATCTTTTTCCAAGCTTTTTTCATGTTTACATGTTCAAATCTGTCAGAACTGACCTCAGGGGTTACATTTCCTGTTCTGTATCTGTTCCTGTCCCTTCCAGAGTGGACACATGCCAGCAGTTCGGGTATGGGATGTGGCTGAGCGATCCCAGGTGGCGGAGCTCCAGGAGCACAAGTATGGTGTGGCCTGTGTGGCCTTCTCCCCCAGCTCTAAGTACATTGTTTCAGTGGGGTACCAGCATGACATGATTGTCAATGTGTGGTCATGGAAGGTAAGTTATGTAGGAGGTTGGGTGAACCACAGCATGTTCCTAAATTAAAAAGAGTTTCCAGTCTGACTGTAAATGATTTAACTTCCATCTTGGTTTCTGCTTTTTTTAAAATTCTTTAGTTTTTGTTTGTGTAGTGACATTCATAGACAAAGACAAATTTAAACACAAGAGAAAGCTATGGTTCCTTAGGGAAGGTCTAACTCACTTCTGTGAAGAGATATTCTTTGTACTTGGAGATGTTTAACGTTTTGCTGTCCAGCCAGAAAAGGTTGGACTTTGAGACCTTGCCAAACTATTGTGCTTTCTTAGAGGCTCATTAAAAACTAATTTATGAGGTTGAGGAAGGAAACTCTTATCAGCCAGGGATTTCTTTTGTAGTGTAGTGGATGTTCTTGGCTTGTTTTGGTTTTGTTGTGGCAGAGTTTTTGTGATACTCTGATTCCATTCTTGATGGGGGAGAAGGGGAATATAGGGAATTCATAATGGGTGAAAGCCAATGAAAGTCACTCTGACACTGGATTGAGGCAACACTTGGTAGAAACAAAGCCTGTGTCTTAACTTCTAGTTAAGCATTTCAGTAAGCATTTGTTGTCTGCAGATAAGATTTACTGTCAGTAGGCTTAGAGTCTTCTGTATTAATAAATGTTAGGCATTTATTCAGTTCCTATTACCAATTCAAGTGCTGTAATGTGCTCCAAGAGATGTGATTTAAAAAAACATCAATGCATTTGTAAAATCTCACAGGATCATTGAATCATAGAATGGCTTGGGTTGCAAGGGACCTTAAAGATCATCTACTTCCAACTCCCCTGCTATGGGCAGGGACACCTTCTAGGTGGAAACTCCATCAAAGCCCCATCCAATCTAGCCTTGAACATTTCAGGGATGGGGCACCCACAACTTCTCTGAGCAGCCTGTTCCAGTGCCTCACTGTATTTACAGTAAAGAATTTCATTCCAGTGCCTCACCACCCTCACAGTAAAGAATTTCTTCCCAATATCTAATCTAAATCTACCCTCTTTCAGTTTAAAACCATTACCCGTTGTCCTATCACTAGACTCCCTGATAGAATCCTTCCCCATGTTTCCTGTTGGCCTCTGTTAGGTACTGGAAGGCCACTATAAGGTCTCCCCAGAGCCTTCTTGCAGCTTGTAAGTCCATGCTTGATTAATATGTTACTCTCTTCATCACATTTCCTGTGCTGTAATTTAATATCTCACTGTTAGTTATCTTCTGCATGAGCTGAAATTTGAGCTTGCTATTTTTTCATGTAGCTGAACTGTGTGTAGTGATAAAACCTAAATGTGTATGTTGGTGTTGAAAATTGACTGCTCGGCCTTTTGGTTCTTTACAGTTGTACAAATGAAAGTAGTGACTTGGAGAAGGTTACGATGTGTGGCATATGTGAGACAGTACAAATAGCTTTGTTTTCCCCTGCTTCTTTAGGTTTTTCTGTTCACTGTATAGTTATGTGCATGAGAACTCATGAGAACTGTCTCAGTCCTCTGTGCTGAAAAACACACACTTTAAGCATACACTCCAGATTGTGACTATTGGGAGGTCCAGCTAGCCTTTATTTTGCAGGCTGAACACCAAAACTAGAGAGACTCTACCTGACCAAAGTCAATGAAAACTGAGAGACAAGATGTGAATATGGATGTCCTGAAGCTTTTTCCTGTGCTTTTAACCACAACCCTTCTTCTATCCTCTGTGCTGCTGCTTTGATTTCCCTGTTTTTCTCATTTGGGAAACTTAGTCATTTGACTGTGATGAAAAAGAAAACCCATGTTGTACACAGGGTTTCCTTGCTTCCATAAAGAAAGACCACAGGAATGATCCAGATGTTAATGTCTGCAAGGGTCCCAAGCCTTTCTCTGTGCATTATCTTGAAAGAAGTTATGATAATTGCTGTCCCACTTGCTTTTCCTCCAGTCTGGGTTGAGGGATTCTCCATGGTGATGGTGCAGCAGCCTAGACTCCTCTTTTGCTGTTTTCTTCAGTTCTGTCAGCACACAGTCTGATGGGGCTCTTAGAGTGGCATGGTTTGTGTACTGAGGGTGTTGTCTTGAGAAGACTGGAAGCCACCAAGTCCCTAAAAGCAAGGGTAAAGGAAACAGAGCAAAGATAAAAAGGGGTGCACTGTTGTCAGCCATGTGCTGCATGGTTGCAAACCCACCACAAACATAGGGAAAAGCTTTTTTCTCATTTCTATCATTCCCTGGGGAAAGGCAGTGGGAGGAAAACTGAGCTATGATATTGTGAACAGGGAGCTTCTGCTCTCTTACCATTCTACATCCTGTTTTCTGTCCCTGCATCTTCTTCCTCCTTTCTCATACTCGTCAACATTTTGAAGTACACGTTTGAGGTTTAGCAGACTTTGCTTCTTCCTTTCTAGTACAGACGTGGTCTTTTTGTATTTTGGTTCTTTTTATAAAGCATCATGTCTTTAAAGACAGTATTGGTTCTTCCATAAATTCTGTTTTCCCTGTGAAAAATACCTGTTCACCATTATGAGTGAATGCCCTCATTGCTGCCTGGGTGCTGGGAGAGCTCCTCCTTGTGCTAGTCTACATATGCATTTGCTGTTTAGAAAGGGAAATAAGTTTGCTCTGGGCTCCTGGTGATTGTGAAACCAACATGTTTGTTATGGCTCAGACAGCAAATTCCTGCAGGCACTAGTGCCTGCTGATTTGTTCTCGATCCCAGTCAATGTGGAAGTGGAATTGAATGTAAATGTGAGTTCTACTGTCTGCCAAATCAGTGTTCCCAGCTAATGCTGGGAGAGGTTGTATTCTTGTATTAGGAGGTGAATGGGGAATAGTTTGGGCCTTGTCTTTTCCCTACTGCAGTACTTGTAATCAAAATTAGTTTCCTTTGTTTCTGTGCAAAGAAATTAAGCAGTCTAAACAATTATGTTTCTAGAAAAACATCGTGGTGGCAGCCAACAAAGTCTCAAGTAAAGTGACAGCTGTGTCATTCTCAGAGGACTGCAGTTACTTCGTCACTGCTGGAAATAGACATATCAAGTTCTGGTACCTGGATGACAGCAAGACCTCCAAGGTGAGAGAAAGTACTTCAAGGCCAAGCTGTGAACAGGCATTTCCATCTTAGGGCAGGGTGGATTTTGCCCCAGTGAGCTGTGGGGCTTTTTCTGGGATTTAGGGATAGCCCTCCACCCCTGACTCTGAAATCTCATTCTCCCCCATGGGCTGATAGCACTAAAAGCTTGTCTTGTCCTGCACTGAGGCAGGGGCATGGCTCCTAGAGTTGCATAGCAGAATGGTTGTTCTGTAGTAGTCACATATACCAAAGGACAAATAAACTAGAAAAGAGCTGCAGTCATTTAATTCCTTGGAGCACAGAGATGGGGAGAGCTGTTTGGCATTGGTATGAGCATCTCAAAAGGTTTTGAGTGTCGTTTTGAAGCGTTAATGAAAGTGTTTAAACTTTTAGCTGTTGTGTTCTTCTCTGGAGGACAGAATCCACCTATGACGATTCTTCTGTGTGGTCATGAACAGTTGTAAATATGACATGCGAGTAAAACCTCTCCTTGTAGGCTGTTGGCAGTTCTTTTTGAGTCTCTTCAGGATGCAAGGTTTGATGTTCTAAAAAATTACTGTATGCCTGAAGTGTCTTGCTCTATTTCTAATAAACTGTTTTCTCCTGGTAGGTCAATGCCACAGTGCCCTTACTAGGTCGCTCAGGATTGCTTGGAGAACTGAGGAACAACTTCTTTGCAGATGTGGCTTGTGGAAAGGGCAAAAAAGCTGACAGCACCTTCTGTATTACATCCTCAGGCCTGCTCTGTGAATTCAATGAAAAAAGGCTGCTAGACAAGTGGGTGGAGCTGAGGGTGAGTTCTGTCTGTCCCCCTGTTCTGCAGTATTTGCGCCTGGTGAAGCAGAGCAGGAACAACAAATAATAAGGGCACTCGAAGCGTGAGCTGACCACCAGCAGTGAAAGTAGTTGGGCCTCTGCCACTCTCTGATTTACTCTGGAAGGCCAGGCAAAAATAGTATTGCTTCTTGGCAAAGGAGTTTTATTAATTATTGAGGCTCTTTCATTCTCAGACTCCAGCATTATGGCTACTGCTCTTTTGGCAAAGCAGTGTCCTTACATGGCTTTGGCAACCCCTGCATGGTCCTTCCTGGCTTAGCCTGGACAAGTAGGAGTTTTAGAAGGATCCTGATTTCTATCCACTCTGCAGTCTCTTACTTGGCTTGTGTGTCTCAAATGCAGGTTCTGAAGATACTAGTTGGCTTGGCTGTTCTAAACTACCAAGTTGGCCCATAGTTAAGAATTTGGTCAATGCTAATTTTCCTTTCAGTTGAGTGTAAAATGCTCACCTGAAAGGATTCAATGTATTAAAATCAAGAGGAAAAGTCCACACTTTCACTCAAGTGAAATGCCTCTTCTTTTCTTTCCTTTCCTTTCCTCTCTAAAATATGCCTTTCATTCTCGCTCAGAATACTGACAGCTTCACAGTAAGTTGAAAAATCTTTTTGCATTGAACTCACCCCCTTTTCACCACACTCCATTTTGTACCACTTTCTGCCATTTGTACAGATCCCAAAGGGAGAGGAAGAAAATCCATTTTTTTCTTTTCTTATCCTCCTGTGACAGGTAATATGTTGGTGTTCTAGTACAGAGTGAGGTGCTGCTTGCCTGCCAGTGGTGTTGAATGTCACAGGAACAAAAGCAATGTTCAGAATAGGAACAGCTGGAGCAAATCTGTAGCTCTGTTGACCTCCCATCACAGTGGGTGGCAGAGAAACTGTTTTTTTTTTTTTTGTAACCACTTGGAACCTGCAATGGACCTTGGCTGGGAAGCTCTTTAGAAAGGAAAAATGGATTTTTAGGTTTTTCCTTACTCCCAGGGCTTGACTTCACTACAGCTTTTCTGACCATGACTCCTTTGTCTGTCAATTCACTATTCTCCCTGCTGTGTATCTGGTGACCTTTGACATGTAAGCACATTGCTCATTTGCCTTCTTGTGTGCTGTATCCTCCTCAGACCACTGTGGCAAACTGCATCTCTGTGAATCATGACTACATCTTCTGTGGCTGCGCTGATGGCACCGTACGGATTTTTAACCCTCTGAACCTTCACTTTGTCACTACACTGCCAAAGCCACACTTCCTGGGAACAGACATTGCAAGTGTGACTGAGGCCAGGTATGGTGGGAAAAGGTGGAAGGGAGCAAGGGAGGCTTGCGGGGTTTGGAACTGTTCTCAGACCTTTGCCGTCTGGAGCGTGCTCTTTTTATGGATTAAAATTGGCAGCCTGTTGCAGATCTTTCTGAGCGGTTGCAGCCTTGCCTTGTATGATTGGGCTCCAGCACAAAGCCGATTGCTGGACTACACAGCATATCTTGCTCCTCATCTCCCTGAAATTTCTTGGGTTTGTTGGCCTTTTGGCAGTGGTTCAGGCGAGCAGGCAGGCAGAGGGCACAGGATGCCATGACGTGCTTCAGTTGTTGCTGTACCATGGCACATCCTTTGCTTATTGCTGGTAAGGGCTGAAGACTCTGTAGCAATATAACGATGTTGCTAAGAGATGCCCAGGACTCATGGGGCACTTTTTCAAAGGATCCCTTGCAATCTTTGGTAGACCTAAATCTACTGTTGTCTATAGTCTTTCTACTCCCGCAACCTTGTGCATTCTGTTTTCTTGTTTTCTTACCTTTCTCCAGTACTTCTGCCGTGGCTTTCTATTTCTTACCTTCTGACATGGGTAATGTGATTTGTGTACAGTTCTGTCTGCCAGCTAGCAGAAGCTTATGGTAGGGAAAACCCTTCCTGTGTTGCTGTTTGCCAGTCCTGGTTGGAGGCTTTCCCAGTCTTCTTCTGTTGCCCTCTTTCACTTATCTAACTAGTGGGGAAAGAAATCTAAAAGGGGTATGAATCTACCAGCCATCGTTCCACTGGATATCTGGAGTCTCCATGTCTGCAGATACATACTCTAAACTTTCTTGGGAACTTTAGGTAAAAGTTCAAACAGTGCACTATATAACCTTTCTCCAGAAGGTAAGTGGGAGATAATGATGTTCCAGTGAGGGAGCTGGAAAAGGAATTCTCTCAATTTAAAATGTAAACAGTTTCTAGTAGTGCTAGTGTCAAGCAGTTGTATACAGGACCCTTTAAAAATACTGTCTGCATCAGTTAAGCAGAAATATTCTTTTGAATCTTAAATATGTATTTGTAGCAGTGATTACAATCTTAACAACATTTTAAAATTAATTTATTACTTCCAAAGAAGCTTGAAAACACAGGAGTCTCTATATTCCCTTGAATGCCAGAGGCTCTCTGTGGGATGTCAGTTGCCTGCTGTCAGCTGCCCACAACTGTATCAATGACCTGATTTTTCAGTAGAATCTGGGCTGTGCTCTTCCAGCCCTCAAACCTTTGGAAGTGGAGAAGCAGGGCTCCAGTTGTCTGGTGCACTATGTACACTTTGGCTCCATCAGTCCTTCTAAATGACCTGCTCTCAACACTCTGGCACTCTGGGTATAATTACTTTTTCAATATTATTAGCAGCATTGTGGGATTGGCTGAGTTCACCTCAGGTCAACAGAGCAGCTTCATATACATGGCAGCAGGACTGAACAGAGAACCCCTGTAGAGGAGACACACAGTTCATGTGGCATGATTTTGGGCCACACCTGAGCAAAGAGGTGTTCTGCAGAATTCCTTTTTAAGTTTGCATCAGAGAGCTTGCCTATCTAGAAGGGACAGTACCCTGCAGTTGCCCATCTCACAAGCTGCTGCAAGCAGCACCATGCTGGCCTGTGTGTGGGACAGGGGTGGATGGGAAGCAGGTCACAAAAGTGGCCACTGAGATGAACCATTTTTTTGTCCCTTGTGCTGATGTGCTTCTCTTGAGTGCAGTACTTATTCTTCTGCTTGGCAAGAGCAATTCTTGCTATCAGTAAACATAATATAGTACCCACCAAAAGATGATCCTGTCCTTTCTGAGATTATTTGGATTTTACCACCTGGTTATGCAGGGGTAAAGAATGATCAAACTTCCTGTTTGGTCCTTCAAGGAGAGTCAGTCACCTCTCTGTGATGGGACTCTGAGTTGGATGGCAAGGAGAAAAACTATTGCCATGGGACTTTGAGGCTTCTTTTGAGACTCTTGTTGTTCAAGAGATGGGTCTTCCCAGCCAGCTGCTCTCTCTACCCATATATGCTACAATATATGTATTGTTCCCCTCACCAGCACCCTGTGGAGAATCTGAGCTCTCATGCTTTTCCTTCTTGCCCTGACTCCTAGAGAGCACAAGTAAACCAGTCTATTGTTCTCTCTTTGTGCAGCCGTCTTTTCTCTGGTATGGCTGATGCAAAGTATCCAGACACTATTGCCTTGACCTTTGACCCCACCAACCAGTGGCTCTCCTGTGTATACAACGACCACAGCCTGTATGTGTGGGATGTCAAAGACCCGAAGAAAGTAGGCAAGGTGTACTCCGCTTTGTACCACTCTTCCTGTGTGTGGAACATTGAGGTATGTTGTCTGCAGACACAAGTGTTGGATTGTGAGTTGCAGCTGAGGAAGTCGTCTGACAAGCTGCCAAATTTGAATGCAAACACTTACTGCAGAGAGAAAGAATTGACTCAAATTTTCTCCTGTGGTTAGTGTGGTTGCTACGGGGTCTGAGTTGAAGCTGGGAGCAGATCTTTGGCTGCACTGCAATGGCTGACCAAGTGCATGAGAGACAGTGTGCTACTGGGAAAAAATATTTTGCCATTAAAAGGTGAGAGGTAGGAGAAGGAGCAGAACTAGACAGAGCTGAATGCTGGAGCTCCTTTTAGAAAATGCATAAGAATTTACTGCTGACCTCAAAAATTTGTTTGAGGTCTGTGGTAAGTCCTCCGAAGTCAAAAGAATGAAAGAAGTGACATGATCTGAACTCTGATTCTTCTTAACCTATTTACCAGAACATGCGGAAGTAGCCTTTGAAGGGGCTGCCATCTTTCAATCTGTCTTGCTGCCTTTCCCTCAGTGGAATGAAGGGAAGGAAAGGAGGTATAGGAAGTAGTGTAGTTGTTAATATCTTGAAATATGTCCAACAATGGTCAGAAAAGAGGGAAGTGGAAAGAAAGTGGGAGTTTGAGGACTCTGTTATTATTTATTAATTGCATCTCACCCTTTCCTTCTGAATTATAAATTGACAGTAGTAGATGAAAGTTGAAAATAAAGTGCAGGGTGGTTGTTGCATGGTCGTTGTTGTATGGTCTTTGAGGTATTCTCTTTGAACTATTAGAAACAAAGGATGGTGGCTTGTGGCACACTTCTTAAGGAGATTTTCTATGTCCAGGGAAGCTCAGTGAATGTTTGTTTGAAGTGAATGTGAAGCTCTGATCTGCAAACAGGTTTTAATTAGAACTGTCTGGATTTCACCTTTACAAAACAGAGGACAGCTCTTTTGCCTCATTTTGTTTTGAAACTAGCTACCAGTGTCTAGGATGCCAGGTGCCAGGAAATCTCATTCAGGGTTTGATTTTACCTGCCCTTAGATGTATCCAGAGATGAAGGACAACAACCAGCCGTGTCTCCCCCCTGGTTCTTTCATCACCTGCTCCTCTGACAACACCATTCGTCTGTGGAACACTGAAAGCTCCAATATCCACGGCACAGCCCTGCACCGCAACATCCTCAGCAATGTAAGATCCTAGGTTTTGGTCACCTCCTTGCCCTTAGGGTTGTTCTTCCTCATGCACAGGTATTTCCAGGTTAAGGCCCAAATTACTTTGGATTTCTAAGTCAACACAAGCTTCTCTGTAAACTGAGCACAAGTCTGATTAAAGGTATGAACCTGAAGAAACATGAAGGGAGTATTGGATAGAAAGGCAGTTTGTCTGAAATAGACCTGGGGTCTATTGCTGTGTTCATAAACCACCAAAGACTCACCAAGCTTAGTCTCTTCTGTAAGGGCCATATGCTTCAGGAGAGCTGTTTCTTTATTTCTCTATCTCTGTAATGTGTAACCACTTGTAGATTTGTTTGGAAAAGGTGCATTAAATGAGACAGAGGTTTGGGAGAATTGAATGAGAAACAGTTTACCCTTGCTACATCTATGTAAGAGGGAGGATTCTCATACAGAACAGTGATTATGTATGGACATTTGCTTCCATTCTCAGTTGTGTTGGAAGATCTGTGGACGCAGCAGCCTTGACCTCAGGAATCGGATGGAAAAAACTCCTTTTTCTATCAGTTTTCAGAAGGCTGACTTGGATCATCACTAGAAATCTTTGATTCCTGCCATGTGCTCTAATACATTTTAATCACTAATGCCAGAGCTTGTCTGTAATGCAGAAGACGCTGTTAATTTCTAGCTTCAAGGGGAATCTTTTGCAAAGGGTGATCATGAGACACAGTTGTGAAACTTTCATCCTACCATATGAAGAGGCTTAGTGCTTGTTCCTAGCAATTACAGCATTATTGCCAGTGAAGTGCATATGTTGGCCAGGAGCCCAGTTTCTAAGGCAGATGTTTCGCTTTAATGTTTTGTAACTAGGAAATATTTCTGTGTGTATTGTGTCCCCAGGACTTGATGAAAATCATCTATGTAGATGACAACACTCAGGTACTTCTGGACACTGATTACAACTCAGCAGGAAGTGCAGACAAAGCTGATGCACAAGTGATGGATACGAAGGTGGGGATACGCACTGTTTGTGTGAGTCCCAGTGGAGAGCATCTGGCCTCGGGGGACAGGATAGGTACTCTCAGGTAATCCCATAAAGCTGCTTATGCAGATTGCAGGCTGGTCAGGCACGAGAATCAAAACCAGGTCTTGCTAATTTGATTAAACATACTGAAATGAGCCATGTTGTGTCTTAGGATATATGAACTGCAGTCTCTGAAAGAAATGCTGAAAGTGGAAGCCCATGACTCTGAGATCTTATGTCTGGAATACTCTAAGCCTGACACAGGTAAATGCAATTGAGCTGCTTCCCTTTTGTGTATGAATATAGTGTTGACCGAGTCAGGATATTCAGCTATGGTATGTTAGAATTTTCATTGGTGAACTACTCCTGGTTTTCAGAGCAGGCTTGCAGAGTTGGGCCAGTACAGCCAGACTTTAAAAAAAGGCTTCTTTCTCATGCTTTTCCTTGGACTATTGTAGGCTGAGATTGAAACTTGTTCTCTTTATTATTGTAGTGTGAAATCCAGGGAAGGGTGTACCTCTGTCTCCTTCCATGCAGCTAGCTACAGCATAATGCTTTGTCCCTAAGATGACTTGAGAAGCTCTTAAAAATGACTTTTAGTCATAATCTTGCACTCCTTTTAACTTTCTGACAGGTTTAAAGCTCTTAGCCTCAGCCAGTCGGGATAGATTGATTCATGTCCTGGATGCTGGGAAGGACTATAGCTTGCAGCAGACCCTGGATGAACATTCTTCTTCCATCACTGCAGTGAAGTTTGCAGGTAGAGAATCACGGCCTCCCTCTAAAGCTGGATTTATCACTGCTGTTGTCCCATTGTGGCTGCAATGTAATTTTAGCTAGGCCAATTTGAAGCTGCAGCTGCCTTTTTTATGTCATCTTTTGTAACTGCAGTCCTAACAGAAAGTGGTATGTGACAATACTTGCCTTTTTTTTTCCTTTTGGTTTTCTTTTTCTTCCTCCCCACTCAGTAAACCTCTCCTGATTGAAGTCCTCAGCATTTCTTTGGGAAGCTGTTTTCTGTAATGATTAATTCCCCTTAACTGATGTCAGATGGCTAAATGTTATTCTTAATGAGGAGAACTGTGGAACAGTCATTGTCCCAAAAATTCCCCAAACACACCAAAAAAAGGTTTCAGTATTAGCTAGTCACAAGTAAATTTGTCATTACAAACCAGTGTAAGACTTTGCATTCTTGGTGATGGAGCATGTTGCATCCCAAGCACTCAGTTACTACTGATGGTCAGACACTATGTTGTGCTGTTATCAGAACAGCAAGAGTTGGCTACTCTGTCAGGGGAAGCTGGTAGCCAGGAAGGCAGGCAAAGGTAGTGACCTCACTGACAAAGGGAAAGTCCCACATTACCTGAACAGGGTGGAACAGATCAGGTCCAATGGCAGTAACTAGATCCAGTCCAGATCACCAGACCTATCCATAGTGGTAAGACAGGTCAGCAATTCCAGGTCTTGATCAGTCTGGAGACAGTTGTCAAGGTCAGCCACAGTTCAATGCCTGCAAGGCAAGCCTGTAGCAGCAAGGCAGGTTTGAGTTCAAATCAGGAATCTGAGTCCATGGCTCAGGGTCAGCACTCGGATCAGTGGGGTATGTGTCCAGGCCACGGTGTGGCGGCAGTGCTGCTGTGTTGTAGCTCAGTTGGGGGACTCAAGGATAAGAACCTCAGCTTGAAAATAGCTCCTGAGTGAAGGCACTTCACTGAAGCGTCATAGCAGAGGCTCCCCAAAGCCACTGTGTAGCTTTTTCAAGTTTTTTTTTTTTTCTTGAGCATCTCCAAGGCCAGCAAAAGTTTCTCTAAGAGGTCTGTCTTGTCAGTGAGCTGGACTTGAATGCTTAGCTCCTGGGAGATGAGGGAACTGGGCTCAAGGCCTGACAGCTGAGGCCTTTGTGCTGGTCTGTGAGCCAAGTGCAGGCTTGCTCTAAGTGGGTGCAGTTCAAGGGCCTGTGTAATGTTGGATCCATTTACATTACTTGGAGTTTTATCAGGTGTTGCTTTGCTGAAGGAGTGGATTGGTTACAGAAGACTGCTAAGGGAAGAAGGAAAGCCTGATCATGCAGGAAGAAAGGGCAGCAAGAAACAAATTACTTTATGGTCTGAAAAGTGCCTGTTGCCTGTTTTCAGCTCATGCCGAGTGTGAATGTGCTGTATTGCTGTAGGGTGCTGAGGCACATAGAGAATCAGCACATGAACATACTAGTGAGGGAGAAGACAGAAGTATGTTCTAATCTGTTTTGTAAAGCTGTATTAAGGCCTCATGCACTCTGAGCATTAGCAACAAATGCTGTCCCTGAGAAAGGGGCATCTGTTTTGCTGCTTTGGGAGGAGTCAGGTTTAGCTAATCAGAGCTATTAGCTATTCTGCAGAGCTGGAATAAATAAGCAGTGGTATAAATTGAAACATTTCCTCCACCTTGTGTTTCTCTTTTGTCTCCTGCCTTCTTGTTCCAGCCAACGATGGGAAAGTACGAATGATAAGCTGTGGGGCAGACAAGAGCATCTATTTCCGCACTGCACAGAAGGTAACCTTATCACAGCTTTTTGTGCACTTTTTATTAATCATCTCTCCACAAAGGAGCTACTTCAAAGAATGATTTCAGAGTTTCTGTATGAGCTTGTTGCTATTTCAGCTTCAGTGTCTCCCACTGACTCGATACAAGAGATTACGTTTGGAGAACTAGTGCTGTAAAGCATGCAGCTAGTCCCAGCCTGACCTCTCACAGCAGTTCCTCTAGTAGAGAGCTGTTAGGATATCTGCTTTTCTTTTACTGACAGAGCTATTGTGAAGAGTGGTGAAAGAGTATGGGCTGGAGGGATGAGTTTGTTGTGCCTCCAGTCCTTGCTGCTTCCAGCAGCTCCCTGGGAAGGGTTGTTTTGTGCTGGCTGTGTGAGAAGACTCATTTGTATTTACTTGTTTATAATAATGGGTTAACTACTTGATTTTAAGTCTTTCCCCACATGTTTAGACAGGAGAAGGGGTTCAGTTTACCCGAACACATCACATTGTTAGAAAGACCACTCTTTATGACATGGATGTGGACCCCAGCTGGAAATATGCAGCTATTGGATGTCAGGACCGTAACATCAGGTTAGTTTAGTTCTCACTTTGAAAATATGTTTTCAGTCATAAATGAGGTGGCCCCATTGTTCCTCTAGGTTCTTTGATACAGTGTTTTCAAAGAGGTCCAAGGCCTCACCTCACACTGTGAGGCTGAACTCTGCCTCTCCCCTCACTGATAAAAACTGTGGATATATGCAACTCCCCTTGGGACTCTTGGCTTCTCACTGGTTTGGTCTGCAGAGTAAACCCTTTCCACTGGGAGAACAAGGGTGCCTTTCTTGGCACATCATTGAGCTATGGGGTAAGAACTTCTGCACTGTGATAATTTTGTGTTTGAAGGTATGTCTAGTGAGAAGCTGTGAGGTCCTGTGGAATACCTGGGACTGTGAGAATCTAAAACTGAACTAGGTGTGACTGTCTTTGGACAAATGGAGTCCATTCTCTGCTCTCTTTTTTATCCACTTCTCGTATCTGTCTTGTAAGCAAAGGAGTCTCTCTGTAGTTGTAAGTCTTCTGCTGTTGCAGCTGGGTGAGACGTTGAGAGTTTTGGTCATAGCTGAATATCACTAATGGTTTTGTATTCTAACATAAATAAAGTGTCTTGCTCTCTCAATCCTTTCTTCCAGTTGCGGGTATTTTTACATCAGGAAGGACTGATGGATTATTGGCTTGATAATAAAGCCTCAATTTTAATTCAGTTGATCTGCCTCTACATTACTTTTGAGGTTGTTTCTTCAACCATTTAAATGATTCGTGGTTATACTTCATGGAGATAATTTTTCCACTTCCTGTGGCTTGGCCCTGTTTCCTGTGTTTTATGTGGAAGGAGGAACAGGGAGAAAAAAGGATCCAGGTGATAAGAGTCCCAGAGCAGCACTTGGGCAAAATGAGCCATGTTGTCTTATGTCATCCCCTCAGGGTTTTCAACATAAGCAGTGGAAAGCAGAAGAAGCTTTACAAGGGGTCCCAAGGTGAAGATGGCACCCTCATCAAAGTAAGCTGTTTTCTTTTTCTTCCTTTTTCATTTTTTCAGCTTTTATGAATGTAGCTCAGGGCCAAGAAAATTAATTTGAACACAGTGAATTTTTGTTGTTGTTGTTGTTTGCTTGCTCCATATTCTGTTCTTAACTCTGCTTCTGCGTCTGCCTACCTCTGTCCTTAAGGGGTGGTAATGTGTTTGTGTTCCATCAAGCTAAAATAGGAAAAGAGTCAATAAATGCTGAAGGTGATGTATGATTTTTTTTCTCTGTCCTGTTTCTGAAATAAGTCACAGGCCCATGCTGTAAAAACAAGTAGAACTGCACCAGTATCTGTCAGGAAATTATTTAATCTGGTTAATTTAATCCTTTACTTTCTGCTCCAGAGGGCTCATTCTGGCTTTCTTGATTGTTTTTGTTAGGATTTTTTAGGTGGAGATGCCTGTTGATCAGTGTTTGTGAAGTGGTTTTCAGAGGGCAAATATAAGTGAAACTCTGAGTTGATAAAATTAAATAGCATCTGCCCTGAAAAGCCTGGGTCTTGGAGTGCTGGACAAGCCTGGTAACTGCTTAGGGAGAGTTGGTTCGTGTTTTCCACCTGTTGAGTGTGCCCTGTAGGGTAACATGCCTGCTTCTGCCACCATCCAGGGCTTACCCTGGTAAATCAGGTGTGTTCAAGATTCAGAGTTGAGTGATGCCAGCACATTGGAATGTAGAGGAATTGCATTCTTGTCTTTAAAGTGGGAAAACCAATTGACACAACCAAAATATCTCTCAAGTTAAGTTGCCGAACAAACTTAATTTAATTTTTCTTTTCACCGGTAACTTTCCTACATTTTAAACCAAATACTTCTGTTCAGCTGCACAGGTTGACAGTATTATTAGTAGAGACTGGAAGGAATGTCCTGTGAGGAGCAGCTGAGGACTTTGGGTCTGTCATGTTTGGAGAGGAAGAGGCTGAGAGGTCATCTCGGGAGGAGGTTAAGGATGAGGAAGGGAGGTGGAGAGGGAGGTGCCAATATCTTCTCCCTGGGATCCAGTGACAGGATGTGTGGGAGTGGTTCAAAGCTGAACCAGGGAGGTTTAGACTGGACATTAGGAAGCATTTCTTTATTGAGAGTTTGGTCAAACACTGGAACAGGCTTTTGGGAGAAGTGGTCAAATGTCTCAAGCCTGACAGTGTTGAAGATACACTTGGTCAATGCCCGTAATAATAAGCTTCAATTTGCTCAACCTGAATCAGTCAGGCAGGAGTAGATGATTGTTGTAGTTCCCTTAGAGCCGAAATTATTGATGAGTGTCAGTAAGTGGGCAAAAAGGGAAGGGAAAACAAACAGTTTTGTTCAGTGTCAGCTCTTCTGTTTTTTCTGTTTTACAAAGAAAGAGAAGTTCTCTTTTTCTATTATAATTCCTACAGATATTTTATAAGACAGAGTAATGAAAATGAAAAATTGATGCTACACTTAATTGCTGATAAGCTTAGGTGCTTAATTGTATCTTTCTCAGACCAGAAACAAAGAAATGTGCTGGGAGCTGGATTTTTGTTAATAACATCCTTTGGTATTTTGTGGGCTTTTTTTCTTGTATATCTGAAGTGGAGAATCTGAATTATTTTCAATATTGCTTTGTTTATTTTTAAGACAGTTATGTAACCAGGGGATTATGGTTATCTCTGGAATTTAAACTTTCGTGACATGTTGTTCTGAGATCATAATATGCATTGCAGTTTAATTAGTACAACCCAAACACTGATGCTGGAAGCAAAAGATACAGCAACAAAATAAAAATGAGAAAAAAAACCCAAACCCCTTACTTAAGTGCCATGTTTCCCTCAAAAAACAGGTATTTTCACTCTCATTTTCTTAAAAACTCTATAAAGAGCAGAGAAGGACATTTGGTGGTGACAGTAGCTGTAGTTGCCGTGTAGTGCAGCTTTAGACCTGGTAAGGTATTTGGAGGGGATTTTGTATTTGATCCAAGATAAAGCAACAAATGGGTGCATATGAAAAAACAAACAACAAACAAACTAGCATGAAAATGGGAGTTGCAAATGCTGGAGATTTAATAGTATTGTTATCAAAGACAGTTTCTTGGCAGTGTTGAGTTCTTTTTCAATTTCTTCCTCAAGACTGGAATTTTTAATATTTCCCTTAACTCTGTCAGCTCTGAATTTTTTTTTTTTTTTTGTGGCTGGAGTGGGGAAATGTTTTGGGGTTTCTTATTGTTTTGTTTTGATCTTAACATAGAAGAAAGTAAGACTCCAGTGGTTAAAAGAAAGTAGGGGAGAGAGGCGTAAGTCTGTTCATTGATAATGATGTAGTCATGAAGGCATTTAATATGCCTTTGGGTTGGAGATAGGTCTTAACAATTCAGTTAGGTTGGAGAATTGTCCTGGAGTGCTGGATAGTCTGGTACTCAATTCGAGGCCTGTGGGAGCTACTTGCATTTTATTCTGTTAAATACTATGACTGTCTTGGGTATTCTGGACCGTTTTCGTGTAGTTTGAAGGTACATTCTCACCAGATCTTTGCATTCCTCGTCTCCTAAACCAGGTGCAAACGGATCCATCTGGTCTTTATATTGCAACCAGTTGTTCTGACAAGAACCTCTCCATCTTTGATTTCTATTCTGGCGAGTGTGTTGCAACCATGTATGGACATTCAGGTAAGGCACGTAAACTCCTGGATATGCAGTTTTTCTGCTCATGACTATATAGTTAGGGTCTGATACTAGTCAAAACTTTCTGAAGGTTCCTCACCACCAAAGTTTACCTAATTGGTATTTTTGAATAGGTTGTAGTTGGAATAAGTTGTAATGGCTTAATTCATTGCAATTTCAACTTTTGCATTTTGCACACAAGCACACACACCTATCCAGCTGTGTATTTGTTTACACAGTTTTTCTAATAGCCTATAAGGTAGTCTGTTTTTCAGTGTATATTAGGTTTCATTATAGTATACCCTCAGCTCCTACCTTACAGGGACTATTCTGTTATAGGCAAAAAGAAAATTCAGTCTTTGTGTATATTTTGCCATAGGATGCCCTTTCCATGTCAAGCCTAGATTCTTGATTAAATGGTTATGTGGCATATTGATCGCTTAAGTGTGTTTGCTTTAATCAGAATTTGAATTACTGAATACAGATAGGCGATTTGCCTAATGATCTCTTCTGCCATTGGAATAATTCAAGGAAGACCTTTTTTCTTGTGCTTTATTTCACACAGAAATTGTAACCGGGATGAAATTCAGTAATGACTGCAAACATCTGATCTCTGTTTCTGGTGACAGGTAAGAGGTGTTTGCTTGTTTGTGATATCGGCTCATACCATCTCACACTGAATTTAACATGTCCTTAAGGAAGATAAATTTTTTTTTTTGAGAGATGTTTTATGAATTCCAAATAAACTGCAGAGCTTTCTGAATCCTTAATATGTGCTCACAGAGCTTATTTTATCCTTCCAAAAAATGAGATACCCATGTGAATTACTTTCCTTTTCTGAGTGTAAGTACTATTCCCTGCTGGAAAGGAGCCAGAGATGTTGCCTGTTTCCTGGCCAGCCTTCAGGTCTGTAGTTTAAGGCAGCTTCTGCTGTATTTACCAGTGGTGCCAAAACTTCTTGCAGTACTTCCCTTGGTGAGGTTTCACCAGGTGAAAGAGCCTGTCTGGCAGCAAAAAGGACAGGCCTGTCCCCACTTTTTGGTCCTGTCCGTGTGATCCTCTTCCTGGCTTCCCTGAGTCAGCAGTGGTGCTGCTGACCCCTCATTCAGCAGATTCAGGTCACTACATCAGCACTACCCCAGATGAGTTTTCTGCTGATTAGTGAGCTAAATGAGTTCATTAAAAGCTTAAGTAATCACCAGACTGAGCCCAAGGGGAAAAGGAGAATATATGCTGAAGATGATGATTATAGAGACCCACTATTTCTGAAGTCAATGAATGCTTCAATCAGCTAAACTGAATAAAATTTTTGCTTTGAGAAAGATGGCTCCTGGAATGCTATTACAAGTCCAGAGCAACCCAGATTCTGTCTTTCTTTTTCTTTTTTTATTAATAAAACACAGTTGAATTGGAAAGAGAGCTTTGGAGGGTGAGTTGTTACAGAACATAAAACATATAATCTTAAATCTCATCTGTTGGTTATTTCTGTCTTTCAGTAAAAAACAAATAATTTAGTTTTCTTCTTTCTTTACCTTTCATGTATGTAAATAGGTTAGGAAAAAAGGTGCTGGAAAGAGAGTCCTTTTGTTGTGGACTTCTGACAAATTCCAGAAACTTGGAAGGTTTGAAGTCCTCAATCATCCTTGTGATTTAGTGTAGCATTCCCTTATTGACATTTCCATGAGCAAAAGGGTAATTTTCTTCACTAAGGGTGTGGAGGAAGAGTGGGTGAGAAAGGAGAAGAGGATTCATGAAGAACTTTGCTGCAAGGAGGTGAGAAAGCGTTTTTCAAAGGAGAACAGAGAAAATAGTCTGTTTACACATGGCAGCATGTGCAAAGAATAAAACTAGGAATAGAAAGAAAAACAGAGATGATAAAGGGCACAGGGTCTATGAGATGCATGTGAGAGAAATACTGCAAGGTAAGAAAAAACCCAAACCAACCCCCCCACTCCAAACCCCAGTAAAAGGGGTAGGTGGGAACATGTTTCCATAGAGTTTGTGAATGCTAACGTATTCACAAGTTCCTGTTGTTTGCTGCTTATCTTTAGGTTTGATGGCTGTGGGAGTGGGATAAAGTAACAATCCAGGTTTGTTTTCAGAATGTTGTTTCCTTCTTTTCGGTACTTTTTTCAGCAGCAGATTATGGCTGTTACTTCAAGAGAGCTGCTGCTTGAGGGGAAGCAGCTGGTTGCCATCATTCCTAGGCACAGTGCCTCACCCCTTTCTCCTTGCTGAAAAGCTCATTTGGAGAGAGTGACTGTGTGTTCACTGTCAGTGGGAAGTGTTTGTGGTTTCAGTAGCTGGAAGTGATCTTCTGAGCATGACACTGAGAGCAAGAAGCGAATTTTTCATTTTTCATTAAAATCTCCACAGACTGCAAAAAGGGGCTTATGTTTTCTGTTTGTGTGATATGGAAATGAAAACCTTTTAAACTGTCTCCTCATAAGAGATAAAAAATAGAGAAAATTCAGGTATTTGGGATCCTGATGCCTTTAACATTTGTCTCGTGTCAGGGAGACCAGATTTCATGGTCATTGTTCAAAATGGCAAAGCAAATTAATTTTCACAGACTATCAAAAAAGAGGAAAAAGTCGCTCATTGAAAAGTCTTCCATGAGTTGGAGTACCCATGAGTATGCAGGTACTGATAGGTCTTGAAGAACTGGATTAAGTCCTCTTTGGATTCCAAAGTATTATGCAGGATTTTAGAAGTGATAGCAAAACCACCACCTGTTTCTGCATCAGTGTAAGTATACCCAGCTAGACAGGAAAGATGGCTAAGATTAAAAGAATTAGTTAGCACTGAGGTTAAATTTCAAAGACAGTGTGGGTCATTTTACTTTCTAGTAGTTGAAGATGAGATACAGTATTCTCTAATTTGATAAGGAATATTTTTTTAAAATATTAAATAATATTTAAATAAAGACTGAATTTCTGAAGAAATTAATTGAGACCACACTCTTTGTTTCCCTGTCTCAAAATTTTTGAATCCATTGACCAAATTTAATCAAATTTCACAGAATATTCTAAATTGGAAGGGACCCACAAGGATCATGGGTCCAACTCCTTAAGTCAATGTCCCATATGGGCCCATGGGAACCCATGATCATGTTACTAGCACCATGCTTTAACCAACTCGGCTAATGGCCATATAAATTCCTTGTAAATGTCCTGGAGGGAGTCCCAAGTAAAACAGTAGAAGCACCCTGACTGAAAAAAGTACTGTCATGTAACAGTTAAGCTTGTTATACCACAAGGACTCTGTGGAATAATGGGCATTAGGAAGGCCTTGCCCATGAGGGTAGTTGCAATCAGAGGCTGCAGTTTAGCCGCTGTTAGAGAATGCAAAGAACATCTGTAGGCTCCACTTATCCTGCTGACCACAGAGTGACTTGTTACGTTATTTCCTTCAGCAACTGGTCAAATAAAGGTAACAGAATCAGACACAAGTCTGTGCAAATACCTCTGCAGTTGCTCTCGCTCACAGGGAGTCTTTGCCAGGCAGGTTTTACCCTTTTGTCATGAGGCTTGTGATAGAATTGAGTTTCTGTTTCTGTGTGTATCTCCCTGCCGCAGACAGAAGGACTTGTTTGTCTCTGCAGTGGGAATTAGTATAAATAAACTAAACTGAGACTTGATCCAGCCTCACCTTTCCCTCTTTTAGCTGTATCTTCATCTGGCGTCTGAGCTCAGAGATGACCATCAACATGCGGCAGCGACTGTCTGACATGAAACAGAGAGGGAAGCAGGCAGAGAAGTCTCCTCCTCACCAGGCAGCTGGACTCATGAGGTGAGCACAGCAGACTGAGAAGAGGTGGCTGGCTTTGCAGGGTGGGATGTGAAAAGTGTGGCACTGGGATTCAACTGTAAGGTTTCTACTGTTTTCACTGATAGTGTCTTCCGAAAGTTCTCTTATTCTTCTGTTGGATTTGCCATGGTTTTTGTGCCCCTCTTCTTTGAGTATAGAAACCAGACGGTGATCTTCCAGACTTACTTAGTGTGCTTTACTGATTGCAATGTATGTGCAATGCCTCTTCTCTCTTAATTTAGTTTAATAATGTGATCAGAAACTTTAATGAGCAGTTCACCTAGGAATAATGAGCATAGTACACTGCATCCCACCAGGGAAGCCATGATCCTTTATGAATAAAGTTCTCTGGATCTAAGCTGAATGCAATTTAAAGACTGTTTTCTGCAGTGTCAGTACTGAAGCATACCTGTGAGATGTACAAGTTTGCTATGTTGAGCAAAATTCTGAAAGAGTTCTTACAGTTGTGCTATTTCTTTGTTAGCTATTTTCTGAGACTCTGAAAAAACTCACTTAAAATAATTATAAATAATAAATATAAAAATAATTTAAACGGGATAAGCTCTTGGCAGCTAAATCATATTACTATTTTGTGCTCGGTAAACCACATATCTGAAAACAAACTACTACAGCCTGCAAGCTGGATAGATGCAAGTTTATCTGGTGACCTTTCTGTAAAAAGTGGTGCTTCTTTTTTTAAACGGAACAAGAGTGACGGGATTTTGGATTGTTAGTGCAATGTATTTGGATTCTCTGTAGTTTGTAAGTAGCTGAGACTAGTTTGATTGTAAGCAGTGTAGAAGAGAGTCCTGACCAAGCTGATACGAGATCATAGTGGGGAAAAAAATAAACACAGATTTTTTTTTTTTGTTTGTGTGTTCCACAATTTGCCTTCTCCAAATGATTTACAAATTGAATTCTGGATATAAAAGTACCAAAGCATTGGAGGTTTTACCACACTGGTTGTTGAGTATCACGAGGACCTTCCCACTCCCTTTGGGAGCAAGCAGTGTTGAAACAAGTCTGTCTGCATAGTTTTGTTTTGCAAAGTCTTGATCTGATCTGCTCATTCTTGGAGTCTTGTCTAATAACTGCTTTTGGTAATGATGCTGGGAAAACTCAGGAAGCCTTTTTTTTCTAGCCAGAATTCTGGATCTGTCAAGCAATGTGCTTTTTATAGCAGTGTCTCCATTATTCCAGCAGCTGCAGCCTTACCCTACCAAGGCTCAGCCTGTGGCAGATAATCCCAGTCGTCCTCCACGTGAGGTGATACTTGTTTCCGTCACAGACGCTTGCTGAAGGGTGGTGCCAGTGCAACGCCAAGCCCAGAACTTTATTAAACTTGTTTGGTTGCCTCTTTGCAAGCCTGGAATCTACTTGTCAGCTTTAAAAGCTTGTTTTCAGTTTTGATCAACTGCTGTGGTTCCTGGAGATCAGCAAAGACATAACTCCAGAGCACTTTGGATTGGGACTAAAGATGGAAGAAGAGACTATGGGACCAGAATTTTTGAGGTGGGAGAAGGAAAACTAATGAACTTGAGTAAGACTGGTTTTCTGGATGTCCTGTACCTGTTCCAGTTGTTTCCAAAGTCTGTCTGTGTAGGTTGCAGTGGAGGGTTGAGATGTACCTTGTGGTGTAAAATTGTTGTCTTGAAAGACCGACAGTAGTATGAGAAAGCTTCTTGCCTGGTGGTTAGTCATTAGTTCTACAAGTTTTTCTCTAAAACAAGATTACTAGAATTTGGCGGGGGGAGTAACATATTCTGCTAGTTCCATGAGTGTATTACACGATGAATAATTAAATTAGTACTGGGGTAAAAAACTGATCTGAGGAGGTAGTGATCTGAAGGTTTCCAATTCAGCACAGTGCTGTTTGTCTAGTTCTGACTGTCAAGGCAGGAATTGACCCAGGTGAGTAACACTGGGAGTGTATTTGGGTCAAACCAGTGCTCCATGAAGCCCAGTATTCTGCCTGTGACAGTGGCAATGGAAGATGCTATTTTGTGAGACCTGTGAGCCTTGCTACATGAACCTTTGTGGCCCATTTGCCTTATGCTAGGTTGCTATATCAGAGATGTTAGGAGGTACATCTCTACCTGGTTTCTACAGTATTTGGTCATGGACCTATTGTCCACTGAGTTTGTATGAATTCTTTTTGAACTTTTTAATATTGTCAGCCTCTGCAGCCTCCTTTTGTGACAAGTTCCTGGAGTTCGCTGCTCTCTGTGAAAAGGAGGACTTTTTTGTCTGTGTTAAAACACATTCCTACTAGTTTTTTTGAAAACCCTCTGCTTCTGAATATTGTGAGCTTTGGTGAACTATTGTTCTGCATCCAGCTATCAGTAGTGCCCATGTTTTGTAAACTTATATCATAACCTCTCTTTATCCAACCTGCTCTCTGAACCGAAGAGTCCCAGCATTTTCAATCTCTCAAAAAACTTTCAGAGACACTAATGTTTCTCGTCTGAATGATTTCTCTGACTCACCTTTATGGGACTTTGTATTATTTTGGAACTGATCTGACCTTTATGACCCACAGTTCTCCACAGTGTGCCTGAGAGCCTTTCAGTTCTGCCTCTGGTTGTGGTAATTGCAGATGTGTGCTTTTTTCTGAACATGAGGAGCTTTGATAGTTCAGGATAATAGAACTTAAACTCAGTTGATGTTGCTGGTACATTTTTATATTTTCAGTAAAGGAATTATGTAAAGGCCATTTAATAAGGTTTTGATTTTGATCCAACTGTGCACTTATAATTTAGAAAACTTGCCTCAAATTTGTCAAAGGGAATTTTTAAAATGATTTTACTGTGAAATATTTGCAGGGCTTATAGTCTTGCTTTAGCAGAGCATTTATATTTTTTTATATTAATTTTAAAAATCACTTTTTCTGTTGCTTTCCTTGAAGCTCTAGTATAAATAGCAGGAGGTAGAAGTGTTATCCAAATTAAATTGTCTAAAAGTTATATATGTATGCTGAAGAAGTACTGTGTGCTGTCAGATATATTTGGAAAGAAGAGCTCCTTATCAAATTCTCAGTGAGTCCAGGAGTGCTGTGTTGTTTCCAGGGCTCAAAATGGGTCAGGCTATTTCCATATCAGAAATAGTACCTGAGTCTACAACTAACTGCTGCAATTATAACATCAGGGAAACTGAAGTCAGCTGCACTGTGATCTTTGTCTGGGGGAAAGTGGGGTGACTTTCTTTTTAAAACCCTTAGGCATTTGAGGAGGAAGCAGGGGGTCACAATCTGCTAGAGATACCCATCCTATGTTACACTTTCATAAATACGTCCCTAAAGATGAGGACTTTAGTACACGATCACAGTGGGAGTGCTGACAATACACCTCTTTAATTGGATAGTTGCCATTTTTGCCTGCTTTGGGTTTTTTTAAGAAAAGAAAACAGGGTTTGATTCAAGTCATACGGAAGAATACAAAGTACCTGTTCTCAAATGTGTTAATACTAGAAATCCATAAGGACATGTGGCACTTTTAAGTCTATATGTGTGTTCTGAAGACTTTCTAACTGAAGGGCCTTCCCTGCCATTGCCCCCATACTGTCCAACTTCAAAAACTAGGAGCTGAAGAGCAACTGTCTCTGCTGATCTGTACAGAACAAGATCCAGGTTGTAGCAAAGTGGGAGTTTGCCTCTTCTTTGAGGCAACTAGTGATAGAATGAGGGGAAATGGCCTCAAGTTGTGCCATGAGAAGTTCAGGTTGGACACCAGGAAAAATTTCTTCCTTGAAAGAATGGTTAAGGATTGGAACAGGTTCCCCAGGGAAATGGTGGAGTCACCATCCCTGCAAGTGTTAAAGAAATGAGTAGATGTGACATTTCATGATATGGTTTAGTGGGCATGGCGGTTGTTCAGCTAAAGGTTGGCCTTGATGATTTTGGAGGTCTTTGCTAACCTTAATGGTTCTGTGATTCTATGATACTGGAATGGGTTAGTTCCTCAGCAAAGAAGATGAGCAAGGACAATTAAAATGCTTGCTCTAAGTGAGCCACGTGTCATGAGAATTGGACATGTCTATACATGCTATTCTGGAATAGCTACTCTGAAACATTCATTCTGGTAGAATGATGCTTTGGGTTTGGCTGAACCTGCTCTTAGAGGGAATTCAGCAAAGCCCGGAAGTCTTACTCCTTCATTTTCAAAACACTTTCATGTGGTGCTTATTTGGAAACAACTCCAGTTCTTGAAAACTTACTGTACATTACCTGACTCCCATCAAAGTATGAAAAAGCACTGAGAGTATTGAGAAGATGTGTGCAACAGAAGGGCTTATAAGAAAATCCAAGTACATAGGGGAAGGCAGGGAAAGAAAGGAGAAAGTAGTGAAGTCTGAATCGAGGGATTGAACTTGGCCAAGAACAACAGTTAAAATACTCAGGACCTTGGGAACCTAGGTTTCATTTCAGGAATATCTCAGTTTCGAGTCAGTAGGCCTAAGATCCTTTTGAAAATCCCATTTTATTATCTCCCTTCAAGTTACAGGACTGAGTTTGAAAAGTATACTTGAGTTGTAAAAAGGAAGATGTGGAAGAGAGGCATGAGTTTTTGCTGGGATAATGCAAGATAACCTTACATTTGTATCAAACACACATGACTTCATAATTTATCACTTCCTGTGAGATATGAAAAAATACTCATCCAACTTCCAAAATATGTTTTACATTCTCTTACTCTACTGCTTTAAGGATATTGGAACATACTTTTTTCCCCCCCTTACTAATTCTGTCAGTCACCATCTGATGAACAGGGGCCATCTTTATATTTGTAACATAAAAAACATGGATAGTAGTCCTCCCTTCTCCATTTACACCAATGACAGTACACATAGGAGTTTAGCAAACACACAGTCTTGCCTTGCCACATCACCTCATTGTAGTGTGGTATTCAACCAGTTAGATATTAAAATGTCTAATAATCCAAGCCTTCTGTCTCAATAAACTCCTCAAACAGCCATGATGAATACAGACAGAAGGATGCTGTCAAAGTTAGTGATACAAAGTTAATATTGCCTACCATATATAGATATATGTCATAGGAGGAAACATGGCATAACCTCAAACATATTGTGGGCCTTGGACTTTGTTGGGATTCTCCTGCTTAGACAAAAGAACCTGAGAGTGACAAGACGGTCACATGAGGAGGCCGTAAAAAAAGTAAAATAGATGAAGATGGCCAAAAGTAGATGAGGATGGCCAATTTGAAACTGTTTCACTTGAGAACTCTTCAGGCTACAGTCAGTTTCACTCTTTTTTGCCAGAACACCTCAAAGCTCTTCTGAAATGGTTGAGTAGTTATTGCTCAGACACTCTTAATAAAATGGAAATTAATGTTCTGCCACTACACAGGAAGAGAAAATTTAAAGTATCTTAACTGCTTCTTACCATGTTTCAATACTGCCTGCTATCTGTCATCTGCAGGAGGAGTTGGTCCCTTGCCAGACTGCTCTGTATTTGGTGGATGAGCTATTTTTATTTCATGAATAATGCTTGGCACTCAATACCCACCAGTGATATCCTATAAATGTCACTAATGATGAGTTTGGCATTCTAGCTCAAGGCTATGGAGTGGGCACTACTCAAATGTTGGGGATTCTTCTTTCTTCAATTATTGTCTAAAGGGAGTTGGTTCCTTCGGTTCTGTGGACTTAAGGGGTGAAGGGAGGAAGAGGAAGAGGAGAAAAAAGAGAGAGGATAAAGTTCGGTGTTGGTGACTGTCCTTGGTTGGTGTAGGACAATTCTATGCTGGAAGTGCCTCTGAGATCTGTATGGTAAAACTTGTCTTGATCTATTTTAATCGAAGATCTGCCCAAAATATGTTTTACATAATCCTTGTGCTTGAAGGCTAAAATAGACAGCATGGTGCTCATACAGTGTGTGGACTGTGCCTTCAGGTTCCACCTGGCGCAGTCTTTGAAATGAATCTGTATTTTACAGGGTAATTTGCCATAAACTCAAATACTTTCAAACAGATACTATCTCTGACATTTTTGATGTGTAAAACAGTTCCAGAGAGGAAATGTTTAAGGGTGGGAAAAATATTTACCTTTCAGATATAGTCTACCATCTTGACCTTGTCAATTGGCAAAGTCTGAAATGGAAGGCCAAGTTTCATTCTGTTTGACTTTCTCAGACTTGTTTACTTTTGTGCTGATTTCTGTCACCCTTCCACACGTGTAAGACAATTGCTGTGGCAGGGTCTACACAACTTTGTGCAGGGTTTAGCTTGCCCTGTTTCTGAGGTGAGTTGTGCTAGAGTGAGGGCTATTTGGGAGAGCTGAGGCAGCCTGCTGAGTGTGAGTGGAGATAAGGTGGAGAACTGCCTGGTGTAAGGATTGAAATGGTGAGCAATTCTTAATGCAGATCATAATACTCGTTCTAATTCCTACCTTCCAGGCATGAGTCCATCTCTGCCCTGTCCTCTGTGCCTGCACTCTCATCAGACAGTGACAAGGATGGTGAAGATGAAGGGAATGATGAAGATGAGTTACGTGGGCTGCAGTCTTTCCACATTCAGTCCAACTGCAACACTCAGAGAGACTCAGGTATAAATGGGAGAGGGGCATGAGCAGAGATGGAGGAAAATGGCTTGAATGTAAAGGGGGAGAAGATGAGAGATGCTGGCTTAGAGATAACAAGATATGAGCAGAAAAGAGAGACCAAACCAGAAACAGATGGATAGATACCAGTGGGCAATGTGGGGTTGCCCATTCCTGCATCTGAAGAGGGGAACATTTCAGAGTTCTCTGACTAGAAATCCTGTTGTTAAATTCCAAGTTTCTTGCTAGTTCCAAATGGCCAAACAAATTTTGAATTAGCTTCATGGGCTTGGGTCTACAAGCTATTGGAATTCTGCAAAAGCCAAAAGAGATCTCACAGTGGATTCTAGAGATGTCTAATAAAACTTACAGTAGACATTGCCATTATTAATTTGATGTATTTTTACCACAGATGCTACAGTGTATGGGTCCCAAGCCTTTGGGAGGGCACTGCACTGTGGCAAGTGTTCTGCAGTGGGTCTGCTCAGTCAGTGATAATCTTACATAACAGTGTGTCTCCATTAAAATTTTGATACCGTGACTTGGTAGTCGATGGGAAAACATATGTTGATGATAGTTCAAAAGGTGTAAGAATACTGCTTTTGAAGAAAGATGAGGTAAGAGTTTGTTCAAAAGCTGGACTGTTGGCCAAGGATGTCAACTAGGTGTATATCTTTTTACCTTTTCAGATCCAGACCTTACCCTCTCAAGAAGTCTTTCCCATTGGGAAATGAGGAGGGTGAGTTACTAAACCTTCAAATGGTATTTCTTGTCATAGGGAAATGGAAAAAGAAATTTCCACAGATATTAAAAACTTCATTTGCACAGGTGGGAAAGGTGCAGCTGCAGTGAGAAACCTTTGAGAAGCCTCTCTGAAGAATGACTTGGCAAAGATAGACTAGTTTTAAGAGACTAGTGAGTTTATAGACTAGAATTTCACTTGGGATTTTTACATCAGTATCATTCCATCAGGTGTCATGCTTTTGCCTCTTCATTTTTGGTCTGAATCCCATTTGGTACTGAAGCTGTTCATATACTTGGTTCTGAGAAAGACATTTAAATATGTTCAATTTTGCAAGAAGCAGCATCAAAAGTATCATCTTTGCTTGATGGTTTATGATTAAAGGTAGGATTTTAAGCTACCCCACAGATGGTTTTGGGGCTTTTATGGAAATGGACGCAATTGTGTTTTTCTGTGGGTTTTGTGGGTTTTTTCTCATGTTTTTCTGTCAGTAAAACTCAGTCACTAAGACTGTTGTGATTTCCTTTAGGCCAAAGAGATAGCAGCAATCCAGCGCTCGGAGGCACCAATGAATAAGATGCCCCGGCAACGTGGGCGCTGGTCCCAGCCAACCAGCAACATAGAGATGACTGTGAAATCCATGCTTGACTTGCGGCAGTTGGAGTCCTTCTCTGTTTCCCGTTCTCCAAGTCGAGACTCGTTGTCTCAAAACAGCAATGGGGATGACAGAGAAGAGCATGCTGACCTTCCTGTGCACATCAATAAAGTAAGGGCAGTACTACTATGAGGAGGTGAATCTACTCTGAGTGCATCTGTCCTGCATCTGTTTGTTGTTACCTACATTTATTACTAACTGACGCCATTCTTTTTATCATTAGATGTATTCTAAATGACTTCTGAGAAACTTGTTTAGATAACTCTTGTGTAGTTAGTACTCCTGCAATGTGCGACTTTGTCATCTTCTAGCGGAGACTGTGTGGGATCGAGTTTCTTTTCAATGACAGGAAGACCTCATGTTTTCTTTTATCTCTTTGGTTATTTATGTCAAAAACAAGCTGAGAAGTTGAGCTCAGACTTACAGATGTGTACCTGTTAGCTCACACTGCTGGAGAGCACTTTCTTGACTCCAGTAGCCACCGAAATGTGGCTTGTATGATTCCCTTAGTTGTGGGCTGTGCTAGATTAGTAAATTCTCTTTTATTTTGTAATATTCTCTTTTTATTTGTAATTGATGGGTCGCAGCAACTAATGTATGCTCATACCTCATAAGTATAATGCTTGTTTTCCTATAGCAGTCTGTCCCAGTGCCTAACTTCATGAGGGTTTTTCCTTCCTTTATAACTGTGTGACTGAGAAGAGGATTGGGCTTGTTATGGCAGTAAATCAGTTTTTGAGTTGTGGCTCAGTTTTGTGAATTATGTTTATAGAAGGTAATGGAAGAACCTGCTGCCACGCAGCTTACACTCCTGATGTGTGGTCAAAGAGTACTTTACCAAAGAGTCTTAGGGGGTCGCAAACAGGAAACAAAACAGGAAAGTATAGCAGTAGTCTGACAAGTTTAGTAAATAAGGAACAGAAAACACATAGGAGTGCTATGTTTTCTGATCTCAAATTCCTGATCGTATTCTGTGCTGTAATGCATGCTTTCTAGCTATGCACAGCACTTGCTGACTTAACTAGATACTACCAGAGGTTTTCCTTTTTTCTCTTTTTAATTAAACCAGATTGGCAGCTCAGTATCTTCCCAAGATAACGGGTCTTGCATACGACCCCAAATGATTCGGCTTGTGTCTTGTGAAGAGGGGATTTTCTCTCAGGAACTGGAACCTTCGGAGAGTGAGGAATGTGTAATCTACCCTGAGCAAGATGAAATCCATCCCACAGACTCTAGCAGGTTAAAAATAAGCTCTCTGCTGTGCATGTCTTAGATGTTTCTGTTCTGCTTTTCTTGTAGCTTGTGTGGTAACTTGAATGAGTTCATTGATGTCAGGCTTGTTTAGATGAGAGTTTTGTGTCAGGTGGATGCTAAAAGAATAGGAAAATAAGAAGGCACCATTTAAATAATTTTCCTTTGAAGAAACTGCATGGTAGCTGCCTCCTCCAAGGTGTGGTGTTTTTTTGTTGGTTGGTTGGGTTTTTTTTGAGGGTGGATGTTTTTGTTGGGTTTTGTTTTGGGTTTGGTTTTTTTTGATAAAAAGCTTGGGAGCAGCCTTTTTGCTTTCTTTCTTATCTGGGTTGAAATAAGAAAAACTTGGAAGCTGGAAAACCACCCAACAGTTACACATACATGGCACTGAAATATCTGCCCAGGAGAAATGACAGAACACTTATTTATGACAACTGGGAAAGAATTTAACAAATGCAGTATGTGATGACTCTTTTATGGGAAATAGAATGGCTTGCATGATATAGTTGGAATGGAAAAGGACACTGGAAACAGTGGAGACCTTTATTCCTCTGCTGTTTCTTCTGTTTTAATTTTATGTCATTTAATTTTTCTGTGCTCCATTTTATTTTCCTTCCCTCAATTTTATTCTTCCCTTCCCCTCTTAACCTAATGCTAATAGCTGTTTAATTTCATTTGTCTCTCCTGTTCTGCTACAAAGAGTGGGCTGATAGCTTTAGACAGACTTTTATGCACAAGTGCATGCCAAGATTGCAGTTGAGGCTGCTACGTTTTGCCTAGTTTCTCTATTTTTCATTTTCAATTTTATTGTGATAAAATTTGACAGAGTAGACCCATGTGCTGCTCCATTGTGTAAGAAAGAGAGGCCCTCTGGTGATGCTGAATACAGACTGGACACATCTCAGTGTACACAAAGTTTGGGATCTGCCAGGGGTAGTTGCCATTCAGTTCAGTTGAGTGACTTCTGCATCCTACCTTGCACTGAAGTACATTTAAAATCAAAGTTTCATAAAGTGGAAAACTGAAGTCCTTAGGCATAAGGCAGAAGAATGGTGGTAGTGACATTTGACAAACTAAGATTCATGAAATCACAGCAGAAATCAGGAACCCTGTCCTACAAAATTGTATTTTTGTAGGACGTTCTTCACCAAATTAGTTTTTCTTTAACCCAGAATCTTCTATATTTTGTATCAGAGAAGGTGCCTAAAGAGTCAGATCATGAACATGGGAAAAATAGTGTATTAAAGCTTAAATCTATGGCAAACTGGAGTTTCTCTCATGCAGGTATAGGCCTGATTTTAGTCCCTTTTTTGTCACTTAGACCTCTACATTTGTTCCTCACCTCTGCTGGAAATCAAGCCAGAGCATTGTGGTTCTGGTGCCTGGTAACCATGGGAACTGACAACACCCAGAAAGTCAGACAGTCCCCTTGGGACTTCACTGTCCAAGCTTAATGAAATGCAAAAAATATACTGTGTTATTATGACAGAAATGAACTTCTTTTTCTCTTTAAAGCCTTACATTTTTAATCAAAGGTGTTACTAACACAGGTAAGACCTTATTAAAGTTAAGATATGCTTCTTTACCTGTAAAACAAATATTCTTCTAGTGCTGTATCTTCCTGTCTCTCTTGTAGTGAGTTCCAGGTAAAAGCATTGCCCCATGGGAAGCTATGTAGAGGTTATCACAGTAATGGATGCCCAGACAAGCACAGTCCAGACAGTGCTTGCTCTGTAGATTACAGCAGCAGTCGTCTGTCCAGCCCAGACCATCCCAATGAAGGTAAGATGCAAAGACATTATAAATGTATTTATACATACTCTCGATGAGCTGAACTGAGGTCACATTTCTATTAGTCACAGTAGTACTGCTGTAAAATTCAGGTGCATTTGAACATACACATCAATGAAGTCATTGTAGAAGCAGGAGTTGGTGCACTTCCTTGTGCATCTTTGGCTTTAGATGAGGAGGTTTAGTATTGATTATCCCATAGGCTCTGTTGTTTGTGGGATATGGTGGATTACAAAATTATCACACATAATACTGACTTTAACATTCTATGTTCAATTTAGCGTCTTTGTTGAATTTGTTTTTTTTTAACCTGGCTAATGTTACTCTGATTAAGTTGTTACAACATTGGGGGTTTTTTGCCTTTTCCCAGATTCTGAAAGCACTGAGCCCCTGAGTGTAGACGGTGTCTCAGACCTGGAGGGAGAAGAAGGAGAGGAGGATGTGGGTACTAGCATGCCAGAGGGAGAAATTCCACAGATACCTGATCAGGAAAAGTTCCTCAAGGAGCATTTTGGGACCCTGAGCAACACTGATGGAAAAGGTACATCTCTGCTCAGTCGGGAGACTTTGTGAGATCACTCCTGATTTTTCTCCTGTGTAAACCAAACCAGGCTACAAGTTTTGCTAAGCTTTCATGGATATGTGTGTACAGGAGTGGGGGAAAATGGAGAACAGTGTCGAGAGGCCTGAAGAAGTGTGACATCTCTTAGCTCCATTGGTCTGTGTATAAGTTTGTGTGGGTGAGACTGAGATCTGTGTCAGTTTGCCTTAAGTGTTTTCCCTGGAATCCTGAAGAGCTGCTCCCTGGTTCCTGGACTTTCCTGTTGCATACGAAGGTATTAGCTGTGTGTTCACCCCCCTCATAGGTGACACGCAGTGGCCTCTAGTGGTTTATCAAGGCATAGCAAATGTCACAAAAGAAAAGACTGAAATGCTGGGTGGAGGGAGAGAATAAGAGGAGACATCAGAGTGGCAGAGGAACTGGTTTGTCTTTATCGACCAACTCCAGAGAAAAGCATATCTTTTTAGAATTGATAATGGTTTCAGGCAGCAATATCTATGTGAGTTGTTAGTTTTCTTTTTTTTTCCTTCCCCCCGTCTTTGATTGTGTTGTTTTCTGCTTGATGCCAGCGCCTCTCAGTCTTACAGGCAGGACAGGACACAAAGGGAAGTGAAAAAGGAGGCATAACCTTAGGGAGAGTAGCAGCTTAAGGCAGAGTGAAACTAGAACAGAAAAGTCAAAGCAAATGTAATTATTTCATTTGCTGTGGTTTTAGCTCAAAAAAATCATCTTGTTTTGAGGGAACACTCGGTAATCTCTGTGATAAGAAAATGCATGTGTCAGAATGTTTGTTCTGTAACTAAACTGCTCATTTTTCTCTCTCCTTTAACAAAATTTTTAGGTGGCTCATGTAGGAATCTGGAAAGAACTGAAAACCTCACCATTTCCTCTCGCTTTCTTTCCCAGTCTCCGGCTCTCAGGTATGGCTCAGCTTGTTTTGAGTGTTTCTGTCTCTATTTTTACTGGTATGAGCAGGTCTCATGCTCGGTCCTGCGTGAAAATAGTTGAGCAAACTTCTGGCCTTGGTGTGCCTAAGCACAGCAAAGTGTTTGCAACCAGCCTGCCAGGTGCTATGCTGACCTTTTGTGATTTGGACAGGCTATCCTGGGTCATTTTAGCTGTTCTATTTCTTCCTAAAGCAACACTATTGTTTTGTTCTTTTTCCTCTTTCAGCAGTATGCTTCATTGTTTCATGAGTAATGCCTTGATTAAGTTGGATGAATCGCTAATAATCTAGTTTACTCTTCACTGTTTATGCTCTGTTTATTCTTTTGCATTTCATTCAGCTTGGACAATGAGAGTAGACTTGTCAAGTTTCCTTTGTTTTACAGTCCTTTCTTAGCTTTGTTTCTCGGTCCCATGCCTTCACAGGGTGTTCTGTTGTCTCATACAAAGCCTGATGGGGATATTATTCTTGAAAAAACCCTCTGCCCTAAAGCACCCCAAAAGAGCTCTCCAAGCTGTTTCCCTTGTTGTTAAAAAAACCCCAACAAAACAAGAAAAAATCAAACAAAAAAATGAAGTAAATATTTTCATTGATTTGGGTTCATAAATGTTTAGAACAAACCGATACTCCGGTATTTCTCTAAAATGATAACCTGAAATCTCTGCTCAAAGAAATTTCCTTGTGTAGGGCTGAGCAAATTTGAATACATCTTCTGTGGTTCACCAGCTGTGTCTGGATTCACCATGTTAGGGAAAGTTGTTTGTTATTGCTGTATTCAGCTGCTGTTGCCGCTGTCAGGAGCGCCTCATAGTCTGTCTCATGTTGGGACCATATGTTTGGGAAGAAAGCCAGTGATTAGCTATTGTGTAAACTTCTAGAGAGTTGCAGTGATGAGTTCAGTGATGAAGGAAGTCACTGGTGTTCTAGAGTTGTAACAAGGGAGGTAATTTTAGGTTATGAAAACCTCTGGGCTTTTAATCCGTTCAGCTGTTCAAACATTGAAAGTTGCCTCCTTTCTGAAATAAGCCCACTGTGCTTGTCTAAAGTGGAGAGGAAGAGGAAATCAGGCTTTCCTCTTGAAGATACTGACCAGCTTTCCTAGTCATTATGCTTTCATAATGTTAGAAAAGCATAGTTACTTCATCTTAGAATTGCAAAGATTTGTTAGTAAGGTGATCTGAGAGAAAAGATCTGACCTGACTTCTCCCAGTCTTCCCTATGCCTGGAATTTTTCCTTCTTGTTTGCCTACCTTTTACAGTGTCCTTCATGGAAACAGCAACCCAATGCCATTTGCGATCGCACAGCCTAGGGTCAAATGCCTGAACACCAGAGCTTGCAGGGTTGAGTAGAGTGAAGTGATAACAGCTTAGGGAATTTTTGACTTAAAAAAGACTAGATAGGGAAGGGCTCTTTATCCTAGAGAAACTGGGTTAATGCATGTTCCTATTTATCCGGGGCAACATACTTACTTGTTTTAACTGAGGTTCCTTTATTGTGTTCTCTAGACGATTGTCGCTTTCTTCATCAAATCTGATACTGGATTCAAAGTCCATTGAGCTGCCAATACAGACCAATCAGTTTACACCAGACCTGTTGAAAAATGACAGCAGCCATCCTGGTGATGCACTGGAGAACAGCCAACTCCTGGAGCATGTAAATTCAAATCAAGCTATTTATGTCCAGAAAAGACACAGATCAGCTTTGGAGCCCAGCAGAGTTGGTATGGCCCCTGGGCGGGTTACTGCCTCCTTTCCAGAAGGCCCTGCAAATACAGTGATGAGAAAGACACAGTCAGTTCATGACCTCGTGCATGAGGGTAAGGACACAGGTTGGAATGAAGGTTTAAACCCAAGAATGAAATGGGGACATTTGAGTAGAGATTTAAATTAAGCTTGTGTCTTCCTGCATTTTGAGGTGCAGGCTTTACATGTCTTCTAACTCCTAGCCCATCAAGAGAAAATATTTTTAATTTGTAATGCAGATGCTGGTCTTCTAATTAGCAATCTCTGGTATTTGCCTGGCAGCTGTGGGAGGAGCATTGGCAAGAGTGAAATGAAGCACTGGCAAAAAAATTCTCTCTTGCTGTGGGTAGTTGCTCGAAGCCAAGACTGAAGCTCCCCAGGGTGGGGAGCAGAGAAAGAAAGAAGGAGGAGACAGTAACAGAGAGTTTACTGTATCCGTGTCCTCTGAAATAACTATTTTTGAAACAACTCATGAACCATTGCTATACATGCAGTTTGTTTAAAGTAATAAAACCCCACCTAATCACCACAACAGCTATATAGGTTTTTGCCTGCTTCCTCTGGCCTCTCCGTTAACACAATAGTCTGAGGTCTCTGGCCATACGCTTTTAAGAAGAAATCTCTCTCATGAGGAGTGCAGCAGTGTGTGAGCAGGATGAGGGATGGGGAAAAAAAGAAAGCTGTTGAGGCTTGGTGATATTACATATCTCTTGGGGGCTGAAATGAGGCACATAGGCAGAAAGTTCTGTTACTTTCCGATTTAGGAATCCACTGCAGGCTCTTGTCTATTTTTGGTATGTTTGTCTGTTTAATTTTCACAGATAAGGGTCCTGGAGTGATATCCTCTGCCAAGCAGCGTCCTCAGACTCTTTTGGTGGTTGAGAAGGATCCCAGACCTAATAATTGCAGGGTGCTATCAGCCAGTATGTTGAAGATGGATGGATCTGGTGCTCTGCTGGCAAAAGATGTCAGGGCTGCAAAACCAAAGTCCTACATGAACCCCACAACCAGCTTCCGGGCTAAGATGTCAAGAAGCGTATCTGTAGGGGAAAATCTGTACCTTGGTTATTCCTCTGAAATGTTGACTGATGGGAGGACTAGCCCTCCAGTGACAGAGAAGACACAATTTAGTTCCACAGGAGAAGTTGAGAAGATTAAGCTACCAGTGAAAGAAAATGTTCCAGTGAAACCCACGCTTCAGCCAGTTGTAAACTGCTCATCTCCCAAGTCCTTCCACAGCAAGTTGGCATCATCAAACCGAGCGCATCTGATTCTTGACATTCCCAAGCCATTGCCTGATAGACCCACATTGGCCTCCTTCTCACCCACTACGAAAACAAAAACCCTGCTTGAGCCACAGTCTCCACAGTCGCCTGCTGGGGCCTCTAAAAAGAAACCCTCTTTTCCTGAGGTTCGAGCTTCCAAGAGGGAGGACCAAACTGCTGGGTCTCTGGTTCCTAGTAGAGAGATCCCAACAGGGCTTGCTAAGGAGAGCCCAGTGCATTGTTCAGCCTCAAGGACAGATTGCCAGGATGAGCCAGGGGTCAGCAATCTAAAACTGAGGGAGTTGTCAGAGAGCCGGCACCTACGGTCTCCTGAGGGCACACTGCCCAGGTGCAGGGAGAGGATCACTGGCATCGCCTGTGTGCTGGACAACCAATCTGGACTTTGCCCACTAGACCCCATCAGGCCAAGGTCTCCTACGTCTATAACTGCCTTGGCACAGGTCTCAGGTGTGCATGGATACCCATCTCTTATCTTCCCCCTTCTGTCTCCTGTCTTTGTGAACCGCCTCACGATCCCATCACATTTCTTTACGTCCAGCTTCTGGCCTGTCTCGTCCTGTCTGCACCTGTCTCGTTCCATAAGCCATCCCCTCAATGGTGAGACAATTCTTCAACCTAACATCTTTTTCTCAGTCTTTAGTTTCCATTTCCTCTGGGTCTTGCGTCTGACAGTCCTTCTTAGCTGAATGTTTTGTAGACCTCAGCACTGTTGTGTTTACAGTGATTTAGCTGTAGGGGCTCAAACCTCTTTCTGGTCAATGCTAAAAGCTGACATGCTGGGAATCCCCTTGAATGTGTAGATCACATCCTCCATACCCCTCTCAGAGCGCATTTGACCAGCAGATGAAGGTACAGGTCAACATGTGCTAGCTTAACAAGGCAAGCACAGATAACTCTGACAGTGAAGTTATGCCAAGCAGCTCAAGCTTTACTTTGTTAATATGCAAGTATACAGGGCCCTGAAGGGTTGCATACAACTTTCTTGCATGAGATAAAGCTTGACCAGGGTGAGCTCCTTGCTGTAGCCCCCTGTGAGAGTGAAAAGGTCTCTGTGCTGCTGTTGCTGTGCTTTGAGAACATGTCTGGATATGCTGTGCATGTGCAGGCCTAGCCTTTGGGTTTGAACATCAAGAACGTGGATGAATCTTTGAATTATCTCTAGTTTGAAGAGGAAGGTAAGAGGTAGAAAACTGTTTCACCTGCTGAAAACAGCTCGGATCTGTTACAGACCCTGGGTTAAGATACTCCAAGCAAATGAAAACTAGTAGACAACTTCAAACTGAAGCAAAAGTCCTGTCCTCCCAAGGCAGGAAAACCTTCAGTGGCAGAGAAGACACAGTTTAGTCCCACATCATCTGCTCTGTTACAAAAACCTCCAGAGGTTTTTCTTTTCACAATCTGAAAGGAAATACACCTTTCTGAGTCGCGCAGTAGAAAGCTGGATCTTAACCACTGCATTGGTACCTTGTACCTTCAGGGGCTATACAGTGCACAGTTTTTTAATCCCTTTTGCTGTTATTGTTCTTACTCATATCTCAGAAGGGATAGCTCTGTAATCCTTCGATCAATTACTTTCTGTGGTGCCAGGCTGTTGTACCATTCATCACAATAGTTAAGCACTAAAGAATTGCAGAAGGTTAATCTGGGTGTGATGCACTGTTATTTTTCTTTTTACATTTCTAGAGGGATCAAACATCCTAAGATTGAAGCACTATTATGTAAAACAGGAAATGTGTTTTGTGTGCAGAACCTGCTGTTCTACTGTAGCTGCTCTGAAAGACAGTGAATTCATCTGAAACTTTCAGACCCTCCCCCCACAGGGGTGAGCTTTCCTCCAGCAGCAGATTCAGCCTGAAGCTGTGGAATGACATTCTACAGCAGAGTTGTACTCTTCGGGTTCCGTTTTCTCTTCTAGATTTGGAAATCAGGCAGCATATAAAATGGTTTTTGCAGAATTTTGCAGAATTAGCACAGATAGCGTAGAGAAAGAGCAAGGTTTTTTTCAGTATTGATTTTTTTTTCCAAACAGCTCCCAAGACAGAATATTTAACAGCATTCTTTATTGAGTTAGATGATGTAGCACTGCAAATCTCCAATATTTTTTTTTCCTCAGTAGACAGCTGTTCAGACTTAAGCTGCTTGCAAACCACGTTTCCCAAATTTTTAGTGGTAGATGTGGGAAAAGCTGTTTAGATCCAAGTTGGCTGTTGCTGTGAACAACTTACTGTGGCTTATGTGAATCACAGTGTAGCAATTTATAGTAAAACTGTAGGGTTGACAGAGACCTGTTCTGCTTCTGACTTTCTCTGTGGCTTTGGGTTTCCACTTAATTTTTCTGTCCTTCCACTTTCCTGCTTGTATAACATCTGCAGATAAAGAGACTTAATTGTTCTTGTTAAAGCATTTTGACATCTACAGTTAAAATGCTGTAGATGTGCTTAATACTGTTGCTGTGTTTAATATTCTATGCTGGTTTCTGAAGAGCTCTGCTCTGCACACCCAAGAGGCAGAAAATGCCTGTTACTTAAGTATGTGTGTTAGGTTTTGCAACCTTTCTCCAGACTGGCAGCTCCCAGGGCTGGAGACCAGAATAAAAAGAATGATCAGAGGAGAAATCCAGAAATAATCATGAGAAGAAACAGCTGGGTTTCAAGCACAAAGAGGGAAGGAAGGGAGGGCAGAAGGCGAGAATCTTGGACTGTACTGAAGCCCACTGTGCTCAAACTCCACGGGTGATTTGGGATCAAAACATGCAGATGGAAGGATTTGTTCATGCCCCTTTGTTTCTGTAGATGTGTTTGTTTATGTATAAATAGATATTTTTTTTTTAGCTGTATTTGTTTATAAATTATCTAGATGTATTCATAAAATTAGCTCAGGTTCCCTCCAGCACGTTCAAAGATGATGTTCTTAGAAGTGGAGAAATTATAGAGCTAATGTGACCAAGTTTTGGTTTTAGGTAACTAAAGGAAGTTGGATGGCCTTTGTTCATGCCTTTGCAAATTGAAGATAACCAGAGATTGTGTGTGTGTCTATGTCTATGTATGTCTATGTTCATGGTAATGTTCTAACTCGTGAAAGTGTTTAGTTTATTTTATTAAAAGATTGCAGACCTTCGACTCTGCTTTGGAGATGATATCAGGTGGGGACAGGCAGAAGATGCTGTCCTTCAGTTGATTGCTTTTATTTTTCAGTTTGGAATTATGTGTAATACCAGTGTATGTCCTGAGTTGCTGAGAAATGTGACTCTGTTGTGATTGAGTTTGTTTGTCAGCACTTCTCTGTACCTCAGTCCTCACTAGAGAACACTAATAATTCAGTATTATCTGTCATCCTCAGTCCTTAGTTGTACACTGTGCAGAAGGATACTCGAGGAGAAAATTGCAGATTTCTGACTACATGGAAACTAAATTAGAGGCTCTTCAGATCAGTCCTTCTTGCCACTGGAAGCCTTAATACAAATTCGACTTTAATTATAATTGAAAATGGGTAATCTGTGACTATCCTTGACTGTAACAAAAATGTGCAACCTAAGAAAAAACATTGCTGACTTTGGAGAGTCTAAAGATTGGAAAAATAGGGGTGTTTGAAACAAGGAGTATCTCTAGGTAATATGAAGGAAAGCTCATGCAGAACTTGCCTATTTAATGATTTGCTGAAACCAGCCCTAGAAATTTAATGAGAAATGTGTGCATGTGGTCTTTCAAATATGTATTAAAACACCTGGTTTTTTACCCAGCTGTGAGATTGTGGATAGTGGAGTGCCTGTGCCTTAACTTGTGTTTTTATTTTTATCTCCCATTCAGAATCAGGCATCAGCATAGAGCAGTGTGAGCATGTGGTATCCGAGCTCCAGGACAGCATGCGCAAGGCCATTCACCTTTACCGCCTGGTGAGTGACCTCAGACATGGCATCTGTTATGGCAGGTTGGCTTTGCAGCCCACAGGCACTGAATGTATGTGCTTGCTGGCTCAAGGTGTTCTCTTGACTGGGTGTTCAGTGACACAAGTTGCCTGTACGCCTGCTTGACTACATCTTAAGCTTGAACCAAGGGAGCGAGGAGCTCCTGATTTCCTGCTTTTGGATTTTCCAATAGTTTGCTGTGGTACTCTGAGCAAATCAATTAACTTTTCTGTCTGTTTAGCCTATCTGTAAACTGAAGATAACGGTATGCTCTTTTTCAAAGGGGTATTAGGGATTTAGTTAATATTTATACAGTGCTTTAGGGATATGAAATATTATAGGAGCTTTATTATCCCCATCTGTTCTTTGTTTTTAATGTATGGGAAAAGGATTAGCAAATGTGAGATGCCATGAGAATCCAGCTGTGAGAGGGAATAAGCAGCCATTTGCCTGTCCCTCTCATGGCCAGACCAGAGTTACGTGCAGAGCAATATAATGGCTCTTAATTTCTTTGCTTAGCACTGATCTGTCAAGTCTTCTGTAATGAGCATGAAACTTCCATGGTGAGCATCTGCCACGTGGTTCTCTTGCAGCTCTGGCCACAGCACTTGCATTAGCTATCTGACCTTGCTCTGCTCCTGTGACCAGCTGTGTCTGGAAGACAGGAGGGAAAGGAGACTGTGGCCCTGTGCTGCCTTTGGGAAACGCAGCACCTCCTTAAGTCCAGTATAAGGGGAACACTATCCAAAAATGTATTTCCCATCTCTGTCTTACTGGAGTAATGCCTGTGGATTTTGTGTGACTAGCAGTATTGGATGCATGCCCTGCCTATGACTAAATAGGCAGTCTCAAATGTTGAAGAAAAGGTCACTTGATTGGTCTGCAAATCTTCATGGTTTCACTTCTCTAAAGGGCTGAAACTGCTTACGTGGTGCTCTACCTAAACCCAAATGCATTCTTTCTTCCCCTCACCCCTTTCTTTGTTTTCAGGTATTAAATGATACAGAATCTTCTACTGACAAAGATAAAATAGCAGGCCTCCTGACAGAAACATTCTCCTCAATGAAGAAAGAATTAGACTCTCTGAAGGATGAAGAACAGCTTCCAAAGGTTGAGGAGGTACTGGCAAAGCCACAAGATAACACTAGCCCACTGAATGAGGGATGTGGTGCCAATCTACCGAGTCCCAAGGGTTTAACAGGAGATGAGCAGACGCTAGCTTTGCTGGAACAGTACTCGGAGCTATTGCTACAAGCTGTGGAACGACGCATGGACAAAAAACTCTAGGAGGGGGAACTTTCAGGTGTTTGTGAATACACAGAAATAATCTGAAGAAGAGGACCACAGGGAGAATTTCAGACTGATGGCATCATCACACTGGTCTAGGGCTGATGGGGACACCTTTATAAATTGATTTCCTCAGGCTCCTGCAACAGACTTGCTCCAATTATTAGCAATGTGCTGGCCACAGTTTTAATATTTTTCTTCAACTTCCTGTCTCTAAACACAGTCTTGAAAGAGGAGTTTGGAGAAATTGCCTTGAAGTTTCTTCATAGCCAGTCAGGATGTTTGGCACCGAAAAAAACAAAGAAAATCAGTTTATCCAAGAAATTCTGAACTGCCAATTAAAAGCAGAGAGTCCCAAGTGAAGCCAATCCCTTTCCCTCTAAGGCTTCAGGAGAATCAAGAAGCAGACTTTTCTGGGTTTATTTATTAATTTATTTCTCTGACTGTTGCTTTGTGCCATGTTTGTGGCTGTTATCTTTGTCCTTTAAAAAAAACTGTTAATCCCTTTGCCATATCCCAGCGAGAAACAATCTCTGTATTATAAATCCCCAACAGGGAGACAGGCTGGACTGTCTGTGCAATTAATTAACTGTTCTCTGCTTAAATCTTGTCTTGCTGTTCTCTCTTTTCCTGCCTTAGTTTTATTACCTGCAGTAATCCTGCTGTTGTTATGATGACCCTGTCTGCTTTTTATTTGTTTCAAGACAGTCCCCACACTGTATTTTATCTGCATTCACTTTCAGGGGAAGGCTCTGCATCCTTTGGACCATGCTTTTCATTAGTGGTATTTTTAATATGATGTTTGATGTTATATTGATACTTCAGACCAAGTTTTCTGCAGACATTTTAAAAACAGGATTTAGTTACAATACAAAAGTTGGCTTCAGCCACCTTTCATGATTAGGAATTGGATATTAACTTTGATGTTATCACGACTAGGAAATTTGGGATGATGATTTATTTATTGAGAAGTGACATGGAAAAAGTGGTTTCCATCTCTTACAGTGTAACTCTGGATTTAAGAGATCTTCACAGCTATGACTCATTCATGTAATTTGTTTCACTGTGGTAGAAAAACGTTTTCTTCTTGCCTTTACAGGAAAACAATATTTACATCCCAAGAAAGCTGGGGTTCTCTTACCTTTTGTAAAGCTATTTCAACTCCCCACAGAAAATGATTTCCCAAGAGCTTCAAACAAGGTACTTTGGGGTGTGATTTACCACCATTTCCCCTGCCTCCAGCCTCTTTGCTTTTCAAGAATTTCTGGTCTGAGAAACAGAAACTCTTATCTTCTTGCATTGTGTGTGCAATATTCTTCTTGCCCTGTGGAGCTTCTCTAAGCCCATGCTAACTTGCGTTTGTTATGACTTAAAACTGTCCAGTGATGTTTTCAGGTCAATAATAAGCTAAGAAAAAAAAAATTTAAACCAATGAAATTCTTCAGCACCTTCCCCCTTATTCCCATTCCTTTCAACAGCAAGGGCAGATACACAAATGTTTTATTTCTTCCATCTGTCTTGCGTTTATTTTAAGGCAGAGCAGTTTATAAAACTAATGCAAGGATCAAGCCTTTGGTGTGTGAGAGACTGCTGTCACCAGTGGAAGTCAGTCAAGGGCAGCCAGACTCCATCACTTGGTTACACAGGCTGGAAGCAGTTTCCTTTCATTTTACTATCCTGACTGTTGTGTCTCTGAAACCCTGTGGCACTTGGAAATGTGGTCTGTTGACTTCTCTGTCTTTCTGTGACTGCAAATCTGCAGTGCCGCCTTTTTTTCTACTGGACTGGCCAGCCTATTGTATGATGAGCTATTTCTTCCAAATAACTCTAGGGCTGAATAATCTGCAGTTCTGCCTCTCTAACAGGTTTGCTCCCTGACCACCACTGCCGAGTGCTTCAGGTCACATGGGAGTAGGTGGAATACTGAGAGCTTTCCAGCTACTTCTGTCTGTAATTTAAATCTGCCTAATCACGTTTCATTTGTCCTTGCTAACCTTTCCTTCCGTGGGCTTGTACGGAAACTTTAAAAGTGTTACTTTCTAGTTCTGTCTCCGGACTGCACTGTGCTGGTTCAGCTGGTGTGCTTGGTCCCATGGGCAGCTTCTTTTGCACAGACAGGTTTTGCAAAGGAAAGCAAGTTGAAAACCAGAGAGGAAATGTCCGGCGGGTTCTTTGAGTGAAAAGGTCTGGAGAGGCCTCGAGTGGAACGTATGATGACAGTCATGTTGGGTCTGTGATGGGAGTTAGTGTGGGTCAAGCTTGCTTTTGAGGTGACCAGTTCCTCCACTTTCAGACTGTGAACATATGTCCTAGTATACAGGAAATTTCTTACTGTACTTGGGCTACAAGATACTCAGGAAAAATAGCAGTCCCTTCAACCCAGGTATCTTTTGGTACTGTTGATAATGGTTTGAGGGTTCTTTATATTACTTCCTTGTGCAATTTTATTCCATTTTATTATTTAAACTTTGAGGTAGTGACAAAAAGATGAGAGATGATACAGAACAGCCAGTGGTGAGAATGAAATTCCCAGTAAGGTAAAGAGCAACAACCAGTGAAACTGGCATACAGATATGGAACAAAGCTCCTTGGAAATGAGTCATGTGAAGCAAATCTGGGTTTTAAGCTGATCACAGTGGGTTTTGTTTCCTGGAATGGATTTTGCTCAGAGTTGCAGCTGTATACAGGAAACCGGAGGTAAAATCTGATCAGAGTGATGGTAAGGGAAGTGTCAGGCAAGTAGATCAGCTGGAGAATGGTTGTGTAGTTTAAAATAAATTTAGATTAGTATATGTAGGAGACTCAGGAAAACAGAGTAGAAGTAGAGATGGTTTTGGCCTGACAAACACCACTTGGCCAGTACCTGTGAAAGGTACAGTACCGAAAGGCTTCAGGAAAGTAGATTTAGGACTTGGAGATGGTGATCTGTAACTGAAGAATGAATTGGAAGTGGTTTGGTCTTAAATATGTCGTACTGGGCCTCTCGTTTCTTGTCTTGCTGTTCTCTAAGCAGCTGCTTTTTTTCTTAAATGGCAAAGTCGTGAGCTGTTTGTTGAAGACTTTGACGTTATGAATTGAGTCGTAGAAGCCTAGTAAAGGAGATGCTGGTGCCACAGATTTGTTGCTGAGAGGGATGAGGAGGTAGCGTTGCTCTTTATAATTTGAGACTGATCCAGCTCATTCTTCCCTGGTAACTTCCTATTGCTGGCAGTAGGAAATATTCCTATACATTCTAGTTTACAGAACAAAGAGGGTGTAAATGTGTTACATTTTGTTGCACCTTGTGAGTATGTTTCACGGGAGGCAGTCTGTTGGATCAAGCAGAAAAATAATGAACGGTACCTGCATGGGAAGTGAAGAGGCTTGTTGGAGGAGGTAATAAATTGGAGTCTATCCCTCTTACTGGTTTGTGATCCTCTTACTGGTTTGTGATCCTCTTACTGGTTTGTGATGTTGTTAGCATAGACGAAGATACCTGTATTAAGACAAATTACTTAACATATAGTCTGAAAAAATAATTTGGACCTACCTATCTTCCTCTTTGTGTACATTTTTTCTGCTCCAACCCAACATTCCTGGTCAAAATGAGAAGTTGCGTATGGGGGTTCCATCTTATAAATAATACTGCTTTACCCATGGGACCCTTCAGTTCATTGTAGGGCTTGAACTAGGACAGTAGGAAGGGCTGTAACCTGATAGGGCAGCAAATTCTGTTTCCTGCTGCAAGCGGGTAACACCTTCCTCCTCCCCATCCCTCAGGAGCACCCAGGAGCTGTGTGTATGGAGGTCTGCTTTTTTTCCACCTCCTCTCTCAGGTCATCCTCTCCTTTCCATGCCACCTCCTAGGTGATAACTGGGCCAAAGCCTTACAGCAGCCCCCTCCCCAGTCCCCCCTTTTGCAGATTTCATCATGACTCAGAAGAATTGGGACGTTTCTTTCTGGGTGTAGAAACATACCAACTTAATTTTTTAAAAAGAACGAATATGTATATAATTATATATAAGAAAAAAATTGAAGTGCAGGTATTTAAACATCCTTGGTAAATTCATGCATGTATACAGTGTCTCCTCCCACCCCACCTCTTTGGATGTGTAGCATCCAGGATACTAAATGACAAAAACCTCATTAAAATGGTAGACAGGTCTTCTAACAGCCGCGGAGAAAAATGGTGGACAGGTGTTCTAACAGCCGCGGAGAGAGCAGGTGTTTCCTTCTCTGGATAAGTCCAGCGTGTCCCATGTTTCAGATCGTGTGAGTTAGACGGGACGGCTGGGCCTGTGTTGGTGTGTGTAACCTGCTGTACAGCGCGGGGGGTGTGTGGGGCAGCCGCGTTAGGAACAAGCCATGTCCCCCCGTGTCCGACGTGCGCCCTCGCACCAGCCACGCACCCCTCACCTGTGTTATCCCACACTGCCCTTTTCCTTCACCACTTTAAAAAACAAAACAAAAAAATCCCTTATGGTTTATTTATAAATGTGTGTTTTTATACTTTTGGCTTTAGGTAAAATAATCCTTTGTCTTTTTTTTTTTNCCTGTGGGAAGGAAAGCGGGCCGTGATCTGGGACACCCGCTCTGCTGTCAGCCTGAGGTCAAGATACAACAGAAAGGCCGCAGCCTCGAAACCACCTCGAAACTCGAGAAATAGGTCCTTTTAGGTTGTTGTCCTATGTATAAAAACCAACAAAACAAAGTACTTTTCCAGCTCCCTAGAAATCATCCAGTGGTGTCTGTACCTCTGTGGGAGGTACACCTGCANAGGCTCCCCCGGGAGCAGTTTTTAAGTCTGTATTCATTTGTACTCCGTGTCTTAAACCGTTTCAATAAAAACGCGACCATTTGTTACCGAGCTGCGCCACCCACTCCCGCACCGCGCCCGAGGTTGGTTTCCGGGGGAAGGGGTGGGCAGAGGGGAGGAGGACNAACATATGCCCTTATTCCCAACGGGTGATGGCCTGGGCTTTCCATGTGGCTCTGAAACCCTGCTAACAATTTCTGGGTTTTAACAGAGAATTTCTGGATCCAGGAGGGGGACACCACTTGCTTTCAGTCAGGCACCTGTGGTGTGGGGTTTGAAGCCCATGTGCTAGCAGAAGGCACTTCTCCCGGGATGCTGAGTAACACTGTCGTTTGCCTGGACAGAGCTGGGGTGGCCAGAGTCCGTACCCTATCTTGATAGCCCTCCGTCTCCGCTGGAGTTTTATCGGGAGTGGGTGAGTCCAAATAAACCTTGTATAATTCGCAATGCCATCAGCCACTGGCCGGCTCTGAAGAAATGGACTTCAGCGTACCTCAGGTATGAACAAGCTTTGGATCAGGACCAGTGGTCATTTTTGGTTAACCTCACTAAAAACCCTTGGTTAATCTTTGCTTTTATTTGTAAGATTAGCTCAGATTCCTCTGTTTTTGTATGAAGGTGTTCAGTCTTCCCAAGATCAGGTGTAAATTTCTTCCTTGCAAACATACTGCCCTACCAGTTCCAATGCAGCCAGGAGCTTGGATGTTTTGGCTGTGTGCAGCCAACGGGCTCAGGCTATTGAAATCCAGCTCGTTGAAGTGGCGCTGTAGTGCTGTAAGGACAGACTTGACTGGTTTATGATTGAGCACACCTTGTTTTTGTGAGAAAAAACCAAACAATGAGCATTGTAACAGTGAATTAATTTTTAAAGAAGAGCCCTTCTTTAAGAGGGGGTTTATGGTTAGACCTAAAATCTGTGTGTTAGATGTAAATCTGTGGGGTTTAAAGCTAAATTTCTTATGGAACTAAGGGCTTGTAGCATTGTGAGATAGATAGATAGATAGATAGATAGATAGATATATCTCAGTTTCTGTCCACCCCTTCCACCTGGTCAATTGCTTTTGAACATGTGAACCCTTGGATTTGGCTGTGTTGAGTGATTGCAAGAATATCAAGCTCTGGCATGATTCATGAAAAGAAGTGGCTGGAGAGGGCCCTCTGCCTACAGGGAGGAAAATGGAGCTCTTTTGTGGACTCTGCTGTTAGGAGAGAATTCAAATGGACAAAAGATACTGCAGTTGCCTTGACTGCAGGAAGCAATTGGAGCAGAATGCTGGAGTCCTTATCAGACAGTAGAAAATCTAATCTAGAGCTACCCATCCATGACAAGACAACCTTCTTATTTTTGCTGCCCATGAGACATGTTTTTAAAATAACCAGTATCTAATATATGGGCCAATTGCATGCCTGGCTATAAATCTTTGATTTATTTTGCAGGGAGGTAGTAGGTGCCAAGGTAGTGAGTGTGGCAGTAACACCAAATGGTTATGCAGATGCAGTGTTTCGGGACCGTTTTGTCATGCCAGAGGAGCGCCAAATGCCTTTCATGGACTTTTTGGACATCGTGGAGAAGAAAGTGACCTCTCCCAATGTATTCTATGTGCAGAAGCAGTGTTCAAATCTCACCAAGGAGTTCCCTGAACTTGTCTGTGATGTGCAGCCTGACATACCATGGATGAGTGAGGCACTTGGTAAATGCTCTATTTCTTCTGTAATCAGTAAATATTTTGCATGGGCCTTTAAAACAATCACAGTAGGTACGTGGTGAATGCTTTCACAGTAGGTGTGTGGTTCTCTTTCTGAATGCCACAGCTCAGTTAGGTTTCATCCTCTTAGAAAGCAGAAGCGATAAAATACCTAATAGGGTAATCCAAGTTTTGGTGTTGGATTACTTTGGAATCAGTATCTTGGTTGTGTATCAAGATCTTCACAACTGAAAAAAAAAAAGTGGTGATAGTATCATATAACAGTTCCTTACAGTGAATGGCTTTTCTCTGATCTAGTCATGTTTTGGCTCAGTGCTTCCAGTGTCGAAGGAGGTTATTGTTGCTCACAGAGTGCTATTTGCAATGAAACCTAGTTATGAAGGAAGCTATAGGACAGAATTCAGCAGAAAATTATTTGAAACACTTTTAAACATGACATGAATTCTTTTTTTGTTGACAACATTTCTCTATTTTCCTACACATGCAGGGAAGAAGCCTGATGCTGTGAATTTCTGGCTTGGGGAATCAGCTGCTGTGACATCTTGTATGTACTGTATGGCACTGTAAGTCTTCTGTGTGCTTTCCGCATGGGTTCAAGCGAGCTTGTTTTGAGTTAGTGGCTCTGAAGGGCTGTGTGGTTTTTCTGACAAGGCAGCTCTATTTTAGCCTGGGTTTTTTTTTGCTTTTTTTCTTCTGGGGCCTCTTGCTATTGTGGCTACTGTGTCTCTGGGTGCGTCTACCTAGCATTGTGTCAGGCAAGGCACTGACAATTTGTTTCATTGAATGCATTTGCTACAACATGATGTTGTTACTTTCCTCTCCCACTGGCTACGAGAGGTAGCCTGATGATAATAGGACAACTTTCAGTTTACTATAGTTCCTGGTGCACGAATGGAAATAGCACTGATTTTCTCTCTCTCTCCACATTTTTTTTTCCTCAATCCTAGTACATAAAGATCATTATGAGAACTTGTACTGTGTGGTATCTGGAGAGAAATATTTTCTACTGCACCCACCAAGTGACCGTCCCTTCATCCCATATGGTACGTCATTTTACTATGCAATATGTCTGGAAGTTGGAAGAAGGAGAGACTAAAACATAGAAAGACATGAAAAAAAGGAAGCAGAGATAACATTTTGATGTTTATGCAGTATTATGCTTTCCACTGTGAACAGAAATCTCTTCTATTTCATGCTGCAGGTAGTTTGTAACACAAATGTTATTCTGGGGTCAGGTTTCTCAGTCCTGTATGGTAACAGGTTCATTGATGTGCACCTCAATTACTTTGTCCAATTCTGGGCCCCTCAATTCAGGAAGGATATGAAGATGCTGGAGTGAGTCCAGAGAAGGGCAATAAAGCTGGTGGAAGGTCTAGAGGGTAAGTCCTATGAGGGCAGCTGAGGGAGTTGGGATTGTTTAACCTGGACGAAAGGAGGCCCAGGGCAGATCTTGTCACTGTTTACAACTACCTGAAAGGAGGTTATAGCGGGTGGGGGTTGGCCTCTTCTCCCAGACAGCTAGTGATAGGGTGAGAGGACATAACTTAAAGCTGTGCCAGCTTGGATATTAAGAGGAATTTCTTCACAGAAAGGGTGATTAAACATTGAAATGGGCTGCTCAGGGAGGTGGTAGAATCATGTCCCTGGAGGTGTTTAAGAAAAGACTGGACATGGCACTTGTGGTCATGGTCTTGTTGACGTGGTAGTGTTCAGTCATAGGTTGGACTCAATTAGCTTAGAAGTCTTTTCCAACCTATTGATTCTGTGGTACTCATGACGGTCTCTTCAGCTTTAGAATGTTTAAATTATTCAAATATCTTGTCAGTATTGTAGCATGTAATCTTTTGATACTTTACAGGTTTGGATTCTGCCTGCTCATTCATTTCTTTAGGAAAAAAAGCCAGGAAGGTGAAAAATAAGTTATAATTTAATGAAATATTAAGGTTACTAACTGAATCTCTGAAAACTGGAGAAATGAAAAAAGAGATTCTTAGCATTGCTTCACATTGCCTGTTTTTTTGTTTCTTTAGGTTGCTTTCCTACGTGCAAAGCAATTGTTTTGTTGCAGTGTCATTTAGGAGATGGCAGTTTAACTTTATGCGTCATAAAATAAGACTTTATTTTTCCCATTCCTTGACTTTCAAACCAGGTTAAATGGTTAAATGAAGGCAGGATGCTGTATGACACAAATATAATTTTGCCTAGATATGTGTGCTGCTACAGTATTTTGCTTATACTGCTTTTGTTTTGTTTATAACCCTGAAATCATAGAATCAAAGAATGGTTTGGGTTGGAAGGGACCTTGAAGATCATTGAGTCGATCTCCCTGACATTCGATCTCCCTGACATTCAATAGACCAGGTTGATCAAAGCTGCATCCAGCCTGACCTTGAACATTTCCAGTGACAGGACATCCATGACTTCTCTGGGCAACCTGTTCCAGTGCCTCATGACCCTCATTGTAAAAAAATTCTTCCTTATATCCAATCTAATCAACCCTGTCTCAGTTTGAAACCATTGACTTTTGTCCTGGCACTAAATGCCTTGGTAAAAAGTCTCTCTTTGTCTTTCTTATAAGCCCCCCTTAGGTACAGGAAGGCCAAAATAAGGTTTCCCCAGCATCTTCCCTTCTTCAGGTTGAACAAGCACAACTCTCAGCCTTTCTTCATAGGAGAGGTGGTGGTGTATGTATGTGAATGGATGAAATACCCGTGTATGATACAAGTCATACTTTGTAAAACAAGTTGCTTTTAAAGCACAGCTTATATTTCATAGTGGGCAGTAAAAAGACAATTCCATCTTTTTGAGCATCAGATTAATTCATGGAGAGAAACTCTCTCAAGGGAGGGCTTAGAAAACCACATGCTGAAGTGATGAAAGGAAAACAACTGGCAATATCTGAAGCATTGATGAACCCTGTCAATTAAAATTAGAAAAGAAATGCTGGCCATGTGTCACTAATATCTCTTGTGAGTACTTCCTTGGTAAACTGACCTAAGAAGAAACACCCAAATGTAGAATGATGTGTGAGTCAAGGATGCATTTATGACTTCTGAAGGGGAAAGAAGGCAGTTACTGGAATAAAACAGGTCTGGGATACAAATGGATTTTGACAAGAATTCCTGTGAAGAAAGAAGATTGGAATTCCAAACAGAAAAGCAGCTTAGTGTTCTGAGAGACTTAAAAAAAAATTAAGAAACTGGATAAAATTTGAAATGAACAAAGGGAACGATAGTGGTACAGTAAGTTGAAAATGGTTTTGTCTTAGTTTTTGTTTTACTTGGTGAAAATGTGACATGCTATTATTTTCTCTGAGTTGTGTCATTTAATTCTTTCTCTGGTTCCAGAGCTCTATCAGCCAGCAACCTATCAGGTATCAGAAGATGGCTCATTTGAAATTGTGGATGAGAAGACTGCAGATAAGGTAAAACCTTTATGAAGAACACAATCAACATAGTAGAGAGTGTTTTGAGCACTGCTGAGTCCTCAAACTGAGCGTATTGATTGATATTTAGAAATCCTTCATTACTGGAAAGAGAATGCCCAGATAATTCATTTGTATTTTACTATTTGCAAAGGATACCCAGCTTCCAGAAAACAGTTTTACTGCACATCTGAAACCCTTGATATCATAAACTGTCTTCCTTCCACCGAACTTAAACAGATCCAGTTTTAAATGCATCAACGATAAAGGAACTGATTGCATTCACACTGAAATAGACCCCTCTACATTTACTTTCTTTTGGCCCTCTACTCAGGTCTACATTTTGCTCTACATTTGTATCACCCAGTGCAATAAAAAGATCTGTCTCTATGAATAAATTGTGTTTTCTTAGTAGTAGCAATATTTATTTGGTTAAAATGTTTAGATCTGAAGGCTCTTCACAAAACCTCAGTAGAATTTCATCTCTGGTGTTTCACCTCTTCAATGTGTGAGTAATGCTACAACAACAGTTGAGCTGGGGCTTATTCTCTGTTTCCAGAGTGGTGCTCATGGAATCTCACACTAAGGTGTAGTGCTGAGGTTTATAATTCTGTAGGGCATCAGAGAAATTAATGCAGGCAGGAGAGAATTCCCAGCAAGGGATGTTCTGTCTGCTGGGAATAAAAATTAGACTAGAAATCTTAAGAAGAAAGGAATTTCTAAAAAGAGTGCTGCAGATATTTAAATACTGAATGGAGGAGGAACAAGTGACTTAAGGGGCTGGAAGTATTTTAAAAGCATGCCATGAGACTGCAGTTTCATGGATGACATTTATCTCCTTTTCCCTAATTGGAAATACGTCACTGAAGGAGGCAAATTTTTGCATCCTTGACTTATTCCCAATTGAACATAGAAAGCTTTGTAGCTGTACATGTTTTGCTAGACAAAGTACATGTTTTGTAACATGTACATGTTTAGTAAGTTTGATTCTCCCCCATTTTTCCAGAAGCTTGCTGGAATTTTTTGCCAGTGTCAGTACCATACCTCTTTTGCCTTTAGGTGCCCTGGATCCCTCTGGACCCTTTGAACCCCAATCTGGAACTATATCCAGAGTATGCTCAGGCAAAACCTTTGCAGTGTACAGTGAAAGCTGGTGAGATGTTATATCTGCCTTCGCTCTGGTTCCATCATGTTCAGCAATCACATGGCTGTATAGCAGGTAAAATACACAGTATTTCCAGATACATTTTTGAACTGTGGTGGGTGTGCAGCTAGATATCCCACAGCAAAGCATCAGTGGGACCAAAGGTCCCTTTCAGGTTATCTGTCTCTCTGCAGGATGGAATAACAAACTTGGCAGATACTATGGGCATGCCTCCTTGCAGCCTGTTTTGTGTGTAATTTGTAGCTTAGGTGACAAGTGCTTGGGATGTAGCAGAAGACAAAGTCTTTCTACTTGTCGAGTCTGAAGAAGGATAGCTAATGCAGTGATCATGATCCAGTTTCTGTTTAAGACATGGAGCTAAGCAATTGGTCTGTCTAGCCTGCTAACTGCTACTGGTCATCTACATACCTTTTGCAAAGGAACAGCAGGTTGCACGTGCCATCATCACATGGCAAAAAACCCCACAAACCCTGGAGGAAGAAAAGGAAACAAGAAATTGAACAATTTTTAGGCATGGATATAGATACAACATCGAAGATAGTCTGTTTTCATGTGAGCTGAAATCTGCTCTGACCCTGTCTCTTACCTTGCTAATAAGCCTGTGTTTGTTACTGTTCCCCTGCACTCACCAAAAGTCTTGTCATTTCGTTATTTGTAGGATTTATCAGCATCTCTCCATCTCCTTTTCTCCCCCAAGAGAGCTTCAGAATTCTAAGCATTGCTCATTTGGTGGTGGAGGGATGTGGATGGTACAAAGTTTTATTGTGATGTCATGCAAGTTTTGCAAGGTTTGAGGAAGAGATGTTTGCTGTTCTTTATCTGGAATAATGCTGTCTGTCAAGAAAAAAAGTATTTTGAACAGCAGTATTTGAACATTTTGAACATTAGTATTTGTGTAATACTGCAAATATTGTAAGCCCTTTTTCTCAGTACTTGTGATAGAGTGATGAAAAGACAAGCTAACAGTAAAGCAGTATTTCTCATTCTCTTTTCCCAGCACAGCTTCATCAGACTTCTTAAAAATCAGAAGACTTTTTAGAAAAAGTAGTTTTGCTTCCAGCTGCAAGCCCCTACCTACCATTTTTTTTCCCTTCGTTTAGCAGAAATGCAAGCATTTTTGTTTATTTGGCCTTTAGTCTGTTAACTGCAGTACAGTCAGTACATACTTGAAAAATCAATATTCTCTGGGTCTGGTCCAGTGAATGTCAAGCTAGAATATATCTTCCTCCAAGAAGCATTGGTGCCATATATTACAATGCTTGACTTAATTTTTCTAGGAGACATACACCAAAACTAACATGAGAAGCAGAACTAAAGCACTGTCTCGTTGATGGCCATTTGTGACATAGTGGTGAATTTGCCATCCTTTATGCAGGAAGAGGGATTCCTATCCAGATATTCAACTTTGCATTTTGGTATTTTTTTGTCAAAATAGAAGAATACATTTTCTGTTCCTAAACATTTTGTCTGCTTCTGCTCCAAGGAATCTCCAGTGTAGAGTATGGAGAGGAGTTGGTTTGGGTTAAGAAAGAGTTGTGTTGTCAGCATTAAAGAACTCCATTGTTTGCTTATGTTAATTTTTAAAGAGTTGCTCATTTTGAAGTTTGATTAGTAATAGGGAAAAGCCTGTACTAGTGGAACAGTGTAAAATCTATAAACACATTTGTAAATCATTACATTTTAGCCTTAGAAATGTTTTTCCTTTTTCTTGTCTCCGCAGTGAATTATTGGTATGACATGGAATATGACCTTAAGTACAGCTATTATCAACTACTAGATTGTCTCACAAAAGCTGTGAAAATGCTGTAGCAGAGATGGGAGACTCGAGCTTGTGATCTCACCTTCTGATGAGATACAATCATCAGCATCTTGTGACTGGAGTATAACATGATTCATGCGAAAAGAACTGAACATTAAATTATAGTCAACAACGCCTACCAAACAGATCATGGCTACTTTTCTTGATTTCAGAGTCTAGATCAACTGGCCAGATTTTTTCTCTTGTAAATAGAGGGTTTGGTAATAGCATGTTTAGATTCTTATGTGTAGCCTCAGTGACGGTGACCAAAATAAAATTTGAAGGGAGGCAATCCAGGTTTTGAAAATCCCAAAACAGAAGCCCTGACTGTTTGTTCAGATCTACACATTGTTTTCATAACAACACAAGTGAACAAGGAAAGTTCTGCTCTGCTACCCATCTGTGCCTGAGGCTGCATCAGTCCAACATATACATTCTGCTTAAGACAAAACTCCTGTCCGATTGCATTTGAGTAAGTTCAGTGGCTTTGGTGTTTTGTTGGTGAGAAACTACAACTTCTACAATAAATAGATCAGTTTAAAAGTTTATTTCTCTTCTAATTTCTTTCTTTTTTTTCCAAATGAATCCTGAAGGACATCTAGGAGATAATGCGAAACTCAATGCTGGCTGTTTTCTGTGTTAAATTCCATGTTTTTATTGCTGGCTTTTATTTCTTTCCACTATTATATTTAAATGTAGCCTCATTCTCTTTCATCCTGAGTGATGATTTTAGAGTTGCTTTGCCAGATCTACAGTCAAATCTGCACATCATCTCTGGTCTTGTTGCATGACGTGTGATTCTGCAGCTTCTGTTTGATTCCTGTACCATTAATTGCTGCCTGGTGCTTGTTCAGGTGAGTTGTGTGAACCAGGAGCCTATTTCTGCAGCCTTATTTCCAATTTGTATTTCCACAGAACAGGATGAGATTACTCACATGTCTGAGACCCAGAGAGTGGGACTAGAAGGCTATTAAATACACAAACATTGCAAAAATGTAATTTTGCTGTTCATGAAAACCAAAAGGTGGTGTTTATCATCAAATCTTCAAGCAGTTCCTTAAAAACATTAGCAATATGGGGGAAATTTATTTTCCATTTATTAATTAGGAAAATATAGATACCTTTTATACAAGACTGATTATTGTGATGAAAAACATAGGGTTTTTTTTTTACTTTTTTTCTTTTGTTTTTTCAAGAAACAGAGTTATAGCATAAAGTTTCATTTTATCTTGTGGTGCTTGTTCAAAAATTGCTGAAACCTCAAGAGGGATTAAAAGCACGCTTTATTTCACATCTAAATTAAGATATCACACTGCTTCAGACTTTCCAGCTTGTTTGTGTTTACTGTGCCTCGGTGAAGGCAGCCAAGCCAGTTCTGCAGTCAAATCCTGGAATTTCCTGCAGTCGAGGTGGAAAGGCAATTTCAATATCTTTTTGCTATCTTGGTTTTTTTAATTTAGATTCTTTCTCTAATGAAAAGTAAAACCACGCGCCAAGAAGTGACAGCTTGTGTCTGTGCGAGTGGGTGCTGTTACTGTGCCACCTCTGTGCTGGAGTCTGGAGGGAGGCGTGCTCCGAACTACGTCTCCCAGCAGCCTCGCTGCCGAAGGAAGCGGTCACGGTGGTTCCTCCTGAACTTTGGGCAGAGGCTTTAAGCCTGAGAAGCGACCGGCTCCTGAAAGTCCTGTCTCGCTCAGTTTCACGCAGCCCGTGTCTCGCCACAGAAGGGCCGCAGCTCTCTCAGCCGCCGCTCTGGGATGGCGGTGCAGGTGATGGTCCTGCCTTTCTCCAGGTGTCTGTTCGATGACCCTGTGCAGATCCGTGTGGTGGGTCTCCAGCCGCAGCAGGCGGTCACCCTCCGAGCCAGCTTGGTGGACGAGAGCGGGGAGCTTTTCCAAGCCCACGCTCACTACAGAGCTGGGAGCAGTGGAGAACTCGACCTCAGCTGCTCCCCAGCCCTGGGAGGCAGCTATTTGGGAGTGGAGCCTATGGGACTGCTCTGGGCTCTGCAGTCTAAAACGCCCTATAAGCGGCTGGCAAAGAGGAACGTCCTGACCCCTTTCTGTGTGGACTTCGAAGTGTATGAGGGCCATGGGGACATGAGCCGCTTGCTGGGAAAATGCACTAATGAGCGATGGTTTTTAGGAGAGGGTGTGAAGAGGATTTCAGTCAGAGAAGGTCGTCTGAAGGCAACCCTCTTCCTCCCTCCGGGTGAGTTTTAATTCTGTTCTGGTTTACCACTTTGACTTACACCTGTGCCCCGCGGCCCCTGGATACACTCAGAAACCCAGAACAAAGCCTCAGCTAGTGCTTCCCTCAGCCTGTGCTTGGTCCAGATACTTGGATGCTCACAGCAGAGCAGGGAGGAACGGGTGTTGCCCAGTCCACTCAAGGCTGAGGCAAGGTTGTGGTGGTGCAGGGAGGGCAGTGGTGGTAACACAACGTGTCTCTCGGTTCTTCTAGTTTAGGCAGGTCAGGACATCTGCAGTGAGAGCTCTGGCAAAAAGTGTGTGTATTTCTTAGCTCTTTTGTTTAACTGGCAGGACAAAGAGGCCCCTGGGCTTTGGCAGAGGTGTGATGTGTGGCAGCTCTGGCCATGGGGTGAAGAATGGCAAGGCATGGTGACAGCTCTGCACTCAGGGTGCAGCCAGCCTCAGCTGCTCCAGCAGCTGCCACGGATCTTCCTGCAGGCTCTGGACTTGTCTCTGCCTCTCTCTTTAGCTAAGGAAAAGCCAAAGAAAGAAGTCCTGGTTGAGCAACTGGACTGCATGGGATGTTTAGGAAGATGGGAGACAAACAGGAAAATCAAGGTCTTAATTAAACTGGTGTCATATTCCACTTTTTTGTACAGAGACAGTAATGAGACTGGATCCTGTGCAAAGCTACTTTGAACTCTGAAGTCTTTCAGTTCTTTGAGCAGAACTTAAACATGGCTATCTTGCTCTGTAATTAATAAGCAGTCCCTTACAGCTGCTGCCACATCAAAGCTTGTAAGTGAAGTGTGGCTATAAAAATGAGCAGAGCAGCATCAGGAGAGGAAGGTTCTATTACTGCAGGAGCTGAGGACCCCAGGGGTAGTTAGCCTGATCATACTGAAGCCTGAATTGGCACAGGTCAGTGCTGGCATTTGTGAGTATATTTCATAACCCAACTATTCCCCTCCTGGCAAACCTAGCACAGTTCCTAGAGGAGTGCTGCTCATGCAGGAATAGTGTTTGTTCATTGATCCCCAATAGCCTGAGAACACCTAGGCTGATGTCAGCAAGTTTCATGATGGGAGAAGGATGCCCAACCGGTCAAATTCCTATAATGAGTTTCTAAAAGAGAGAAGAAATATCCAGGTTTGTGTCCTTACATTTTGTGTGCCTGAGAATGACAGCCACCATGGAAAGATTCAGAGGATGATTTTCCTCTGGCATCTGCTGATGTGTGCTGAGGGGGCACTACTGAAAGGACAACTGTAGCAACTTTTCTCTTTGCTGTACACTTTGCTATACACACTCCTTTCATTGCAGGACCTGGTCCGTTCCCTGGACTTATTGATTTGTATGGATCTGGAGGAGGTCTTGTTGAATACAGAGCAAGTCTCCTGGCTAGCAGAGGCTTTGTGACTCTGGCTCTTGCTTACATGGCCTTTGAAGATATCCCTGTTATGCCAGAGATTCTTGAATTGGACTATTTTGAGGAAGCCGTGAACTTTTTGCAGAAGCAGCAGCAGGTAAGAGACAAATTATGGTGCTCTTTCTGTTCCTGTTGGAAAGTATTTTCCACTTTTCTGATTGGAACACTAAATGTCTCTGAATGCAACTAAGTTTCTGAAATCTTAGGAGGAGACAACATTGTCTGAGAGACAATGTGATCTCGAGAGATGGAAAAGCATCAACTCAAAATTTTGCAAGTAGGTGAGTAGCTGGTTTTGCACAGCATCTTGTAACAGTCCATAACATGCTGGAAAACCAGATTTGTGAAAGATTAAATCAAAGCAGTTCCTGGACTAGAAGTACAAAACTGCTTAAGCAGTAAAGCTCAATTTTTTGCAACTTTTGCATCTTTCAAGAGTTTAAAAGGGAAAACAATCCATTGACTATATTACAGGCTTTTGATTCTGTTTCATGACAAGTGTTCTTCTAAAGTTTCAAAAGACAATAATAGAAACCTTTAACAAAAGAATCCCACACAGTTGTAGCACTGGAGGGTGGGACACATCTTAAGCTGAGGCTGTATTTGGACAAGTGTGTGGTATGAGAAAGACACTTATTAGCAATGTATCATCATACTTAACTCAAAAGTGACCAAGTAGCAGTTAAAATTTTAATGCTATTTAAAGAGGTATTCATTTCACAAAGTTACTTACTTTCTAGCACATGGACAGCAGGGTTGTAGCCAGTGTGGGAGCAGAATTCAGCCTTGCTTGTTTGTCTTGCTCCTCATGGAGCTCTGAAACATCTAGAATTTGATACGAAGGGCCTTCATAATAACTTATAAGTTGATTTAAACAGCTGTTGGGCTCACTGAGGCTTAGGTGTAATGAACCTTACGTTTTCTAAGACAAAATAGAAAATAACAGATCAACCGTAGAAGAGTGTTAAGAAAATGGCAATAAAGAAATTCAGTGCAAGTAAACCCATGAAAAAATTGTTTGGAATAGGAGCAGTAAAAGATTCCATACCAAGAGAGTATGTCTAGGTAGGATGTGGAAGGAGCAAAGAGGCTCTGTAGAAATCACCAGGAAGGAAAAGTGTTACAAGAGGAGAAATGTTGAGGAGCTGTAGAATTCATAGTCACTCTTGTGGAGCCTCAGCAAGGGGATAGATGAGGGATTGATATAACCTGAACAGAGAGAGGGAAGGGGCAAAATATAGGTGGTCTGAGTTGCATGAGAAAGCAGAACTGGAGACATTATGTCAGCCCAGGAAATAAGGAGTAGTTGATAATGTTGTTTTCATAATTCTATTTCAGGTGAAAGGTACTGGGATTGGTGTTTTGGGCTTGTCTAAAGGAGCTGATCTAGCCCTTTCCATGGCCACATTTCTACCTGGCATCAAGGCAGCTGTCAGCATATCTGGAAGTGGGTTTAATTCCTTCATTCCCCTGAAAGGAGATGGCTTCACTATTCCTCCCCACCCAATAGATCTGGGGAGGATGAAGATCAGTAATGAGTCTGGCCTAGTAGATTTTTCAGATGTCTTAGATGATCACAGGGACCCAGCAACTTGGGGTTGTCGCATTCCCATGGAGAGGTCCTCAGCCAAGTTCCTATTCCTGTCTGGACTGGATGATGTGAACTGGAAAAGCGTCCTCTATTGCCAGGATGCTGTTCAGCGCCTTCAGCAGTATGGACGGGAAGTGGAGTTTTACTCCTATTCGGGAGCAGGGCACCTCTTGGAACCACCATACTTGCCTCTGTGCCAGGCTTCGATCCACAGGGTGCTTGGGATGTTTGTGTGTTGGGGAGGGCAGTGGAGGGAACATGCTAAAGCTCAAGAAGATGCATGGCGCAGGATACAGGCCTTTTTCTGGCAACATTTGATGGGCTCAGACATCTCTAAGAGCAAGATGTAGTAGAAGCTGTCAAAGATGCTGACCAGTGTTGGTATTTGTGCACTCGGTGATTCTTGGAAACTCTTCAAAAGTTTCCTGGACTACCTTTCTCTAAACCCTGCTGTTACGTCGTTGTTTATTTCCATTCCCCAAATAATTTTCCACTTTTTAGTTGAATTTCAGAAGACTTCTGGCTGCAGCTTCATTGTATATTGGCACCATCTGGTTTGCCTGTGTGCTGTAGTCTGAGGAAAAACCCAGCATCCCATCATGTAGATAGCTCATTACAAATGCAATCTTTGCCCTCAATCTGCAACTATCTCCTTTCATAAGACAAAATACTCTTGCAGGATGAGTTTTCCATTGAATTATTTGGTCTTGCACCTTTAACCTACATATAAACTGCACTTTTTTTGGGACAACGCATTAGTACACTCACCTTTTCTCCTGGTGTATCATTTTCTTGCACTTCTTAGTAAAAATATTGCAGCAGTTCTGATCTTAGTTAAGTGAAGAGACACTCTTCTGACTTAATCTGAAATGCAGTGATAACTTTTTTTGTACCTCAAAAACCAGAAGTGAGTCTTACCCAGGTTACACTGGTGGTATCATCTGCTGACTCCATATAAGTTATGTATCAGAGTAAAGTTTTCACTGCACTGCTCAATAAATGCAATATGTATGTGTGTGTGCACAGTTTGCTTCAAATTATCTGAATGAAGTCTTCAGTTGTGTTTATGCCCATCAGTGCATAAGCAACAATCCTGGTGTAGCCACAAGCTGTTGCTTCACCTGACTGAAGAGATCATGTACAAAAGTCCTCAGCTCTTTGGGTCTGCAGTATGAGTTTTGCACAGTGCTCAAGATGGGGATGTTACAGATGTGCTAAGTACCTGCTTTTGTATGTTGGAAAGTTAGTTTATCTCCATGGTGGGAGGGAAGAATAAAGCCACTGCTGCTGCTGAGTTTACAGGAGTCCTGTGCAGTGGGATGTCTCAGTAGTCTTGCCACTATAGCAGACGGCTGTGGGCTCAGTGACACTTCTTCAGAGAGAACTAACCTTACCTTCTGAGGACAATGTGCATTTTCTCACTCTTTGTTGATGACCGAAGCTGCCAAGGATGGCTGTGATCTGCCTCGTGCTTTTGTGGGATAGTGGCAAACAGCAGCTTGCTACATATCAAATGACATCAACTGAGCAAATTTTGCATCCTGGAGCAGTCACAGCTCATATCCTGACCACAGAAGCAAGTAGGAGCTGGAAGTCTCTGCCTTGTGCTAAGGCAGCAAAATCTTGCTGTTGAGAGCATTTGGAAACCAAAGACCCTGGTTTCCAATTCCTGCTGAAACAAGAGCCCTGCCAGAGCCTGGATCCTGCTGAGGGAAAAACCATCCTCTCAGTTTTCTTGTTTCAGGGAGCAATTGCTACTCAAAATGAGCATGTTGAGCCTCAAAGGTCTGTGGATTCTCTCATGCAATACATTCAACACAGACTACACCCCTTCAGGTACTTCCAATTTTCCTGCCCCACCCTTCCTTAGACTGGTAGATGGGTACCACTTAGCTAAAGATGTGAGCAGTTAGACTGAGGAGGTCTTTCTCCTGTTCACCCATACTGGTTTTCCGTCAAGTTTTATGCTATTGCTTCTTACTTCATTTCTATTTGTCCCTTGTGTGTCTATGGACTGTGGTTGTTCTGGATGTTTAATGAGTGGGTCAGACCTGGCAGAAGAGTAATGAGAGAAGTCAAACGTATTTAAGCAGTTCAGTCTGAATAAGGGATGTTTTGTTTTCCCTCATTTTTCTGTTTTATTGAAGCAATCAAAAATCCTTGGGTTGCTGGTCCACATTTTCCTCAGACTCAGGGCCCTTAGGCTGTGAGTTTCTCTGTGATACGAGTAATTCTGTTCTTTTGTTTTTACAGAACACAGTGAGGCTTATACGGTACAGTGTGTTTTTTCTCCAGCCTGTGAGATAACTCACATCTATTTTAATCCCTTCTGAAGGGAAACCAGACTTTCTCAGCCTTTAGTGGACAGTTTATAGATCTATGTTTTGAATTACACAATTGTGAGCTTCTGAGAAAATACAGTATCTGTAAGAAACTACCACTAAAAATAAAAATACTTTCAGTGAATCAACAGTGAGGTCAGTGATAGTTTCATACAGTTGTTACATTATCACATTAAGCGATCAGGTTCAAGGAAAACAGTGTCGAAACTAGAGGATGAAGGGAACTGACTGGGGGCTCCATCAATGACAATAGCACATAGGACCTCTTTAGTTTGTTTTTTTCTTTTCTGGAACGAAAGTTTTGGTACCCACTTAAAAGCCCTTTATTTGTCACTTGGATGGCAGCTAGCAAGAAAGACTGAAAAAAGCTGATTTAGCTGAGCAGCCCTGTGCATATACAGGAAAATACTACAGCCAATTCACTTTTACTGGGAATACTTTTAAAATTAAACTCAAAATTGAAACTTATCTTCAGAAAATAGAAACTGGAGACAGACTAACAAAAAATAACTGGAAATGGCTTAATTTCAATACAATGCTTCTGTCTGTTCATGAGTATGTTCTTAAACATTTTCCTGAACACTTTGTTTCTTCCCCTGAAAAGATGATTTAGACAAATCATTTTTAGACAAATGATGAGTCAGAATGATTTTGGTTTCTCCAGGCCTACTGAATACAGAAACATTATTCAATAACAATGTGAAAGTTATTATTTAATTAAAGATAATAGACCTTTAGTTACAAGACATCTTCTGCCAACCACAGCTGATAAAACTAATAAAAACTGGATGGGAAAAGTTGTTATTTTAATCTGATTGTCATTGAAAGGTGCTTCAGATAAAATGTAGCATCAAAGAACTAGCTTGAACTGAATTCAACTGGATTCAACTGGATCCATCCTGATTCTTACGTGGTTATCCCTTGCTTAGCACCTTGCACAATATTTCTATTACGAGAATGAGAAGCTTATGACAAATCTCTTTAAGAAACTGAGAATCTCCCAAATGTAATCTGCTGTGAACAAGTTTATAATAAAGGGAACAGTACATCTTGCAGTGCTCTTTTGGGGGTGGATGATTTCTCTAGCCAACTCAAAATCAGGCAACAATGGAGAGTGTTGATTTACCAAAGCATTCTTAAAATTTTCCGTGTTTGCTTTGGTACAATTTGTGATCTCTGTACATAGAAGGGAGACTGCCCCAAAAACAAGAGAAGAATGCAAAAAAGCATGTCCTTGGGTTGAACATCTCTAAACTCATCTTTAGCCTTATTCCTCAGAGCCCGTGAAACTAAAATAATCTGGGTGTATGCAATCTAACCACATATAGCTTATTATTTTTAATCAGATGTCCCTGAAGCAGCCAACAGACTGTTTGCACACTCTGTGACATTTGGACACAGCTCATCCTTTTCATTGTGAGCTTTTTGTGTTGCAATGCAGATATTTTCCTTTACACAGCTCCATCCTCCTGTCTGACATACTCAGTAACCATCCATTAAAAGCTCCAGGGAACTTCTAATAGTTTGGAAACATGTGGGCACTGCATGGAGCAACTGCTACTACTTCTCAAGGCTTCTTGAAAAAGTTGTAGGGTTCTCTTTTCATACTTTGTCATAGGTGTTGTAAGGCTGTGTATAGCTGAGGAAGAAAGAAGTTCTTCATGTTCTTTACTGGAGGCCTGAAAGCACCTGAGAAAGGGTAAAAGAGTATCCTGTAGAAGAATCTGTACATTTCATTTTTCAGGAGCATCCCCATAAGAAAGGGAAGTTAGTAATTTCAAATTTGTCTAGATTTTATCAGAGGCAAGGGTTTTGCCTTTTAAATCAAAACTCACCATGAAAGTAATTTTGTTAAAATGTGACCGTAAAAAGTCTGGTTATGATTGTGAGGGCAATAGTCCTGTCGCAGCTCCTGTAAGACTTCTTATCCTTCTCAATCAGTTACTTCAAAGGTTTGTTCTTAGTTCTTGTCATCAGTGAAAGGTGAATGCATTCAACCTGTAGTTGCTGATTTATTGTGTCTTACACCCTCACAAGTGATTTCCAATATTTCTTATCAAACACATTTTATCATCATGCTTTAGCTTTGTGGAAGAAAATACTCTGCATCTCAAACATGACAGCTTTTTAAAAGTGATTTGTTACAAGTCCTGTTGCCCATTACTGCCTCAAGTGGTTTTTTTTATTAGTTTCTACTTTATGATGGGAAAATATGTAGAAATATTTTACTCCAGTCCAGTACATGCAGTGGAATTTCAGTAAATGAAATACCTAAAGTCAAAACGCAGCTAGACAAATCAAAAATCAACTAAAATAGAGGTATAAATCGTGCATTTATAAAGAAAAGAAACTGTGTGCATTTAAGGAATATAAATTCTTAGATTTCTCCCCTTCATAAAGGGAACTATGTGAGTGTGTGTGTGAAGAGGGTGTGGGTGTATATGAAAGTCTGTCAGAAAGGAGAGGAGGGAATGGAGAGTGGAAAGAAAAAGAAAAACAAAAGATTATTGGTCACTTCCAACTTAAGATATTCTATTATTAAGAAAATCTGTTTACTAATAACTTGTATGGTTTTTTTGTAGAATATAGGATCCCCAGCAGAAATCTCTTTTTGCCAGAAGACGTACATGTGGAAGTGAAAGCACGATGGCTCAGGTCCTGACTTGATGGTTGGTTTCACTGTGCAGTGTCAGAGGTGAGCATTCACTGCCAGCTCTGGGATTAGTAGAATAAGCATAGTGCCAGTTGCTCAATCACAAGGTGAATCCATTTTTCTTTGTAAGATAATGTATTACAATATCACTGTCTAACACAGGACACAGTATCTTGTTATAAACAAGTCACTGAAATCTGTATTTTTTATGCTTCTTAACTAAGTCAGTTGTTATTAATGCTGTTATTGTCTTGGGATATTGACAACTAATGCTTTTATGAAGAAATAACTACTTTCCATCACTGAAGCTCTCTTGACAGGTTATAGAAATTTTCTCAGGATCTCTCACTTTGAGGTCCATGTAGGAAACAAGGAACAAGTTTTGCTTATTTCGCCTCTTTTTAATTCCACTCAGGTTTTTAAGTCACTTATCAGATGTGAAAATAATGTAGTCCTTTGTTCTCTAACCGCTAGAGAGTCCTCAGGTAAGAAAAGGATTAAAAAAGTAGTTTTTCTCCCACTGGAGAAAAGATTAGCACTTAGTTGCATAACTCCATTTTATCCTCTTAAAGACTGGTGCTAAGAATCTCCCTGAAATAGCCATTAAACTAAAAGTGGGGGTTCTCCATGGGGTTTAGGAGGCTGAAACTCATGCCTTGACTGTGCCTGATGAGGCTCTCCCACTTCACATATTAGTGTTCTAATCAACAGGTTGTTTATTGGTACAGGAATGCTTGTGATGGGTTCAAAAGAAAGTCTCAGTTTTAATTTCATGTTAGACCAATAGGTTTTGAAGTGTTGTTATTTTTTCCATAATTGAGAGCTTTCTTTTATCAACAGTTACCTTACACATCATATAATGCAAAGTGAGTCATTTGGTAATTTAGCTTCCTTAGGATATATGGCTTATGCTATGCCCTGTCTGTTTCCCTTGATTTGGCTGGAATACTATGCCCAGAAGAGGGGGGAGAGGAAGACCAGAAATAAACATTAACTTTTTAATCTTTTTTTTTTAATTGTCTCTGGCTACTAAAGTGCTTTTTGCACAGCCTAAAAAACACTGTCCACTAGCAAAAGAACTGCTTGGGAAAAGCCAGCCTCATTCATCTCCTTACATGGCTTTTTCCTCTTCTGAGGGCTGAGTGAAAACTTTGAACCTGGAAGGTGCTAGTGCCTAGTAGTTTCTAAGCAGCAAGGATTCAGTCACACTGAGGCCAGACCTGTATTCTCTCTCTGCTTCATTTGCTACTTGTTCCATTTGCTTTGTGGGTATTTTCTTCACTTATGCCTGCCTTATTAGCCATATAACAAACACAGAGGATGGCAATGGGCTGAGGCAGATAATACCATTACCTTTCAATTGACAAATTTAAGAAAAATAGCTTGAATTTTTAAGAACATTTTAATTTTTAAGTAGTTTTCTCTCTGCCCTTTTTATGTGCAGGTTCTCCCTTCGATTTGGTTGAGAGGAGAGTAGAATTTTTTAAGACAGTATGTTGTCATCCTTCTTCATTCCTTTCAGTTTTCCACATAAGGCTATTTGGCTTTCTGATGTTTCTGCTTTGCTTTTCTTCTCTTTGCAAAAGAACATAATTTTGCATTATCAGTGAACATCAGTCCAGACCTCAAAAGAATGCAATTTCCTGGGCTCAGGAAGGAATCCAGTGGTTAGTCTCATAAATCCTATGTGTTCTCTGCAGGTCTTCCAGCTCTTAGCCAGGTTTGGCAACAGAGTTGTTTCATCTAGCACTCACGCAGTAAAACACATTTCTTTTATGAACTCTGAGCAAGCTGTTCAGGGTAAATCACTCTGCATGCCGTCACGACCAATGCCTGTGCATGCCTCAGCTGCTTTCCTGTTATTTTGTCTGTAGAATAGTGCAGAATTCTCCTTATGAGGTGGTGTTCGTGGATGACAGGTCATCCTGCTACACGTAAAAATAGGGACTGATTTTTCTGAGAGTCACCACATGTACAGATTCCATAGTCAAGGAGATTCTAGATGGAATGTTATTTAGTATAGGAAATACAGTTCTGTGAGTAAATGAGTGCTTGTGGCAGTAAGGATGGTTCCTCTTTGAGGATTGTTCCTCCTTTTCCAATGTATCCGTTCTCCAGTGCAAGGTTCCATGTGGAGGAAATCAGAAATGCTTTTATCTCTGCGAGATATTTTTCATGTGTTTTAGGTTTTCAGTGAAGAGGCATAAATGCTGAAAGCATATTTAAGCATGTTTTCAATTCTTTCATGCCTCTGAAAGTGATAGTGTGTGGTCGTGTGCCTCCAAACAGACTTTTTAGCTGAAAAACAGGAAAAAAATAAGCTCCGCTTTCTCAAAAGCCATTAATCATCTAAAAAACATTTATCTCAAAGAAGGGATGCTTTGTTGAGCTTAGATGTCATGATATTGTTTGCTTGGCTGGCAATTCTGCAGCACCCTCAGCTATGACTTCCTGCAGGTACCACAGAAACAGCAAGCACAGCATGTACCTACCTCCACTTTCAGGGAGGAGCCACAGACCAAACCACCATGCTCTTCTATGGCTGTCCACAGGCAACTCCAGGCCTGAGCTTCTGCAGTTTATCTCCCCTTGGTCCTTGATCCTTTGTTTTATTCTTCTTCTATTTTAGTTTGTTTCATTCCAGTAGTGAAACAATAGAATTCTGAATTCTGCTTTTTTCTTTCCTTCTTAGTATCTCGCATTAGAAGAATGCCAGCTTTATTTTGAGCTCTCACTGTTGACAAGGTTTGCAAAACAAGTTCTGTATCTCTTATAATACAGATGATCAGATTATTGTGATGAAGTAAGTTGAAAGGAAAGGTATTAATTATCAGGTCTCAGGCTTTAGTCCAGTTAGTAGGCTCTCAAACCACAGCGTAATTCACTTAGCACTGGTACTGACTTAATGCGTCTGTGAGTCCACTGGCTGTTTGCACTGCTGTTGCAACCTGAACCCATTCTGGGAGCAGAGTGTATCAGAGAAGGAAAAGCCCAGTGTATTACTGCAATAGAGAGGAGATTATATATTAGAAAGATTTAAAGATTATACTTGCATCAGGACAGAAGGACTCATTCAATGCTTCTGGTAGGTCTTAAGTCCTCCTTGTGAAATGAGAGAGAAATGGCAGACCCAGCACAAGCTCTTGTTGCAGAAGTGGATTTTATTTAAAAATAAAATATCTGTATGTCTGGGCTCCAAGAATATGGAGACATAAATGCTGCCATGGAAAGGATTTCTGGAAGGAAGTATTACCTTTATCCGTTAACATGTGACTGTTCATTTCCATATGTGGATTAAGTTTGTGAGAGTGAGGGGGTATGTCCTGGCCAGCTATGGATTTCCAATGTATCCTCGGCTTACTAACCGAGGATAAAACCCATCAGCATTAGTCTAGAGTCATAGAGGTTTTCTGACAACAGAATACCTTTGCTGTCATAGGTGGATCTTCTACCCCTTTCAGAGGAAAGGACGGGTCTCTTTAGCAGTATCTGTCTGCTCTAAAGACTTCTTGTTTCAGCTCAGCAGGTGGAGTCTTGAACACTGTCTCCATGATTTTTGACCACGAGATTACTATGAGACAAAATGGCATGTATCCTGAAGGGAGTTCAATTGCTATCAATGGGATTCTACACACCCACAAATATTAGATTGGTGCCAAAGTGACCAGCATCTTACAGAAATGAGTGCTGAGTTGCCGTGGTCCCTGCCTGGGTGGCAGCAATCCCGACACCTTTCTTCAGCCCTGGCTAGCCTGCGCTGCCACGCCCAGGGCACCGGGCAAGGTGNTTCCTTCTACTCAAGCCTATCTGGGACCGAGGAAAGATGATTGACAGGGAAGGTGCCAGAACAAGGGGTGGAGTTGGGGCACATATATGGTACAGGGATAGGAGGGGTTTAGGGAAGGGTACAGAGAAGAGGAGGAGTTGGGGAGATTACATAATAGGGGAGTATACATACAACAGAATGAACTAAATCCAGGGTAGGGGGTAACAGAACAAACCATTGCAGTAAAGCAAACATAAAAAGCACACCACCACACTGAGTGAGTATAGAGATTAATTTTTCCTCTTTCCATATTGTAGAATCATGATTTACTGGATAGGTATGAAGTCAGTAATGGATCAGTGGGGGGTTGTGGGCTGGGGCTAGGGCATTTCTCTGTGCAGATTAGGTGTAACAATTGTTTGACATTGAAATTCCATTCTGGTTGAAGTCTGAATTCTACTCTGGAATTTCACTGGTACATTGCCTTCATTCGGCCTTTTGTGCAAGACCACACTTCATCCAGACCCAGCAGAAAGACTGAATACTTTCTTGGCTATGGTAGAAGGTGGCTGTAAAAGAGACAGTAATGAAAGATAAGGGGACAGGCAAAGATCAGTATATAGATATAAATGACTACATAAGCACCAGGTATTTACTGCTAAAAGGAATATTTTTTCCCCAGCTAGTTATCAAGATGTACTTTTAGCCTCAGCAGACTTGAAATTATGTCTGCTTGATGCTACATATTTCATTATATCAGTTGATTCTTGCTGGAACGAAAGGGAAAAGAATGAACTCCATTCTCTCACTTGGCTATAGCATATGTGAGATGTTGTTAAGGGATACATTTGGTGTTGGTAGCTCGGCGTGCAGTGGCAGAGGAGCTGAAAATTTAGCTTTTGTGGGTGGGAGCTTCAGGCAAGAGCTGTGACTTGGCACCAACCTCCCTTTGCACAACAAAGGGCACAGGGACCTGTGGTTCAGCCAGATGACCTGACACTCAGAGACAGCAGGAACCAAGGGCTCAGCAGGAAAATTTTCACCTGTGGGGGTATAAATGCCCAGAGTTTCCTCTGTTGGGGGTCCCTCCTTGGAGGCATCAGCTTAGGCTGTTTCTGTGTTACTGCACTGTGAATAAATTGTCCTAAGGAACCAGACATCTGGCACTCTTGCTAAGGGAAACCTGAGGTCCAGCTGGTAAGGAAACCCGATCTGACTCTGAGAGTGAGGAGTTGAGCAAGGTTTGACCTGAACCTGTTGGCTCACTGGAGTTGTCCAGTGTGAAGGAGCTTCAGTCTCAGAAGTTAAAATCTCTGGTGGTGCAAATGTGGCTGCCAGAGTGGTCGGATGGGAAAGTTTCCTTAACAGATGATTTAATTCTTCTACTGCTTGCTTAAATAGTGTATTGTGTTTTTGTAAAGGAGGTGTAGCAGTTAGTCAGGAAAACTGGAATGCACTTCCAGTTCTGTAGAGGGGACTGGAAAGTGACTGTCTAGAGTAAAAAGCATTTATAGTTCCAGAAACAATAGCATAGGTGTCCTTTCTCAGCCTTTTCAGGAGGCTCAGCTAATCCAATTGGATCTCGCACTGTAGGTCTAGACTTTTGCAACTGGTCCTTACACTTCTCTTGGGTCTCAGGCACACCAGCTGTGGCATCTTTCCTGTACCTTGCTGTGCTGTGTCAGATGGGTCACTGCTAACTTGCAGCAGTGTCCAGGACTCTTCCTCATGTGACTGCTCTAGGTATCTCCCCTGACAAATTGCTTTGCTGTCAGGAATATAGGAAAGAAAGAAACCTGAGACTACTTCCTTGTCCTCTTAAGGGAAAGTCTATGCCTATCATCACAGACTTGCTGAGGGACTGTTGCCACATCACTTCACACTCTACATTTTTTTTTCTTGACTTAGCTTTGCAAATGGATTAGCTGTAAATCTGCCCGGAGCTTCACACTGACACAGCAGTAATAGTTATTATTAGGATTCTTGAAACTGCTAAGTATATATCATCACAGAGAGGATTCAGCTGGCTGTGTATTTCCATGAATACTTTATAATTATAAAGAAATTATAAAGTCACAAGATTTGAGTTTCCAATTATACAATCAGTGAAATGTAATTGGCCTACTCAAAAACAGGGAACAGGCAAACATAACCTTCAATGGTTAGCTGGGAACTCTTATTCTGCTTTGCCATATCCTGAAGAAAACACAATATATCCTGGAAACTAATCAGCGTCTAAATGCAGGATGCTTTGTTTTACTTTGGCAAATAAGCATTAGAGAGAAAATATGATTTGGGTGTATAATAGTGGTTGAGGAGATTGGTGATTTGTCTCCAGGTAGACATGTTGGGGAAACATTTTAGCTGTGCATACCTGCCTTCTGTAGGCTGTCCCAAACAATGTCTCCAAGGTCAGAGCTGCTACCTTGTTAGCTCAGATCTCTCAATCCTGCTTATTCCTGGCATGTCTCTCCTCCTGCCTTGCATGTGCTTTTTACATTGTTGGCATTTCAAGGTTTGATTCTATGTCTTTGCTTCTAGAGTGTCTTGGGAGTGAACACTGATGGAAGCACATATAATTGGGGCATAAGGAAAAAACCAGGCAGAAGGGATCCCAGTTTACTTTTCAATGTGTTTGCACCCATACTAAGCTTTTTCCAGGTATTCAAAAATGCTATATAAGCAGTTACTGCACAGATGAAGCCTGTGTTGTTTCAAGGGAACAGCATAACCAGTTTGACATACAGCTATTTTATTTAACTTGTTCAGATGGAACAACCCCATTCAGATTTGGAATACAGCCAATCACAACACAGCTTTATTTCAAGCAAGAAAAATGCTACTATAAATATAAAAGCTTTACACTTGGGAAGATGGAGAGGAAAATTTTATCATCAATGTGCAAATCCATGTAATCATTTATAATCATTACTCATCTCAGCTTTAGAGAATATGTCCTTTTCTTTCAGTGTATACTGTAATTTTCAAACGCTGGCTAAGTATGTGTTTGCTTTCCAGAATGCATGATTTACTTGGCAGCAGGAGGGACATTTTGTAGCCTTTATTACAAGCTCCTAGTCCTTTAAAGTATGGGTTCACCTCCTCTGCAAGGCTGCCTTCAGTTCCTACTCAGGCCTGTCCATGGACAGCACTTCCATTAACAGCAGGAACGACATTGAAGGGTGCAGCCCTTCAATAAGAAAGCTAAGGAGGGAAAACCTGGATCTGAATATGAAAGGAGGCTCATCTGCTCAAAGCATCATCATCACACCTGTGTACCAGGGAGACATGTACACTGCCCTCCCAGTCTAGGGAAAAAACTTCTGTCACTGCAGCTTAGTAAAATTGACAGGTCACAAGGTGGCAGCATAATCTCACTAGTCGGGGTGACAAAATTTGAAGGATCAGATCATTAATCTTCCTCGACTCAAACTCCCATTTTGAACAGTCAGAAAGTCCTGTGTCTAACTAGCCAGTGCTTCCTGGACTCTCTAGACTGCAGTGTATGTAGGTGAAAGTATTATATATGTAGATGAAAAGCCTTTTATCACCTTTCAAACTCATCCATTTAATTTACCCTCCGATGCACTGTGATTGTATTGACATAAATTGCTCACCAGAATTTCAATATTGAACAAAAAAATTACACCAGCATGTTATCTAACTAATCATTAAAAAGAGCAACATTGATGGAACACTGACTTTACAAAGCCTGTGCAACTGGGAGTCATATTTTTTGTATTTTGCCTTACTTACTGCTCTCAAGAGCAAGATGTTCTGACCCCTGCCTCAAAATACACATTTCTTACTGAACATCAATTTTTTTATAGTACTACTGAGCAAATATATTCTCCATGAAGAGCTGATTAATGTATTATTCTCTTTCTGTTTGATGGATATTTAAGTAATCTGTATTCAGTTTTCATCTGCCTATTTGCCTGCTTGTCTCTGTCTCTGTGTCTCTCTTTCAGAGACATCTGCCCATTCTTACTATTTGTCATGACCTGTACTGTTTGAATGTGAAATATTTCATTTGGGAAAAAAGAACTCTGCTAGGGAGAGATGATTCATCACATCAGTCAGCATATTATATAAGGCAGAGTGATAACAGCTACTGCAAGAATTTCTAGCAGCAATATTCCCACTTGTGACTTTAAATACCTCAGAAATGTCTATAAAAATAAATGAAATTATCTGTGTATACTTGAAAGAAAAACAAGTCATGAGAGCAAGGCAAAAATCTCTCGATTTTCAAAATTAATTGCCATTTTGTGTACTATTACTGCAGAACTAAACCATAGATTTTTAAGTTCACCTTCAGGATACATGGTTTTGAGAATCATAGATCTACTAGTTGCTTGCATCTACCAAGTGATTAGGATGTTTTGGCACATGTGCAAAACATGTGCTTATGGGTATCTACTTGCTGAACTTAGAGGTGTGTTTTCAGTGGACACTTTTGTAAACATTAGAAATCCCAAATGATCAGTGGCTTTGGTATACTTGTTCAAATGACCATTGTTCTAACTAAGTTTACTCTCACTATCCAATATAGTTGCATCTGAGCATGCCTAAGAGAAATTTAATAAAGCAAAAGAAAAATGAGAAAATTGTACACTGCCCTTTCCACTAGCACATCATTTCCAGCCTAAGCAATTGGCCACACGATGTCACTGTGTTTTAAGGCAGCAAAACCTCTAGCAATAAAGCTTGTGGCAATTCTAAGTTTTCAAAGTATCTTAACCATGTGACATTATTTAAGGAGACACCAGCAAAAAGGGCAAGGTCATGAAAACTTCACAGTAGGCGTGTTTTAGGAAGATATTTTATACAAAACATCTGTTTTTCAGCTTCTCGTACCTTCCTGGAAGGCATCAAAACTGTTTTTAGCCCAGAAGCGCTTGTTCTCCAGATGACTGCATAAGGGAGCAAGCTTATATGGAAAAATTTATCTTAAATTGTTGCAAGTTAGAAATTTAAAAATTCAGCAGTGCTTGACTCATCCTACACTTTAGTCATAGTCCTTCTTTTCTTCTTCTGTCTTTGTATATCTGAATGTGCAACAGCCTTTGATTTTTGCTGAACAGAGGAAACTTGGCCTTATGGTTCTCAGAGTAAGATAAAATGCAGCTCCTGGGACCCACAAAATGCTGTTTAACGCCAACTGGCTCTGAAGAATGCTTTGCACAGCACACCTGCTAAAGAGTGCTGAGCCAAAAGCTGATGTATTGTGTGTTTAAGGAGTTTCATGATGTACAGCTATAACAACAAAGAAACTGTTGTGTACAGATACAGTATGAGCCTTCGCCAAGAAGATGATATCTGGCTCAGGGCATGTGGAAAGACTACAAAATCTCATGCAGTAATAAGTGTTGGTGTGCACTGTTTCTTCTGTGAAATGGTAAGTGAGCCTAGAGTAGCAAGTCTTATCCTAACATCCCGATAGTCTGCATAGGTTGGGTTCAGATTTTATAGAAAGGATAAATGTCTGGCAATGACTTACCGCCCATGAAGAGATCAAGGTGCTTTGTTTTGATTGCTAGAACTTTAGGTAGTTGCAATACTTTTCCTAAGTCAGCTGCTCTGCTTAGTCTCTGCATAGCTGCTGACAGTGATAGCACAGTTTTAAGATGCGTATTTGTTATGCAATTAGTAGCTTTGCTACCAATTTTGTTTGGGCCAGGAGTTCACTTGTAATAGGTTTGTTTTGATGGCCATATCTTCAATTTAAGTGCACAGTCAAGTCATATGTAGAGGTATGAGGTGTGCAAAGCATGGTGCTCTGAAAATTTGGGTGCCTCAGTATGAATTACAGTGCAAAGGTATGAACCGAGGAAATAGCTGTGTTAGTCTGGCCTTGAATGTGACTTGAGGTTAAATGCTAAATGAAACTTGGACTGTCAGATCTTACATGCTAAAGTAGAGCTTTAGCCCTGGAGTGTGTGAATTCCTTGCAGAGACAGCAACTGCACACAGGGTGGGTTTGGAAGACCAGAACACATTTCTGAGCAGCAGGTTATTTTGTGTTTTCGCCTGTTACTTGCAATGTAAAAACAGCTTAGAAGTATGTTCTATGATGGTTATTTAGGAACACTTACTCAAATATGATTTTGGCCTGTGATTCTCCCCCTTCGCCCTCACCACTGCTTCTGTAATTGCCTTAACTGGAAGAATTCTCCATCGGCTTCTCTACTGGTGGCATCCCTTATATGGGAACTTCTGCAAAGGGTAAAACACGATATGGTTCATTGTGGGGGAAGAAAAGCCTGAAGCAGAAAGTAACATTGAACAGTAATGCAGAAAAGCAGATGGAGTCTCCTGTTGGAGAAGGTATGAGCAAACTTGGGACTAAGTTGAGTGTATTGCCAAAACAATTTGTCCTTGTTCTGCAAATCTTGGAAATTGCTGACCTCATTAGCTAGACATGAAGTGTCTCCTGGTAATGTGCAAGGGAATTCTGATGTAACTCTAATTATCCTAATGGCACTGCTGCCATAAGGGTATATAAACTATAAACAGGAAAGGCAGAAATCCACTGACACAGATGAGATGCAAATGAAAGGCTGTTGCCTCTACTATAGAAATATGAATAAGAAATGGAAACTGGCTCAGGAAGTCATTCGAGGTTTGTCTCCAGGAACTGCCTTCAAAATGTTTGCTCAGGGAAGAAAGCTAAGAAGCAGAAGAAGGATGTATGTTTTCACCCCTTATGACTTTATGAATCTCAGGCTCTGGAACCAAAGCTGCTTCTGAGAAAACATTTATGTGTTGTCTTGTGCAATGTATTATCTGGGAAGCTCTGTTACTTTGTATTTTTTTGAAGAGGTACACTGTATATCAGTGCCAAGGGCATTTTAGTGTTAGTTTCTAATACTTAGACTGAAGGGGAAGTGTTCTTGAAAAAATGGAAACAGCTTGTCTCTTCATCCGAACCTTTTTTTATAAAGCACGTAGACTACCACTGCCTGTGGATATAAGTCAACTACAGGTTCCTAATATATGTTTGATATACAAAGAAAAGCTTGAAGTATGGAAGAAAATGAGATTTTTAAAGCAAAGGTCGTCTATGATTATTTAGTTGGACTTACGGAATGCATACATTTTTCTCAGTAATTCCTGAATCAAGTTCTTAATATTTGATTTAGCCACACATAAAAGAGAATCATCCAGTTTTGATTTAAATTTAGCTATCATGTGGGAGGGAAATGTGGTGTGGAGGCTGGGAAACGTCAGGGGTCGCAATGTAAAAGGAAAGGGTAGGAGGGAAAACACATAGTTTAGCTATAACACGGGTTTCAAGATCAGAAATAGAAATTATTGACATTTATGATACTGTGGCACTTTGAAAAGTCAGGAGAGAAGCAATTTGCTAAAAGTTGTAGAAGTTCCCAGATAAACTGCAGACCTTGCTCAGAAAAAAATCTGCAGTCTAAATAGATTACATGAGCACCAACACAACACAACACAAACGAGAAAACAGAAGTAAAAGAACAGGAGTTACACAATAATTAAGCCAATGAAAAAAATGTGTTAAGTTTGGTTTTCATGGGGAGCAGAGAGGGGAGACTGGGCTGATGTTTTGTGCATTTTCCTTTGACTGTTGTTAGTTGTGCTCCACTTTGTCAAACACTTGAGCACCTGAAGTGGCACTCAACCTGTGAATTATCCTTTTAATAACAGTTGGACATTCCTGAGAGGAATGTGCAAATGTCTGAGAGGATCAAAGCTTTTGGCCTTTTAAATTAATGTGATAACTACTAAATGTATAGGAGAAAAACTGTTATTGTCTAATCACAAAATCTACTAATGAATTAGCAGTAGCTGCAGATCAGGAAGATGTCTCTGAATCTTTTCAGCACAAATTTTTCCAACAGCAAAGACACAGCTTTGAACTTTTAGCATCTTACAGTCAGGGTTTTTTTGGCTGGCTCCACTTTGACTTCCTACCCTCAGTAATCTGGAGTGGTGAGGCACAGGAGGTAGATTGTAAAGGATGAGGATTTCACTTGAGCTCAGCACTACACAGGCAGCAGTAAAACCCCCAGGATGTTCTGTTGTTAGTATGTTTTCATTAAACACTGTCCTGATGCAGACAGACCACGTAATGGTGACAACTATATATGTCAGAAGGAAGAAAATGAAGCTTGAATGATCACTACTAGAATTAGAATTAAGATCTCAAGTAAGTGTTCCTGTCTCTAGAGGCTGAAATGGATTAGCATGAGTTCATCTGTACAGTTCTTTCAAACGTGAATGAAAGAAGTTGTTAAGAGACAGCTATTAAGATCTGTTCCTACCTAGGAAAGCATCAAATTGCTTTACGGTATCTTTGTTTCTTGGTTTCGCAATGGAGACCATAATATCTTTAGTTGAAGTTATTAATATAGACTTCCTAGTACATGAGTATATTGAATGAAAATGAAACACTACTTACAGACTGTCCTGATGCTAAGTGAAACCATTAATTAACTTTCTGACTCCCAGATTATTCCCCCCTAGAGCTGAAGGATGTTTTGCTTGGGATAAGTGAACAGCATTTAACTGCATCTGTAATAATGTAAAACAACCATTCATTTAGTTTGATTCAGAGCCACGTAAGGCTAGACAATACTCTATGTGGAACAAGAAGCACCTTAGAGTATGAATTCAGAGGATAGGATATATTTCTGACCTGTGCTATATCTCCTGGACCTTTTGGTGCTCTGTGGACCATGGGTAAAAGGATGCCTCCCATGATACAGACATGTAGTAGGGAATACACTAAATTTCTCTGAACATTGACAGAGAATGCAATGTTTGTGTTTATAAATGGAAGATGTATTCCACAACAATAGAATCAATATATTTTTTCTTTGCAATTTTAGATTGTCTTTACTCTAAGTTGCACCAGTTTCTGTGATGTCAGGTGAACTGATTGTTACTACTTTCATTTCACACTACAAATTGCTTGCTAACTTACCTAAGATGTGAGAGGATTTATGACAAGAGACAAGTAGTATTCAAATGGAGCAGGAGGCACATTACCATTTCAATTCTCATTTCTTCCCTCCTCTTTTTAGTGTAAGCAACTTATTGCACAAAACATTCCATGCTTCACATATCTGTCCACATTGTCAGCTGTTTGTGTATCAAGTCTGAGGAGGAGGAAGAAATATGAGGTATGTTAACAACAGTCAGATAATTCCCATTCACAGTTTTAGCATATATGAGGAAGAGATGTCTGATGAACAGAGCCAACCGTAAGTTTTCTGATGCAACACTTCTCTGCTTTAAAATGTTGATTGGATTATGTATTGCTGGGTTGGCTGGTTCTCCAGCTTCATGGAAACCTGCTTGGAAAGTTGTAATGCTTTTGTAAACCTTGTGGACCCGCCTGGCCTGTTCCTCTGGCTACCCACCATTCTGTGATGACATGACACTTCTGGCTTCTCCCATTTAACAGGGGCTACCCCCAAGGCTGGTCAACAGTTGAATGAGCCCATTAGGTGTCCTTCAGCTGTTGGTCAATTCCTTTGGTTCCAGCTTCCTAGACCTCTTAGCTTTGAAGCTTTCAGCAAGCCCAGGGGACTGCCAAGTCACCCATGTCATAGCAAAACAGCTGTGTAGGCAGGGTCCTGGCATGTAAGCTGAGGCATCAGCCCAGAAATGTTTCAAAATCTTATATATGTGAGTGAAATCTTTTTAGGGCGGTGTGCTAATATGATTTCCTCTGTGGGATGAACATTACAGCTCCCAACACTGGTGCAGGCAAGTCACGGAACATTTTACCTTTTTGTGGTTCATGGTTTGCTTGTTAGTGCTTGGCTGACAAATACTTCCAGTATGTGTGTAAGTACACAGTAGGGAAGAGCAACAATTAGTGGATTTGAATCATTCAAGGTGAGGGTCTCTGCCACTTTGCAATGTTTCTATTGCATGGGGAGAGATTGCAGAGTACAAATTGCTTGTGTTGCAGAGAAGGCAGCATTACTGGTTTGTGCACTGGCAGGTTGTGAATGAGGTTTGCTTCCTGGAGCTGTTTGTGAGAGAGGTTGCCATCTGAAAACCAGTCTTCCATCAGATCTCTACCACTGGAAGCTTGAGTCTCTGAGTGAGTGCATCTCCCCCAGCCTGGACTCTCCCTGACTAGGTCTAAGAGATATCATTTTGGACCTTTGGCACATGGATTTGGATCCTCTGGCAAAGGAGGCAGTGTAGGTAGCCTCCTATTATTTTAATGTTCCACTCTGAACAGACTCAATGCCTTTCATGACCTTCACAAAAATTTTCTGTCTTGTTGGCCATATCATATCTTACTTGCCTCATAAACTCTGAATATGGGAGGCCTACACTTAAAAACACCTTTGTTCGTTGAGATGCTGGAGGCTATAAATTTCTATTTGCTTTAGTATTTCAAGAAACTCTCTGTAAAAATCTTAGGAGCTTCAGAACTCCCAGGGTGTATTATATGAATTAAAAAGTTTAAAAAATCTGTGCCTGTGAAAAATAATTTTTCTACTAGGATGAAAGCATCTAAAATTGCAGTGTTATGCAAGTGTCATGTTTTATGTGCTACTGAAACAGAGGAATTAAAACTGACCTAATATACATGCATAGAGACATTCAGAGATAATATCAGGCTCCATGGATGACTCTGCCTTGGCACTGGTTGTGCAGCTTTCCTGAGACCAAATGAAATCCTCAGTGTGTTTCAAGTGCCAGGCTCTCTGCTTACATTTGTCTGCCTTCACCACTGGCTTAAGGGGGAGCAGGTGACAGAAGGCTACTTTCATACCACTGGAAGTTAGCTGAGAGTGCTTTCAGGAAGGCCAGTTCCCGATTGCACTATTAGGAACACTTCATGACTTCTTTTTGTGACAGGAATGGTACAAATTGACTAGAAGAAGAGATACACACCTAAACAAGAAATTTTTCTCACCAAAAATACTTTCAAAAGGGATAAGTATCAATGCAGAAGGAGCTTTTGTATTTAAATCCTCATGACTGTAGAGCCCATAAAATTGTCTTCTGCTGTCAGAAGTTATAATCCACCAGGAGTGAGTCACAGGGTTTTTAATTGCTGTAAATAAGCTTGCAAGGCTCATAACTCATAATAACTCTAATGACTAAGTCAAACTCTGGTTATTCTGTTTTAAATTGTTTGCGTAGCTTGGTTGATATCTAGAATTTTTACAGTAAAAAAAAAAATCAACATAAGTGAAGGAAGGGAAAAATTTAGTTTCCAAATTTGACAATCTTTCAATAACCTTAGAAGAGCCATACCAAGAGGTAGTGAAAAGCCCCATGACTTTCTGGTACTCGGGTTGGTGGTCAGTAATGCTCCACTTGCAGGAATGTACACTGAATTGTCTAATGGTTTTTCCACCTCTGGTGCTCATTTCCCTATGAGTGCTGATGCTTTAGACAGCTTTTATGGTCAGATTCCCACTACTGAACTCAAGCTGAGGTAATGCCCACTACAGAAGGGCAGTCCTGGAAATTCCTCAGGGAAAGGAGAAGAGTAATTTTCTCTTGCTTCAGCCCCTCAAATGAGATTAGCATTTGGCCAGAGGAGTTCCAGAGGCAATACTGGGAAGTAGGAGCAGGGCTTTCTAAACTTGGGACTTGGACAGGAGCAAAACTTCCTATTTTAGTGACAACTAGCTCTTAGATTTTTTGCTGCAACATGAAACTTCACTCTCAGGTATTTTTAAGACTTGGGCATTTTCAGATATTTACCAAGGAATCTGTGTCAGTATTTACTTTTTCTTTGTGATCACTATGCCTGCTACAAAGGCATACCTTGTAAGTATTTCCAAAGCTACTGGTGACAGACTTGGATATATTCAATTCATCCTGAATTGACTGTTTCTGTATTTCTTTGTCTTGTCTCTATGCTCAGATGAGTGGTTTTCTTACATTTACACTTCACCAAAATCTTCCAGATTCCTTAAGCCAGGACATAGGTTGGCTGATGCTAGCTTTAGTTAAAAAGTTTACCCGTTAACAGTACTAACCTACAGAATAACATAGCAAGGATACTTGCTAATGTTTTAGTCTTGTTAATTTTGGGGGGCTACTTAGATAGTAAGTAACTGTCAGGAATGAATTAATTGAACCCTTTAGGAGTTGCATATTTTTTGAAATAAATAATTTCAATCTTTTATCCCTTTCTGAGCCAACATCTAAGGGCTATGCTCAAGTGAAGGCAGAGCCTTGAATTAAATCACATATAGAGATGAAAGAGGATTTGCAATAGAAACAGAAAGGAAATACTGCTATATGTGTCATACAATCACTGTAACCTTTGTTTTTAATTACTCTTGCCTTGTATAATTTGGTAGCAACCATTTCCTTAGTATGTCTTGCCCCAAAGAACTTGCAGTCACAGAGTGAAAAACAATAACAGAAAACAAGTGTTAATGTCTTTATTCCAACAGAGTGACTAATTAAAAAATACAAAAAGATGGTGGCAACTAAGAAAGAAACCCTTCTCTTGATAAATTGAAGCTGAATACCATAACCGTAAGTCAAGTCTTCCTGCCAGCCAAGTGGTGAAGTGTAATACTTACCTAACTCTTCTTTGCACAAGCAATTTTATACTGACATCAGTGTCAGGCTATTTGAATAAGATCGGAAGATAAAGGTTTGAGAAACTGGCTTGAGTGGAATGATATTGAAATATCTTACTCAATTATTTCAATTAGCTCTGCAATCACTTGGTTTAAAATAAAAGAGCAATTTCTAAACATAAACACAAGCAGGTTTCAATGTGTGGCTTTATATTGACGTGTCTTGGAAAGGTAACACTCCAGTCCTCAGATACCCCAGGTAAGTAATAAGCAGCTTCCTCCCATTGAAGATCCCTATCTTGCCGTATTTACAACCACACCTGCAAAATATCCAAGGAAATTAATAGCTCTGTCACTCTGGCCAGGAAAAAGAGCCAGTGATACTGGATTTACTGTATGATATCTTTGTTTAAGATTACAGTGGTTCAGGAGATAGGTAAGAAGATGTAACACCTTTTACTTTTCTGAGACCAATATAAATATTGATAGCCGGAAGGACAGTTCATTTACAAATGTTATCACCTGATTGATGCTCAGATAGGTAACTTGATATTTTGTTCTAATTAACATCACATGCTGAAAATGGTTGTTTGGAAAGTATTCAAATAGCTAAAATAATTTCAAATTATCTGTGTTGTTTGCACAAGAAGAATGGAAGAGGGAAGAAGCAATGAAAAATTAAGAAGCTTTTATTTAAAAATTACATATTACATGTCCCTAAATCTGGATTTTCTAAATCTTTGCTTTATAGCTTCTAGTTTCATGTGGTAATTTTGAATTGAAAAATTGAGATAGATTTTAATAAAGATGGGGGTTTTGTGTTATTTGGATTATTTTTTACAGTAGTTAAATTACCCAAATACAGAAAAAAACCCACTTTTTTTCCCAATTTTGGAGAATATTTTAAAAATTTTTGGTATGAATTTGGCTGTAGACATTTATTTTCTCAGATGAGTATAATTTTTCTAACCTAGCCACTGAGCTGAACAAGGTACAAATTGATTTATGAGGCAAAAAGAAAGTGACTGTTATCTCCCATTTTTGCTGTCTGGCACAGTAGTATGTCTCCTCAAAGCTGCACAGTTTTCCACCTCCATCTCCTCCATGCTGTGGCTGCATCTAGCCATAGCAAGATCCATCGCTTATCTCTACTAAACAGCTTTTATGGAATGAATAAACAACTATTCTCAAACAAAATCGTGGGAGATTTGTATTTATAGGAGAGTGTTTGAGTAATTGCCATCCTTCCTTGTGAAGCTGTTAGAATCAAGGGACTATGAGAAGTGCCTTAATGGGGGCAGTTTTTATACATTATAGCTGAGTTTGAAATTTTGCCGTGCTGTTGCCGTTTCTGGGGTAAATAAGTCTCCACTAAATAAGACTTCAGTACCTTTGATAAGTTCTGTCCTAGCTAACTTTCAAGTTTATGCCAGCAGTAGGGTGATCCAGTTCACAGCCATTTAGAGTTGCTGCCATTCTGGTGCTTGGTTTTTGACAGCTTAGTAGCTTCTTACAAGGGGCTGTTAGTAAGCAGCCCACTGGGTAAATTGCATGTAGCTGAACATCGTATTAATTTTCATTTCTTGTATGCTGGGTTTGCAGCATGGGCTTGCATTCCTTTCATTCTGACTCTGTTTCACAGAGTCTCTTGTGTGCATTACAAGTGCTAACAGATAGCATATGCAATAATTTAACCTCAGTCTAATTTGTTATGTCTTTTTATCTCTTTTTTTCCCCCCCTCTCATAACTTATTTCCAAGTACTTTCTTAATATTAATTCAGAAAAGAATGAGATTCAGTCACATTAGGTGGCATGAGACCAGTCTGATTAACATGTAAAATCTTTCTATTATCTCTCTTCTCTTTTTCTCTTGAACAGTCTTTTATAATCTGATGCTGCAGATACAGTGTTGTATTTTCTGAATCTAACTCCACTAGTATAAGCCCAGCATGACTATGTCCTCCCTCTAAAAAGTGGAGAAAGAGGACTTTCTATACCCCCTTGAAGATATTGCCTGCTATTATCTAGTTCATTAATGTATTGTGCTGTGCCCTCTTTACTTCAGGTTTAACCTTTTAGTTTTGTCTTTCCTTCTTTATACGGTTGTCTTTCTTTGCCTTACTTTCCCCAGGCTGTACATTTTTTGTGTCTGCAATAAGTCCTGACATCATGTAGTCCATCTCCCTCGTGTCCAAGAGGAAATGGACATGGTACTTGTCAGCATGCTTGTTGACAAGAAAGACAATTTTTTATGTATTTTGGCCATACTGATTTACTGGAAACATTAACTTCTTGGAAGGGCTATTGGAAAAATCAGTCCTGTAGCTCTCCAAAATAACTTTTGCACCTTGATTTGAGGGCATGCTGGGACCTTTTTTTCTTCTTTCCTGTTCCATTACGACATGGATCTCCCTGCTGCAGCTGTTCTGTTTTTAATGTGTTGCTCCGTTTCCAGGCAGACATACCCTGCTTTGAGTGAAGTTCTTTTTTCCCTGGATTTTTAATCTGTTTTTCCATTTGCCTTCTCTTTAAGAGGTAAATTTGTCAACCTACTATTTTAGTCTCTCAGTTCACTGCAGCAGCAGAACCTATGAACAAAGCTGCAACAGCAATTTAGAAGTGGAAAACGAAAGCTCCACTCTGAATAAGAGCTTTTTTCCCTTTATTCGCTCCTTTTTTTCTTACCTCTGGAAATCAGATGTTACAGATGTCTGCGTTCAAGAGAGCATGAAGATGAATGCATGCACCACAGACTTAAATGGTCCTTTAAAAATGCCCAAGTGAAGCTGTTAAAACAGGGTTACTGCAGGAGAGCAAGACTTGCATAGTTAATTGTTCTGAACGTCAGATAGCCAAACTCATCAGAAAGCAGATTTTTCTGAGAATTTTGTAACTGCCCTTTAATTTTTTGCACATAAACAGCAGACTTTTATTTGAGATATCTTTCTTTTCAGTATTTCAAGTGTGGCAACCTAACTAGGCACTCAGGTTCTCACCCTACTGCTTTGGTAAGCCTGCATCCAGTCCTCAGTGGTGATGAAGCATGGTGGCTGCATTGCCAGCCACAGCAGAGTTGCTGTAAAATGTCAGTTGGAACTGTTGATTATCACTTGCAGAAGACCAGGAGCATCTGCCTAAAACTGATTTTCGACTGGACAGTATTTTAGTGGAAAATGTTTTAAAAAGTGTTTTAAAGGTGATTAACAGTGTGCATTAATTTTCAGAAAAAAATCTAAAGCCAAAGATTTGAGGTAAACCTATTTTCCTAAACAACTATAGTGATTGCAATTAATTTTTGCTTCTTTTGACTTTTGTCAAAGGCCAAATTCATAACTACTCTTTGATGAAAATTAACTCTTGACACTCTCCATCAGTTTAAGATATCCACCGGCTGTTTTGTAAGGCTTGAGCCTATCTGGTATTTACAGTAACAACATACCTTACTGCAAACTTATGGTGGCCTCAGGACTTTTCCAAGTCTGGGTCTGCATGTCATCCAACATGAAATAGCAAGTGTGGATTAAGGTACAGGCAGAAGGGATTGCCTGGAGCAATGTCCTGACAACCCTACAGGTTGTCTGTCAGCAGGCCACAGGAGACATGAGAGGTGGAGGAAGCTATCCCTCTGCCATCTCCAGGGGATGCTTTAGGACCCACCACTTGTTAAACTAAATCCCTATTGAAGGAAGAGCTGAAAAGAGCATTCAGAAGTGGATTGGTCTCCCACCAGAGATTGTAATAGGTGAGATGCGTCTCTCCCTTCCCTTCAACTTTTTTTTCTGGAGTATTTTGTGGAAGAACTTAAAAGATACTGAACTAGATAGGTGAAAGAGATGGAGAGTGAAGGAAGACTTTCTGAACATCTACCTAAAAACCTGGCAGTTCAATATTGGGACAATAGCAAATTATAAGAGGTAATGAAGTGACAGGCAAAGATGTGGTAACTGCAGCTTTCTGCTCACCTCTGACATTGCAGATCTTTCCCTCTCAGATGTAGGCAGGCTCTTCTTCACACAGAGGAGGCAGAGGGTGGAGCTCAGCGCCCGTATAAATTATAAGTGTCTTTCAGGTTGTTTCAGCAGCAGCAACAACAAGCTGCTAGTGTGTCAGCTGACAGATCTGTTAACCAAATTGGGGTTTCGGTTGCTGCCGCCATCTTTCATGCCATGGGGAGCCCACCAGCCAAGGTAAGAGAATGGCATCTCTGCACTTTGCTGTGGCCCGGCACCTTGCTGTTGAACCTCCCTGCTCCGGCTCTGGTGAGCAAATTCCCTCCTTGTTGCATCTGCTGAGATGCAGAGACCAATGGGCGCTGGCGCACTGTAACAGGGGCATCTTGAACTTCGCAAGTTTACTGTTTTCCTCTTTTGCCTCACAGTAACTAATATGTAAGTGAGCTTCAGTGAAAACACAGCAAAAACGTGGCCCTTTTCCTTTATTGTGTGGTGTACGTGCTGGAGTGAACTCTGAGAAGGAAGAGGAGGGTGACCTTGAAGAGTTTACCTCCCTATAAAATGAAAGTGCTTTAGCCCTCCTGCATGTTCTTGGGATAGCACATGTTACTTGCTTGCCCCAGCTGAAATAAACCAACAGCTTTATGTAGCAACAGAGCATAATTTACATTACTTTAGCTGCAGGGGAGAGATCTAACGAGCTACTTGGCTGATTTAGCTATCTTTAAGGTAATGTTTGCAATGTCTGAAATTCTAGTGAAAGAGTTTCATGTCTGGACATGAGTTTTCTAATAGTAAGTTCCATTCAGAGATTTTAAATGATAGCTTTTAATATAAATCAACAGAATTATTAGATGAGAATTCTTTTCTCATGTATATCTTTAAAAAATAATGGACGTGGTATCTGAAATGCAAAATGTGAATTATTTGCAACTAACCATTCTTTATGTATCAAACCCTATGTTAAATTTTGCAGCAAATGAAAGAGATATGGGCATTGAGGGATTTAAAATATAGTGAGAAACAGCATTACATGCTATGGCCTATAGAGATCATTAATTGTGCCATGGTAATATTTGCAGGTGGAGTTAAAGATTCAGAAAAATATCAGTAGCTTGAACAGATAGCTCGAGTGATATATTAAAAATATTCAAATATTGGATACTCAGGGCAAAGAATATAAATTGTAAATGTCATGTACTTTCCAGATAAAATTTGTATCTAATCCATCTACCAGTTGGATTCAAACCTATCTATCTCTTGTAGATATGTATATTACCTATCAATTTTAAATAGTAATGTTGTATCTAATAAGGTAATTCTGGATCTGATAGACAGGTAGACGGCTTGTGTATAATTTTATCTAAAAAGTCTCAATTACGAAGTTCTTGCATTTCATCCCAGTGCTGCAACTGCTATTCCATGAGTGTAGACATACTCCTGGTTAATAGGCACCACTGCCAAATGTTTGAGAACAAGCATAGGTTTGGGTCAGAAAGCTTCTATTTCCAAGGAAAGAGATTCATTCAATACTGCAGGTTTCTCTGCCATTTTGTCAGGGAAACATGTTTTCCAGTCTGTGTAAGTTGGAAAATACAGAAATAAGAACAGCGTGGTTTTGTGTTTTGTTTTTTTTTTTCTTTTATGTTAAAAAAAATCCCATGTTTAGAAACATGTGGAGTATTTAAACGATCTAGGAAGACGTCCTTAAAGTCTCCCAGTTTAGTAGTATTTTAAAAATGCTACCAAATTAACAGTGAAGTGATGGTCAATATTAATTCACAACTTTTGATACTCATAACAAGCTCTTTTATTCTGCTCAGACATGATTAATCACTTTTTAGCAGTTTTATTTTATGGACTATGGAATAATTTTTATGTGGTCAAATAATTAAAAATTTTGTCAATGCAAAGCCCTGAGGGTCCTACTCATACATGTAAAGAGGTGACTGGTAGAATATGAACAGGAGATACATCCCAAATCCACAATGACTTTTGAAGCAGGCCATTAGTGATAACATGAAATTAGAGTAAATATTTGTAAGGTGAATTAGATTTCCTCACTAACTGTTCAACTTCCAATGATAAGATTTTGGATAATTGTGGTTCCCATGAGAAATGAGTATTCTATGGTTATGGTCTCTCCTTCTGTCCCCTCCCACAGTTTTGTGTATTTCTTCAGTTAGTTGTTTTTCCCATCAGAACTTTTCATGTCTTTAATTTTAATGAAAATAGGCAGCTGGTTGGAAGGACAAATTGCTAGCATTATTCTCACTGATGGAGGGGCTAATAAACTCAGCCCATAGTAGATGTTAGGGGATCTATGTGGATGAGAGTGCTTTGGAATCAGGCTAATCATGAAGCTATTTTATAGTTCTTAAGTTCATGGATTTAACATGATAAATGTTAATATGATAAATTTCCAAGATGTAGTTGAATCAAATCCTCAGTATCTAAGGTAAAACGAATGGTAAGAATATGCCAAATGATTATATTTGGTGCAAGATCCTGTAGAAAAGATATTGTACAGCATCTAGCACTGGAGAAAGAAGTAATCCATGAAAGGAAGTAACTACTCATGTCTGAAAGATATTGCTAAAGCTGAGTAAGAAATTCTACAGCTATTTACAGAAAATTATAAGACAGCAAACTCCTCATATAAAACTTAATATATGGTGTTATCCCATGGGGATAGCTCTGCTCGAAAAACCTGCTTTGGTTTGATGCAGGGAGAGTGAAACACTGATATTCCAATCAGCCTTCCAAGATGTAAAAACCAAGGACTTTTTTCTTAAAAAAAAAAAAGAGACAGTTATGGAAAGAGGTTCCCAGATTGCAGAAACTTCTCTAGAAAACTAACCTTCTAGTGAAGGTAGCCATGAGATCTTGTTTTAGGAGCAGCATAGAGGAGCTATAAGGACTGAAATCAAACGTGTGAACTCTTGGTAGGTTTTTCTGCTTTTGCTGCCGTCCAAAAACTATCTTGGTCAGCTCCTCAATATTTATGAGCTTTGAGAGGATTTCATACTCTCGAAGTTGTCTTTTTGGAATGAAACCTTAAGTGACTAACCACCTGTGAACAGGAGGATTATGTATCCTCCTGAAGCTGGCCAACATTCATACGACTGTTCTCTGGAAGTCAGCAAATGTGTATTATTTCTGTTAATGAGATGTTGGCAACAGGTGTGAATTTTCAGTTTGTTATGGTTTGACACCAGCTATGGCAATTCTGACATGATAGTTTTATCTCCTGATTGTTTAATTTTCTGTATTTTAAACAGAAATGACTCTCTCAAAAAACCTGCTTTGAGAGTACAGAAATATAGTTTAATGCTAAATACTGTCAAATGAAAAGAAGTTTGTTGGTGTGGTGGTTTTGTTTTGTTTGTTTCTTTTTGTTGTTGTGGATTTTTGTTGTTGTAGTTGTTTTTCCTGTAGGGTTTTTTTTCTTGTTTTTTTTTCCTCTCCAATTTTTAGTGTACCCTTTGGTACTGTGGAGATGCTACTATTTATTGGTCTGAAGTGTTACTGTTTAGAATGCAAAAACTTACACTGGTAGCTGAATCCTGCACTCTGTTCTCAGCCTCAACATGCCACTACTAATTTTCCAGCAAAAATAGAGCGATGCACTTCTGAGAAAGCTACTTATGGATGTTTTGCAGAGGGGTTTTGTTACTCTCTGCATGCCTATGCAAGAAACCATGCCTCTGCCAAGGAAGTGAACTTAAAACAGCAAGACCAGTACAGCTGCAAGACTGTCAAGAGCTATCTGGATATGGTGTCTGTGGTCATCAAGTTGCATTACTTGTGAAGTTACATGTTGCTTTTCATGTTATGAAAATAGTAAATGTTATCTCTAACTGTAGTAATTTTTTTCTAGAACGTTATTCTGGACTACCAGCATTTTTGGGCAAAGATGTTATTTTAGACCATCCAGATCATACCATAATAGTCTGCTTTGGACTATTGTTGAAGGAAATTATCTGTGCCTGTATCTGATAGAAAAGAAATTAGCCCACTTCTGAATGCTTATCACAGGCTGGAGTAACTGCAGTCTTGGGAGAGGGATGGTTTCCGGCTTCCCCAGGTGGTTCACACAGCCCACAGGGTTTGTGATGGTCACATTTCCCCATCAGAACCTGTTTGCATTTTACTCTGCATCAACATCAGGACTAAGACGCAGCAAATCAGAAGTAGTGAACAGTCGTCTTTGATAATATTTCCATTAGGGGGCAGATGTTGACATGTTTAAGGAAAGTGATTGCTGTTGAAAGGGGAAGAGAGGAGGAGTGGTGGTCTCTGGCTCTAGTGGGAAAGGATAAAAACACAATGTCACAACTGAGAGTACTCTGACAATGAACTGCAGATGCACCATTTTTATAAGCAATTAAGAAATTTTCATCACAAATGTTTCAAAGCAAATTTTATACCAACATCTATTTCTTCAGTGAAGGCAGACTCTGAGAATGGTTTGGGCTTCTGTTGAGCAAGGGTGAAGCTGATTACAAAATAACAGAGAATTAACATATTAATTAAAACCAGCCAGCTCTGTACTTATCTACATAATCCAATAATTTGTGTAAATGAAAACCACAAGGAATGCTGAGTGAGTTTTCCATTTGGTAGTTCTATGTTAAATAACTATTTGCACCGGAAAATGATAGTCAAATTCTTTCAGTGGGCAACTGGAATAATATGGAAGTGTCCCAACTGGCACTTGTAATGTCCACAATGCATTAAACTCAAAAAGCTTTAAATATGCCAGTTTTAAATTTGGAGCAACACATAACAGAACTGGTTTTTGTCATACAAGAACAAATTTGTCTTGTGTTTTTATACAAATAGTGTTTTGATCAACCATTAAGAGGCCAAAAGACAGAGTAATGTGATTTTATAGGTTTAACAACAGGGTTTCCCTGCTTAAGGCAACTCTTGAATATTAAACTGAATTTAAAAAGTATGTAGCTTTAAAAGTGCCATCATAAAATTTCATATTAAGCCTTTCTTTGAACATGCTAATTCACAATTTGGTTGCTATCCATTTGATGTAATGTAATTTACCTCTAAAGAAGCTTGAATTAAACTGCATGAGGGCTATTTTCATCTCTAATAAACAAGCCCAGTAGTTTCAACCCCATTTTAAAAGAATTTCAGATTAACTGTAGTGAGTGACTCCTCCTGTAGAGAAACTCTTCCTTCCCCAACAGTTTGTCTTTCCAAAGTTAATCATTTCAGTGTCAGGAAAATTAATCATGGTGCTAACTTTCAAAATAAAACTGTGAAATTACCTACCTATAGTATAATGGGATTCTCTCACTTAGAAAATAGAGACAATGTTTCACTCAGTGTGTAGTTTAAGCTTTAAGTTTTGATTTATTAGTGGTAGTGGGACTGTAAACAACTGCATGTTTCTTATTATTGTTGAAGAGCCATGCTAATATGCAAACAAACAAAAAAATGATAAAACAGCAGAAAATCAAAAACACTTTTAAATGTACCAATTTGAAAAAAGAAGTATTTCGCCCACTTTTATTGTTAAGTTTGAACACACATATGAATGCGACATTCACACTTACCAGAACATCTTTTGAAAATGACAAGTATTTTTTGACCAGCTTAGGCTGGAAAGCTTAATTTTTTGTTAAGAGTAAGGAACAAGTAGCTTGAAATATGTATTACAATGATAGCTTGCCTGTGATAGAAATAAATCTCATGTCTAGAAGGGAAATGGTTCCATTCCCTTTAGGTATTTTCAGGATACATAATGATATGGGATTCTATGATACCATTCCTGGAAAGCAGGGCACGTTTTGTTCATCTGAAGGGTCTCTGCTGGGCCTATGCCCTGTTCAGTTAAAGTCAGCAGGACCTTTTGGTGAGCTTGGCCTACTTAAAAGCATCATGGTAATTTCATCCTTATTGGAATACAAGGTCAGAAGTTTATAGAGTATTTTGGTAAGTACCATTTCCTGGCCTAGAGTCAGTGCTGTGCCATGACCTTGGCAGGCATTTGCAAGTTCTTAGTATCCCCTTCCAAGGGCCACGTTCTACCCTCCCTCTGGCACAGGAGCCTTGGCGGATTGGCAGTGCAACCATTACTGTGGCCGTGCATGCATCAGGTTGCATGAAAACAGGTACCTCTAGGGGGACTAAGAAAGCTTTCCATGCCATTGTCTGAGTCCATGTTTTCTCTCTCATGTGTCTTCACTTACTCAAGCTACTTAGCAAATAGCCTGACGTGCAGTTGTGTTATCATCTTAGTGTGGCGTACTTCATTTGGAGGGTGGTTACCTCGCTTCAAACAGACAAGCGGAATGACAGACTCCATGTACTGTTCAAAATACATCTTCGTTTTGTATTCTGAGCTGATAAAACTGATTGCATTTTTTTTTTTCTCTGCAGATGAAGTTTTCCCCCCTCCACATGCTTTCTGTAAGAATCATACAAGCTAAGAACATCAAGTCAAGAGACCTGTGTGAGTTGTGGTTTGATTGTGTTTTTAGTCACCTCCACAGTTTACACAGTGAGCAATAGTCTTAAGTTCTGAAGGTATGCAAGCAACGTACATAAAGCACAGCAATAGAAATACTAATGTCAAGGCTATAATTAGACCTGAGGTATCATTAGATTTGAGTACACCTCTAGTGGCATTTCAGGGAACTGGTAAAAATGAAGACACCCAGATGAATTTTCTGAGCCAACAAGGGAAGATAGACTTTGTGAGGATGACGCAATCTATAAATCTACTCAGATTTATTTAGTTTTGATGTTCCTAACTGGTAAAAATCATATAATGGACAGGAATTTTGCTGTGTATTTAGGGACCTTTTAATGAAATATATAAATCATACACAATAATCAAAGGTATATTAGAGAATGTCAAGCCTTCTAAAATACCTTCTCTTTCAGGATATTTGCTGTTCTCAGATGGCCTGTCACGTTAAATTATATTGATAGTTTTGGTTAAGGAGGACCTCTGAAGATTCAGGCCTAAGCACATGCTGAACATGCAGGCAAAAAAGGCTTCTCTGTGTACTTTTGTGTTCAACTGTCTTCAAGTCATTATCTCACCCTCACAGCCTCCTATGACTCCTTCTCAAGGTGTGCTGTGGACCAGCCACTCAGCCACCATTTTTGCAGTGGTCTGCCATGGGTTCGTCACTTAGGACAGAGACCTTGAGCTGCCTTTTGTCACACTTTTGAAACTTCTGGTCTCTGTGTACCTCTAGTGAAAAATGACTCGTTCAGGCAAAAAAAGCATGATTTGCTGGAGTTGAGCTGAGACCATTTGTATCTTGCTGTTCAGGGCTGAGCCTGGATTTGAGGGAGACGAGAGGGAGTGAATCCTCTGTTGGTTGAGTAACTGCCTGACAAAGGGCTTCCTGTGCTCTGGTGGCAAGTGCCATGTAGCATCATCCAGAGGTGGTGTTAGAGTGACAAGGCCTGTATTTCTGAGTTTCAATGATCTCTTCTATCTACTCTGTTGAAGGGACAGTTCCACTTTCCTGCCAAAACCTTGCGGGGCAATGTTATTCACTGCTTGATACCAGTCTGAAGTATTTAGGCATCTCGGGCTGCAGTAGACATCTTCAGTCAAGTCCCGACTCCAGCTCTGAAAGACACCATCCTGGAGATTTCCTTTCACACCGTTGTCAAGCTTCACAAAGTAAATGCGCTTTCCCACCCTGGCTCTCCCCAAAGGATGGCTGCTCAAGTCACTGACCACACTAACCATAAGGACTAGATATAGGCTGGAACTGAGATGAAGATTTCCAACCTGCTCATGCCCTCCTGTTCTGGGGCCCACACTGGCCTTCAGTTGCAAGAGATCAACTTCCCTAGTACCTAACCCTTCTAGACAGTGATTGTGTCCCCCCTGCATGTTTGTGTTGCTAGACTGAGCAAGTCAGTCTCTTCTGATCTTTTCTGTAATATGCATTCTCATTTCCTGTAATCATCCTAACAGCCTTTTTTTGGAACTAGCTGTAGTTTCAGTTATACAAAAGTTTAACATCATTGACTGGAATCATAAGGACTATGCCTGATGAATGGTTAGTGGGGTCTTTTATGCCTTTCTCTTCACATAGTAAAGTGGCTCTTAGTGTACTTGGTGTATGCATGTGTACATTTGCAATTTGCAGTACTCAGGAATTAGATGGTTTTCCTTGGTTGTTTCCAACTGATGATCTCTTTACTAATTAAAAAACAAAAGAAGTGGTAATATTTATTAATCCCCAGGATTATGGCTAGCTCTACTTTTCATCTATAACATTGGCATCAGGCTTTTAATTTTTCTCTGCTGCAGTGACGGCATCAGACTGCTATGTGCGCTTGTGGCTGCCATCTGCTTCAAATGGAAAGCTTCAGACCAAAACCATCAAGAATTCCGACAACCCTATCTGGAATGAGACTTTCTACTTTAGGATCCAGAGAGAAGTTGAGGTAGTAAAAAAATAGAAATGTCACCATTTTGAATATCTGGGAATCCTCAGTTGACACTCTGTTGATCAACTACATAACTTCAGAAAATAGTTATGTATCAGACTGGTTAGCACAGACATAAGCAGTAGTGTCTGTGCTATTACCGACATTGTGATGTAAATGCCTATATCTAAGCTGGTCCAGATTCCCTTTGTTGTCACCTGAGAGAAATAAACACTGTTGTAGAATGTCTTCTGAGCTATTTTGAATGGCTAATTTAGAAAGAGCTTTCTATCCACTGGTTCTAAGGGAAGAGTAGAGAAGTTGCTGTGGTCTAGACAACAAATTTAATCCTACCCTAAGCTGTGTAATCAAGAGAACTTGGGGGGATGAAGAAACTAAGTGTGTTCTTTGGGTGGCTTATCAGTGAGGTGCAGAGCACTGACATCTTTTCTGTCTTGGGAAAGTGGGAGCTCTCCCTTATAGGTAGTTGTTTTCTGTTTCCCAAGATTGGGTTTAATAATGTTCCACATTAGCAAACTCCTGAAGGAAAGCATGTTTCTTTATTCTTTCTACTGTGCTAATGAAGCAGCTGCAAAAATCTATGAACAGTTTTTTTGTTTCTGCATAATAGAAGCTCAATAAGTGCTCTTATTTATTTTTTTCTACTACCAGAATGTTTTAGAACTGGCAGTGTGCGATGAAGATCCACTCACCAAAGATGACATGCAGTTCACAGTTCTTTTTAATGTTGCTAGAATCAGACCTGGGGAGACAATCCGTGAGACGTTTGCTTTGAAATCAGAGGTAAGGGCTGAAAATAAAGGGAGAGATTGACAAGACCTTATAGTCCACATTGGCTTCCAAGTTAAGTAGGGTTTGGATCTTCATAAACAGACAGACATATGTCATGATCAATACTTCATCAAAACAGATATAGTTTTGCTGGATTTTAATGACTTCATTAATCTCTTTTTACAAATTCAGAATATGAAGCAGCTTCTCTCTCATGCTCAGTGAGAGCAAAACATTTTAACAGGGAGCATCTGTAAATAATAGTTTTTATCTTTTATAATGCAAATAAATAACTTCATTACCTTTCATCTTTATTCCACTTCTGCCATGCTTAGAGGATATTTCCTCTTAAATGGCAAATTATTTATTAAAAACATGAAGACAATTCAGTCATCACTTGAATTAAATGATTCTTTCAGGCTTCTCCTGAAAGTATGGTGTTCATGATCTGTTTCCCTTCTAGGTGATTCAGATTTCTCTAGCCCATAGTAAAGGGACATCTGTTCTGCTAACATCTTTGGTATTTTATTAAGGAGCCCATGAAAGAGAGTTGTCCAGTAAACAAAGCTGGTACAGGTCTGTGACAACTCCTGGGCTTGTCTGAGCTGTGGCTGAGGTATTGCTACACGCTCGTTTCAGGAAGGAGACAGTCCATAAGAACTGCTACTTCCCAGGTGCTGAAAGCTGGATTTTTTCCTTGTGACCCTGTTGGCTGGTGCCATGCACTTCTCAGCCAGTGAGTGAGTCACTGGGAAATACAATGATTCAATAACTTCCTCAGTCACTTGCCTAATTATCTCTTCTAGATTCAGTGTAAATGTGATTTAAATGGTTTGTATGTGGAAATGTCTCCGGCCTTAGTCACACTTGTTGCTGGGCTTCAGTGCCTTTCCTCCATGCACACTATCTTGCAGAAAGCCATTTTCAGTCAAGCTTTCCCTCTGTGATTGTATGTTTGGAAATGTGTATAGTTCTACTTACCACACAATGGGAGAGCATTAATCTTATGTGCCATTCACAAGTCTGTGGTTTCATTGCAATGTCAGCTTTGGAAAGACATAACACAGAGATTTTTTGTTATCATTAGCAGAAGAGATGTCAGCCATAGAAGTGCTTTTTAAGTGTGTCTTTGCTGCCAAATTCTTGCAGCCTCCAATAGTCTATACTTATTTTACCCTTTTCTTTTTAGACAGAGAGGTGCCCTAAGAAATGGGAAAGTCTGGAAGTGGAATTCTGGATGGAAAGAATGTGAGTAAAATTACAAAGCTAGAAGGTAGTGATCTGCCAGGGAGTAATAATATCTCAGAGAAAGAGAAACTTCTTCCAGCTCTTCGTCCCAGTGAACCTATATTACAGTTTCAAATTTTATTTTTTACCTTAACTTCTCTCACTAATTCCACCTTTCAGTATATTTAATACAAATCCTAAACTTCTGTCCAACATGTATATCCACATCCTGGCAATGTAATAAAATTGGCACGATGTGATAATTTTTACACAACTTGAATATAAAATTTAACATAGGTGCTCTTCAAATTGTTAAATATTAATATTAATAGAACAATGTGGAGTTTCTCAAACTTGTCTTGTATGACCACAATATATACATAGAGTTATGTAGACACTATTAGAAAAGTTGCCCATTAGGTAATAGCTCATTTAAACTGGAAAAATATACAATCAACAAGTAATAAAATTAAGACCATCCCTCTGAAAGCGGTAATCAAAATTGTCTGGAGAACAAGTCCCATAAGATAAACTTTATCTGTTTTTTAAATGCTGTCACAAGTTTGGTTGAAGAAAACCCACTAAGCTACACATTCTGGCCTGTTTGAGCATTAGCAAAAAAAAAAAGTATTTCAGTCAAAACTGGCTAACTGAATGATCAGAAGAAGGAACTGTAAATCAGACTTCTTATTCTTAAACATGAAGGAAGGAGAAAGGTTCCTCCTCTTCAAAATTTGACAGGTAGGACTGGCATCTTCTACAACAGTTGTGAAGCTCTGGCACTAGAAGGCCAGACAACTGATGAGGTGGGCGAAAGTCCTTCTGGAGTAGTGAGGCCTCCTAAAACAACATCACTGGTACCCTGCGTCAAGACCCAAGCTCTGTTAACAGGAAAAGAAAGGTAATTGTAGTAGGAGACGCCCTCTAAGGGGATTGGAGGACCCAGTATGCAGACCAGACCCAACTCACAGGGAAGTCTGCTGTCTCTCAGGGGCTCGGGTAAGGGACATTACTGGAAAACTCTCTCATCTAGTAAGGCCCTCTGATTAGTATCCACTATTGGTTGTTCAAACTGGCAGCGACAAAACAACAAAGAGAAGTCTAGGGGAAATCAAAAGAGACTTCAGGGCCCTGGGATGATTGATAGAGGGATCAAAAGCACAGGTAGTAATTTCCTTGATCTTTCTAGTAACCAGGCATAATATTGATAAGAATGGGCAGATCCATCAGGTCAATGAGTGGCTCTGAGGTTGGTGCAATCAGAAACCTTTGGGGTTTTACACTGTATTTAATAGAAGGGTTAGAACGTATGGAACTCACAGTTGGCAATGCCATAGTTGAGAGCCTCTGGGTAAGAATGAAGGGGAAAACAAAAGGTCTACTATAGACCTCCTGGCCAGGACGATGACCATGAACTAAGGGACACTTCCAAGTCAACTGCCCTTGTCCTTAAGAGGGACTTCAACTTGCCAGAAATTAACTGGGAGCATCACACAACTGCTACAACCTGGGCCAGAAGATTTCTAAAACATCTGGATGACAACTTCATGGAACAGGTCCTAAGGGAGCTGACTAGGAAAGATGCTCTCCTTGATCTGCTGCTTGTCAACAGAGTGGATCTCATGAGTGAAGTGGAGATTGATCGCCATCTTAGCCACAGTGACCACAGTGTTATTGAATTTAAAATCTCTCTTGATAAGAGGAAAAGTGCCAGCAAAACTTTAACTCTGGACATGAGGAAAGCAGACTTCAGGCTGCTCAGGGAATTAGAAAGTAAGGTCCCCATTGAAAAAGTTTTTGCAGGTACTGGGGTCAATCCTTGCTTGTCACTTTTCAAACGTCACCTCCTAAGGACACAGGAGCAGGCAATTCCCAAATGTCAGAAGTCAAGCAGGCTGGCTTGGCTGAACAGAGTTCTTCTTTTGGAAATAAGGCAAAAAAGGAAGATGTATGCTCAGTGGAAGCAAGGTCAAGGGACACGGGAAGAATTGAGAATGCATGACATGGGAACAATGCAGCTGCTTGCTGCTGCAGGGAGAAAATTTGTGTAGCAAAAACTCAACTAGAGTTGAAGCTGGCTAGAAATGTGAGGGACAATAAAAAGAGTTTTTTTCAGGTATATTAGTGCCAATAGGCAATATAGAAATATCATCAGGATATTACAAGTTGTTACAGGATGAGGATGGTCACCTCACAAACAGGGATAGAGACAAGACAGAGGTGTTTAATGCTTTCTTTGGCTCTGTCTTCAACATGGATGACAGACCAAGGGAGTCTCAATGCTCTGAACTGGAGGACCATGACTGTGAGAATGATCAGCTGTCGATCCTGAAATTGTATGGGATCTGCTGCTCCAGCTGAATCCCTAGAAATATATGGGGCTTGGTGGGATTTATCCCATAATCCTCATCCTGGATCATTCTGGCTGATGTCATCGCTTCACATCTGTCAATGAGTTTTGAGTGATCTTGGGAATCTGGAGAGGTTTCAGCTGACTAGAAGCTGGCAAACTTTGTCCCAGTTTTCAAGAAGGGCAAAAAAGAGGACACCAGAAATTACGGACCTGTCAATCTCACTTTAGTGCCTGGAAAGTTATGGGGAAGATTATTCTCAGAAGTATTGAAAAACACGTGAAAGACAGAACAGTCATTGGTCACAGCAAGCACAGCAACCTGAAAGGAAAATCCTGCTTATTAAATCTGATTCCCTTTTATGACAAGGTAACCCACCTAGCTGATTAAGGGAAGCCAGTTGATGTAATCTTCTTGGATTTCAGTAAAGCTTTTGGTACTGTCTCTCACATTATCCTTCTGGATAATTGTCCAGCCCACAGCTAGATAAATATATCATGATGAGGTGGGCAAACAGTTGGCTCACGGGTCGAGTACGGAGGGTAACAGTGAATGGGGTAACATCTGACTGGTGACCTGGGGTTCCACAGGACTCTGTCTTAGGCCCTGTTCTCTTCAACATCTTCATAAAAGACTTGGACACTGGACTGGAAGGGATACTGACCAAGTGTGTGGACAATAAAAAACTGGGAGTAGCTGTTGACTCCCTGGAACGCAGGGAGGCCCCACAGAGAGACCTTGACAAGTGAGAGGACTGGGCAATCACCAACCATATGAAGTTCAACAAGGGGAAGTCACGGATTCTGCACCTGGGATGGGGCAACCCTGGATGTTTGTACAGACTGGGGAATGAAATGGTGGAAAGCAGTGCTGTGGAAAGGGACCTGGGAGTCCTGGTCGATGAGAAGTTGCATATGAGTCAGCAGGGCCCTGACAGCCAGAAGGGCCAACCATGTCCTGGGAAGCATCAGGCAAAACATTGCCAGCAAGTTGAGGGAGGTGATTGTCCTGCTCTGCTCTGCACTGGTGTGGCCTCACCTTGAATATTATGGCAGTTTTGGGCAACACAATATGAGAAAGACATTAAAATTTTGGAGAGGACAATGAAGATGGTGGAGGGCCTTGGGGGAAGCCGTATAAGGAGCAGCTGAGGTCACTTGGTCTGTTCAACCTGGACCAGAAGAGGCTGAGGGGAGACCTCTCAGTCTACAGCTTCCTCATGAGGTGATGAGGAGTGGCAGGCACTGATCTCTTCTCTGTGGTGACCAGTGACAGGACCCAAGGGAATGGCCTGAAGTTGTGTCAGGGAAGGTTTAGGTTGGATATTAGAAAAAGGTGCTTCACCCAGAGGGTGGTTGGGCACTGGAACAGGCTCCCCAGAGCAGTGGTCACAGCACCAAGCCTGATAGAGATCAAATAGCATTTGGATTATACTCTCAGGCACATGATATGACTCTTGGGGTCCTGCGAAGGGCTAAGAGTTGGACTCAGTGATCCTTGTGGGTTCCTTCCAAATCAGCATATTCTGTGATTCTGTGAAAATCACTGTGTTCTTGGTAATTTCTCCCACAGTGAAACTCAGGAAAACGTATTTAATTTATCAATGAGAGATACCTTAAGAGATGGTGCAATGTCCTGCAAATATGGAAGAAGTCACAGCCAGATTTATAAAAGGTTCAGAGTGAGATGCAGCACTTGGAAACTGTATTCAGACTACAAATAAGAGGAATGTCTTTCACCATTCAAGTTATAAGGCATATGAAGAATTCTCCATCCTTGGAAGTCAAACCTAATTATTTACATTTAAATACATTTTATAGCTGAAGTAGAAGTTTTAAGGCTGGAAATGGTGTTTTGTAAAATACCCTGAACTTTGCAGAAAGTAAAAAATTACATGCTACATAACTTTAATGGTCCTTTCAGATATATCAAAGCACTTATGAATGTATGTAACATAGGAGTGTTGGAATATTTGCCTTAATGAAAGATGCTGTTTGTAGACTCTATAGGTTACTCATATTATTAAATAACCACATTCATTCAATGACAGACCTAGGTCTTACAAAGTAAAATATCTGGGATAAAGACTTTTTATTGCTTACCTCTGTGATTTGCAGTCATACATATAGCATCGTGGGAGCTAATTCTTATTTGCCATTCATTTGTGATCAGCTGTAAATTATAATCTGGAATAGTCAGAAATGTCTTTCCTAATAAGTATTTTCAGAACACATTAATAGTAGTCTTTGCTTTCCCGAAGTCATATGGTCATTGGTTAATAGCAGGACATGATCTCACATAGACCAATATGTCTCTGTTCTGCCGTATCTTAGCATATAGTTTTAAACATTGTTATTTTTATGGACTTTCTTGTCTTTCTTCTTGTTTGGCTACTGTATTTTTGTTCATGCATAGCAGGTGATTATATGGTTTGCTTTTTAGAACACAAATTGTGATAAAATAACTATATGCACTTTTAAGCAGGAAAGGTAATAAAAATGCTATTAAAAAAACCCCAACAACTGAGATACTCACACAGTTTTTATTTGTTATTGTTATTTAATTCTGTCTTTTCAGTCCTGGCCCTCCAGAGCGCCTCATTACCAATGGTGTCCTGGTGGTAAGATTCACATATGTATTTATCTTAGAGTGATAACACTAAGATATTTATCTTAGAGTGATTTCTCCTTCATTTCCCTTCTTTCCTCTTCCCCATCTGAATCCATCTGTCTTTTTATAGAGAGAACAGAAACTACTTTGATAGATAAGAGCATGATGTGCATTATAACATGAAAGATGTGGGTTTGTTACCATTTGTTATGGCTTAACTGTTGCCCTCTCCATGCAAAAACAGAAGCTTATTTCTTGAAGTCCTCAGATATTACAGATGTCAATATGTTGCCAAGCTGTTGTCTGTTAATGTCACAGAACCCCGTATTTGTTGGTGTTTAAAGTAAAAACTGCTTGTGTTTCACATAATACAGTGTGGCACTTGGCAGGAAAAACAAAGGTTATAAAAAGGGTGACTCTGTAGAAGACAACAGTAAGTACTCAGTGTGCTTATGACTAGAAGGATGTGTAATGTAACAGCTTGTTGGTAAAAGAGTTTTTTAATAAAGAGTTATTTTAGTGGTTGAAACATAGAGCCCTGTTTTTGGTGTTAGTCAGCATGTGGTGCATTACCTATCTCCTTGGGCTGGCCCAGAAGCTTAGGAGTACAAAGTACTTCATGCCAACCACTCCAAGCCCGTTCATGGTTTCCGGATGCTAGCTCTTAGTACCCCTGCGGCAAAGTAACACATATTCTGTCCTTTCCTCCTCATTTTCTGTGTGAGGCATAAGAGCTGTAATGATTGGCATGCATTGTTTCTGAAATTACTTGGAAAACTGTCCTGGCATGAGTTATTAAAGGTAAACTGGATTGACTAAGACAGAGGGAAAGGTGAAATAAATCCATGATTTCCCTACATCAGGGCCAGGAAGAAGATGCCTTGTAGACTAATCACTGCCACAATGCACAGAAACTCATCATCAGGTGTTTTCCCCACCCTTCCTAAATAATTACTAGATATATATGTAGCTGTTTGGGGGTGCTGTACAGAGTTTCCCAATTTTGGGATAACTTGAATGTGTTAACAATCTCTAACAATGCACCACTGTATGGACAATCTGAAGCAGTGGAACTAGGCCAGTGTCCTCTGAATTTACTCTAGTGCAGCTGGATTGCTCCCAGCGCTGAGACCAGTTCAGTTGGTTCTATATTATAGGTAGTGGTTGTCTGCATGATTCTTCACTATTTGCTGCAGATGTGGCACTTGCTATCTTCACCCTTTTCTACTTCTGTCCTTCACAGTCCCGTGAGATTTGCTGCTTGGAAGTGCAAGTGGACATTAATGAAAGCAGGAAATATTTGAAAGGTATGATTCCTCTGTGAACTGAGGACATAACCAAATCAACCCACCACAGTGATTCAGACCCAGATTAAGGCACTCTAGGATACAGAGACAACTAAGAATGTTCTAAATCATATATATATAAATATATATAATGATACATGTTCAAAATAATAAAATGTAATGCTGTGAAAGTCCCTGAAAGTCCAGTTGTAGGGCTGTTCTCTGTCTTTTTCTTGAAACTATCAAGTTTGGACACAGTAAACTTTGCTGGTGGAAGTGTAGGAGGATGCTGACTCTGGGAGCACTCCAGGCTCTGGGGTAAAGACAGGATTACCAGTTCCTGTGCTGTAGAAGACTTTCCAGTGTGGCAGTTTACAGAGGAGCTACCAGAGAAAATTACTCCAGCAGAAAGTTTGCCAACTTTGTTAGCTATTTTGCCTGAACAGCGGTATTATTCTCTAAACAAACCTGTTTTCACTAGAGGGTAAAAATCTCGTCCTTATGGTGCCTGCCTCTCATGAGAGAACACAGAGGACTACAGAGGACGCAGATACTTTCTACTTCCATTGCATGAAGGCTTGGGATCCAATTCTAAAAGTCAGGTTGCAGGTAAAGGGCACTATATGATACTACTGTTCATACTGCTTGCTTATTTGCTTTGTCATCAAAATAGTAAAGAACTGGATTGTTTCTGTTCTGTGAATACAACCCATGTTTTTTGTTTTGTGTAGAAAGTGTCTGATAAGGAAGGTGACAATAGCAACTTAAGTGACACCTTAACAGTACCACTGAAGTTTCTCCCTGTTGGACATAAAGTGAAAGTAACTCTTCCTGTAAGACATGTAAGTGTTTCACAATTTGTATGATCTTTTGGAGAGAAGAGCAGAATAACCCTCAGTATTTAACACCATTATATTAAAAAAAAAAAAGAAAAAAAGAATTTGTTTGGTAAGTCTGAGTAAGAATTTTGGGCAAATACAGGTTTTCTATGAAAAAGATAAGTTTTCTTAGAGAAATATGAATTTTCTGTCAATATAATCAATAATTGGGAATTAATCTTGGCCAATTTGAGATGCATTGTAGACCAACCTCTGCTGTACTTTTAGAGTTAAAGGAGAATATTTGATACCCCTAGCAAGTTTTTGTGAGGCCTCGTTGCTTTTTATGAAGTCTGGGTGGCTCTCTCAGTCTATATAACTAAATTTTAGATGGCTAAAGTTAGATGCGCTGAATTATGCCGTCAGAAAACAATGCTGTCATATTCTTCTAAGTGTACAGTCATGATGGTAAGTGGTGGAGAGATACAATTCTAAGTTGCTTTAAAAGCAGTAGTAATGCTGCTGTGTGGCCAGATGAATCTGTTAGTGATAGCCAGACATGCTTTTCCAGACCTTGTACCCAATGAGAAGCAAAAACAGGAGGAGAAGAATTTCTCAGCAGCCTTTGCTGTAAAGAGAAGGGAGAATAAATGTTTATTTTGCCACTAGTGATTACCCACCTCTTTTTGGACTCTATTTCACCTTTAGCTGTTTGAAAGGATGGAATGACTTGTATTTCCTCTTCTATCATTATCTTTATCTTTTCTTCATCCTCAGGAGTGTTTCAGTGTAAATTTTGCTGTGTGGCAGTTAAATAAAACCAGTGCATTTGGGTGCAGAGGGTGACAATGTGATACTGCTGCTGGATTAGGATTGTTCATGGAGGTATATTCACAGTGAGGAAGAAATCCTGTTTCACAGATCATTTGTTTAGTCACTTTGACCCCTCCTGCCTCTTTTACTTCTCTATACAATGTTTGGCATTTAATTTCTTTCCATCTCTTTCCTGCTACAGTTGAAAAAAAATATACATATGCAGGGTAGCAGGGGTGGGACATTCCAGGAGGCACTGAAAATTTGGATTTCAAAGCTTCTCTGTTTCCCACTTATTCATGTTCCTGCTATTTCTTTGTTTACAGAATGTGCCACTGCAGCTGTACCTCCTACTTAATGATTGGTAAGAGGAGTGGTTTTTTCCTCTAAAGGTTTTATTGCCCTTTGAACTGTGAAATATAGAACAGAATATCTTTTATTTAGGTACAAGGAATGCACAAGACTAGAGGTAAAATATACCAAAAGTCACCATTAAAGAGCTGCCACAACAGATCAAAGTTAAATGTCCTTGGGGCAAGGGAGTCACACCAAGATGCAAAAAAAATTAGGAGTTTCAAACAGTGAGGAACTGAGTCACTGAGTGTCCTTTGCATCAAAGAACCAAAGACTAAGATTGAAGGCTTCTTCAAAAAGGACACAGGAAGAAGGCAGAAGGAAAAGGGAATTTGAAATAAGCAAAACATCCAAAGTCCATACGTTACTCGAACCGCATGGGTACTCTTAAGAAAATATTCTTGTGGCTCTGGTGATATCAATAGAAAGAATTAGAAGCTAGGAAAGACAAAATGTTACATTGTAAGATAATGAGTCAGACACCAAGCAAATGAGTGTTATTTTAATATCACTAACATTGTATTATTTGTGTGTAAATCTGTGGTACAAATCCCCATGAAAGACTGTTAGATTCAAGACACTGTTTGCTCAGAAATTATATGAAGCAGAAATAGAAAGGACTCGGCCTATAAAGCTACTGAAAGACACAAAGCCTTCCTTTTTTCATATTTGCTATCCTTAGCTGACAGTAAAACTTACACTGAAACATCAGAAAACAAAAAGACCACATGAAAGCAAAACAGGTGATTTCTTTGAAACTGGAAGATGCATTTCTGTCTGAATCTGAACAAGGAATTTTGATTTTTTTGTAATATTTAGTAGACTGCTGTTGCTGAAAATAGGTCCGTATACATTTTAAACACCAATCCTGTGCCTCTGGATTTATTTATGTTTCAGCACAGAAAGACTAGATGTGCGCTTAGGGTACGATCTGTGCCAAGAAGAACAAGAATTCTTGCAAAAAAGGAAGAGAGTGGTTGCTGGTGCCCTCAAAAGGGTTCTTCGTCTGAAAAGAGATCTACATGGACATGAGGTCTGTGAATAGGAATCCAAGCATGGGGTGTGGGTCTATTGAATTAGGATAGGCACAAGTCTCCATGAAATTTCTAGTCATTTTTGCATGTTGATAACAAACACATTGATTTGAATGGCAGCGGAACAGAAATTCTCACAGAGACATACCCCCTACTCTTGTAAAATTTCAGCTCAGCTATTCATGCCTCCATTCTTTTCAATGGTCCAAATTCCCAAGGACATAATATACCACTCTTCAAATCCAGTTTTCAACAGTGTGATGCTGTGGATCAGCAAGATATGAGGCAATGTGTTAGATACAGCCTAGCCACACAACCCAAACCAACAGGAAAACAGGAGTATTGAAAATTCACCTCACATAGATATTTATTAAATTGTTGTTATATCCCTTCTTTAGGCTTACCTTTTTTTTTTTCATTTTCAGAACACTTCTCATAAAAAGTCAAAATTATTTAGGGTGAAGAAAGGGCATTTTACAACAGGCAGAAGTATTTATTGTTGCTAAGATTCAGGGTGAATTTTTAAAGGAAAATTTGTTTTCTTGTTGGAATTATGTTTGTTGAATGAGTGCTGTTCAATGAATCATTTTGGGTCTTTTGAACTCTGTTGAATTCAATAAACATACTTAATGCATTCCTAATCACATTTATCACATTTTTTTGTATTTATAATAAAGTCTATTATTAATCATTGCAGTTCCAATTATAGATAGCAAGGATAGGAAGGAAAGTTAAAATCACTGCATATTCAAACTCATCCAAGCTTTGGGGTTAAGAGAACCCACTGAGTACCTGGTGGTTAATTTAAAGAAGATACTGGTAGCAACTCACTAAATATTGATTTAATTTTATTGTCCTTTAATGAAGTCTGCTGAGGAAATCCTATGAGCTGTAATTAGACATTTCCAAATAGGCAAAGGAGTAGCTTTGTGAGGATAATGCTTATGTTTTGAACAGGTCCCAGTAATAGCGGTCATGGCAACAGGCGGAGGTCTCAGAGCAATGTCAGCTATGTTTGGCCACCTCTTAGCTCTTCAGAAGCTAAATCTGTTGGACTGTGTTACCTATCTCACTGGGGCTTCTGGCTCAACATGGTGAGTATAGAAAATGAGATTTGATTTGGAATGACTGTGACTACATTTCCATACAGTGAGAGAGATGCACCTCTGTTTTAAACACTTACATTGATAACATGTGAACGTAATTGCCTGGTGAAGGTCTTATTGTGGGCTCTCAATTATAACTTCAGTTTAAGCTTACTGATTCTCTTTGTTCGTTAAAGTGGTTGTGTAAATGTAGCAATTTTCCAAAATCATCTAAATAAATTGTTGATTTTCTTACATTTCTGCTGCTTAGGACCCTAGCAGACCTGTATGAGCATGCCGACTGGTCACAGAAATCTCTAGAGGGGCCACTTAAGGCAGTAAAAGAAAAAGTGACAAAATGCAAACTCAATCTTATGTCTATAGACCATCTGAAGTACTACCACAAGGAACTCACTGAAAGGGCAAAAGCAGGACATGTGTCATCTTTTACAACCCTGTGGTCACTTGTTCAGGAAATGTTCTTACATGAACAGGTATGTACATGGTCCTGTCACACAACTGTAAAACATGCACCTGTTTTCTTTAGAACTTTACTCTTTGAGGGCATGATGTTGTGTCTGTAACAAATCCAGAGACTGAGGCATCCCAATGACTTGTAAACTATGACAGAGGATCTTGTAGCCAGGATTTTCCAGGGTAGATAAAGGTTTGAAGGTGCCTCTGTACTAGGGTGCCCAACAGCTAGCAACTTTAGTAGGCAAACTTTCAGAAAGAGCAATTCCCACCCTCTGTCCCCCCAGAAAGTCAGATCTTTTAAAGTCTGTTTCTAGTTTGACACTTAGGAGCCAGAGTAATCTGTCCTCATGTGAATATTAATCTCAGCCTTCATAAAGGTCTGTGGGATGCAGGCAATTAAACCACTTAGATATTCTAATGAAGAAGTTACTAGGTGTCAAAAAGGCAAACAGGAAGGAAAGCGCAGGAACATGAAGGAAAAGGTCTTGTATAAAAATGCGACTCACAGATACCTCTGTGTTGTAAAGTATCTGTTGTCAATACATACTCAGATAGATTGTGTCAGTGTTATGCTCTTCCAGAGGCTTACTGTGATTTTTTGTCTCATTGATTAGCCAAGAAAGTACAAACTCACAGACCAGCGCAGGGCATTGGAGCACGGACAAAACCCATTGCCTTTCTATGCAGTCCTTAATGTGAAAGATGAGAAGTTTGGTACTTTCAAATTTAGAGGTAAGTGTTCCTAAGGCTTCTTCTGAAGGAGAATTTGGAGGGAGGGAGTGTGTGTGTGTGTGGAGAGAAAAGGGGAATACATCTGTTGCTTGCCCTGACTCAGTACTCATCTTTTAATAAAACGTTTATCTTTTTTGCAAACTGCTGGATGTTGGTTAGAAAGGGCAGATTTGCTGGGTAACATTCTCAGTCATATACAGGACATTTTTAAAAATCTGGTCTGAAGTCCTGCTTTTGCCACAAACATTGTGAGTGTGGACAAATCATCAGATCTTTTTCTGCCACAGTTCCATACCTATAAAATGGCTTTGACGCTTCCTTAGTTTCTAGAGGTGCTGTGAAATGTAATTGTCACTTCCCTAAATAATACACTGATGAGGGTATGAAAATGGAGTGGAGTGTCATTGCTGTGATATGACACCCTTTAAATGGACACAGGTCATACTCAAGAAAGGGTATTAAAATGAGAATATTCTGCAAGGAAAAAGCAATTAGTCCTTACATTTGGTTAGGTTTATAGCTGCTGTTTTACTGCAATGCCTGTACAGGACAGCTTGAGTCAGGAAACGGCAAAGGCATGTCCACTCGCATTGTGATACCTTCTAGTTTTATGCTGATGTGTCTTAAGGCTGCTTTGTTATATCACTGGACTGGCAAGTTTGATTTAACTTCCATGCCAGTCATTTCTTGCAGTACAGATCACACTTGCTTGTACAGTTGATGCTCTTGATTTAGAGAGGCAAGTGGGATCCCAGAATCTTTGTATAGAAATAGGTATTTAAGCTTTTGAACCTAATGTTAGATTTTTTCTGAGGTGAAAAGGCTAGATCCTTTTGTATGGACATCATCTCTCAGTCTGAATGGAAATAGATGGTGCTGCACAGATCTATGGATAGTACTGAGCTGGAGACAAGCAAGGTCTATGGAGCTTGTGCACAGTTTTATCCACAGAGGAAGGTTTTGTTTTCTTATTCTTATTACGTGTGTCAATTCTTTTGTAGAGTGGGCAGATTTCTCTCCCTACGAGGTGGCCATACCAAAATATGGAGTCTCTATTCGTTCAGAATATTTTGACAGCAAGTTCTTCATGGGAAGGCGAGTGAAGAAGCTGCCAGAATCTCGGATCTGCTATCTGGAAGGTGACCTAGTGGTGCAGTGTAGTTAATCGTGATACTAGCTAGCCACTGGCCTGTATAAACACTCCTTCCCAGCACGTCTGCTCTAGTCTTGATTCAATGGGCTTTTTACCCATTTTGTACACTTCTGCTCTCTGTAAAGCTTCTTTCCATCTGTCCTCCCTTTTAACCTGGGCAGATTTGGGAAAGTTCCCCTTCCATTTTCTAAGATGGTGGGAAAGGCAAGTTGAGGAAATAATAAGACTTCCTTCCCTGAGCAGTCATCAACTCTTCAACTTCATAAACTATATTTCTAGACAATGCATTACTGGGGTAGATTTGGAAGGAGCTGAAAATAAAATATGTCATCTAAAACAACCTGCAAAGGCAAGAGCCACCTGAGCTTTGTGGGTTGAGAATGGTGTCACTAATTTCTTTGCCCATAAGGACAAAGGAAGCTCTTTTAATCTCGAACAGCTATTTTGACTGGCCATTCTCCCAGTAAAGGTAAATAAAAGGGGAAAAGCAGCTAGTCAGAGAAAGCCATCTGTCCCAGGCAGATTTTAAATCCTTGCAAGAGTTTTATTTTTGATACCAAAAACAAGGGTCCAGTGGAGACAAAAATCGTATTTCTCTCACTGTGAAGTCTGCTAGAAATTGAATTTTTTTCTCAAGTACCTGGCTTGGGGCTTAATGATAAAGAATAGTTCTTTCTTTTCCAAAAGCAGACTTGCATATGGAGCCAATTCTATTTTGATCCTGGACCAGTTGCACTCCACTGAAACAAAATATACCTGAAAGGAAAAAATGGGTCTTAGATCAATTTAAAGAATAAATCAGTTTAAAGAAGGGCCTGGTGCATATACAGCTTCATCCTTTCAAAGCATGCTTTCTCTCACAGGTACACAGTAAACACTCTAAAATATCATTGTGTGATTGATACCTCTTGTTACTTTCTACTGTGCAGTGAATGATCTGTAGTTACCTCTTGAGAAAGAGCACTGAAGTGCTGACACCATTATTTTGAACTCCATGAGACCTACTGCTTAAGCTGTGTTATGGCAGGGTCTGGTCACATGGGCCAGTAATATGAGGCATGGATACTTGTAGTAGTCCATGGTTAACATGTGGTAGTGCAGTATTTTCACCATGTAGTTTGACTTGCAGGTCTTTGGACAAATATCTTTACTAGGAATTTGCTGGATGGCTTGTACTGGTCCTCGAATTCAAATGAGTTCTGGGAACGATGGGCCCAAGATATGGTGGATATAGGTAAGAGTTTCAAAATCAGTGGGTTTTTTTGACCAGACAATACTTCCTATTCAGGAAAGGCTTAAGAAACTTATGCTGTTTGTACTGAAGAATCTCTCACATGTTCTCTCTAAATTGCTTCATGTTGTGTTGCCTCACTGTGGATCTTCCAGCATAATTTTAATCTGCATCAGAAAGATCACTATGTGACATTTTCTCTTTCTTTTCCCCTCCCTTTCCCTTCTCTTCTCTTCCCTTCCCTCTCTACATCCCCCTTTCCATCCCCCTCCCCTCTTTTCCCCAGAGGCACACTTCATGCTAGTTACAAATGTTTTTCATTTAAAAATTCCTCCTGGCCTGTTATATGACTCCACCCATGACTGCAAATGGGAAGGGTGGCTATTACTTGTGGGCAAAAGTACAAAGCCAGTACGTCATTCGAAAGATTAAAAGACAAAAGCTGTGCTTGCTTTCAAGAAAAACAAGTATCTCTTTGTTTAAATGAGATGGGTCATGTGCATGTGTTTTTGAGCAGCCTGCAAGAAACAGGGAGGAGAGAGACCCACAGAAAGACAACAAGGGCAGCTAACCAGTAAATGTGTCTGGCAGAACAGATTGCTGAATTTTTTTCTCTCTGTTTCATAGTTTCTTCTTTATTTCAGAAAAACATTCCCCTGAGGATGATGTCACTGTCATCGAGCCTCCATCCTGTTTGTCAGGGAAGTTGTATGAAATGTTTCAGGATATTATGACCAAGCGCCCACTACTGGGAAAGTCTCATAACTTCCTGAGAGGCTTAGAATTTCATAAGGATTATATCCATCAGAAAAAATTTATTGAATGGAAAGGTAACTGCAACAAAGAGTTAGCTGCATTGTGCAGGTAACATCTCAGATTTTTTTTTTTTTTTTGGACTTTGGAAAATTCACATTTAGAGATTTTTACTTTCAGGGTTTGGAAATCTGCTGAGGTGGAACTATGTTCACAGTGTCTGTTTTTTCAGAGTAGCTAAGATGAACTAGTCCATGGACTGCTCTTTCACTTCCAAAAGATACCTGTAATTTGTGTCAAAGCATGCTCTTCTACAGGAAGTTTGCCACTCTGCACAGGTACAGTTGTCAAGTCAGGAAAGGCAAAATCTTTTGAGGTCAGGAAACAAAAGTAACACCAGAAGCATAAAATAGCAGGTTATTATATGGATCAGATGAAGGAAAGGACTGGTTTCAAGCATTATGTTGCCCATATGTCTGGTATTTCTGCCTGATGATTTATCCATCCTCTCTTTAATACCTCAGAAAGAGAAATACCAAGATACAGAGAATTAAAATCACACAGAGTTAGACTGGACATATTAAACAAACAGAATGCGAAGACTTGATGTATAAAATTGAACAGCAATTTTCTATGGCCTGTGCTCTTCAGGCAGGCAAAGTAAACAGTCATAATAGTTTTACCTCAAAATCTATGAAGCATTCTGTGAAATGATAGCAAGGTGATGCAGCTGAGGTTTTGTGCATCAGAAACCTTCTTACAATCCCAGCATCTTCATTTATTCCATGAACAGGTAGCAGTGTGGAAGAACCCCACATATTAAGGTTAATCAGACTTCAGCAAGAAAGCACATGTTCTCTGCCTCCTCTTAGTCTTTCTCTTCAGCAACTCCTGTTTTCTCCTGCCTGTTTTATGCAAGTTACAAGGTGTTTTGTCCCTCTCTGCCATTGCTACATAGTTTGCTGACAATGGCAAGAGATGGTGGTGCTTTTTCATGGACTAAGGTAGAGCCCACGTTGTGCTATCTGCTTTCAAAATGTTCAGTAAGCGAAAAGTCAGTGTCCTAGAAGAGTCTGCTCTAAGAAAACAAGTAAGAGAAGGAGAAAACAAGTAGCATAAGAAGGATGGGTGAGAGAAGGAGCAAGCAAGTATCTTAACTTGGATGAAGGTGGATGAAGGATGAAATTAACAGCCAGTAAATGTTAAAAAAACCCTTTCCTTACATTTGCTGACTATCAATTTTGCAAAGACAAATTGGAACTCTGAAGACTATCTCAGGGTAGATATTCTACAAATAAAATAAAATATATGGAAAGCATGAAGTCTGGTGTGGAAAAAGGGAAACTGAAAGTCTGGAATGGGAAAAAATTAGCAGATTAGTACGATATCTTATTTTGGCTGCCTTCATAAAACCAAGCTAAACTCTAGGAGCAAGAGGAGCTGTGAGGTCTGTGAGAGGAAATGATACTCTTGTGGAAGGTGAAGTCTGCAGAATATAGCTTTGTTTTAAAGGCTTTCCTACAGCCAAAGTTATCTGACAGATTAAAACAAGACTTTAAATGCCTAACTTTCTTGGTGAGATGTTTGAGAACTGATAGCCTAGAATTAGTGTAATGCATTTACAGTAGGGTTCAAGCTTTCAAGGGAATTTCTGAGACAGGACTTCTTTAAAGTCTCTATTTGGATGTGGGATGGAAGAAGAGACTCTCACAAGGGAATGCCTACTTGTAAGTCACATATCCAGCCATGAATAAATGCTGCATAACTCCATCTCTGTGATAAGAAAAGGAAGGTAATGGAATTTCAACTAAAAATCTTCACTGGGCCAAATAAAACTAAAAAGTATGCTCTGTTTCTTCTGTGAGGGACTGCAAGTAAATGTCTCTCATTACAACAGAATCTGTGACTTCTCAACAGCCTTGAATGCTAAAATAAACAATTTTGTAAAGACCTGACAGTGAGGGAACGGAAAAATTGAGTTATTACTTCAAGATGCTGTGAGACATTCCAGGCTATGGAACAAGCTACAGTTACTTTGCATGGTTTAAATCAACATTACAGAATGAGGCCAAAGAAGCAGAAAGATTGAATGGATTAAAATGCTGCAGTATTTCTGTGATTAACAATTTCTTAAAATGCCTAAACACAATAATTTAAGGCTCACGTGTTCTGCTTTGGGCTTTTCTATCTCATTTTGTGAACTTGAGGAACACTCTTAAACCTTTATTTTGATATTTAAGACCATGACAAAATGTTTCCTGTTTCATGGGACTAGAAGGGTACTAGGGGAACAGTAGAGGACTTGCTGTCTGTTATCTACAAGGGCAAGCTGGTGAGATTGCTAGCAGAGGAATAAAAGTCTAGCTATCAGAAGCTGGTTTTTCTCCACCGTGTCCACATCTGGATAGAGTGGTATAATCCCCTTTTGGCTCCTTTTGAGATTAATGTGAGGTTTAATTAATTCAAGTAATATTTCAAGCTGTTGGTAGGGGATGCTGTGTGCATGATGTGATATTTTTTTGCAGCATGGCTAACATAATTTATAGGAAATCACTGAAAGCAGGTTGAAGTCAGATTTTTCAACCTGGGAGAGAAGTCTGACCCTGAGAATAGAAACACAAAAAAAGAGCAATGCGAAAGTGCAGTGATGTATTGTGTTTGTTAGCTGTGTTGCTACACGATGAAATTGCTTTTGTTGTTTACATTTTTCTCAGTTCTTAGGGGTAAAAAAAAAATCTGTCAAAGTCTGTTTTCTGTAAAAAAATGGCTGCCCAGAGCAGCTGTGAGGTCAGTGGACTCACCTGCCCTCTGCCTGGCTGCCTCTTGGCCCATCTTTGTGAGTGTGTCTGGGAGAGTGTGGTAACAGGCCAGACGTGCCCAGATGTGCAGTTTGAAGGGCATGTTCCTGAGGCCATGTTTGTGGGCTTGCATTATGCAGGGAGGTGACTCTGGTCTTGAGGGCAACCAAGCAGCTGCCCTTAACATGTAGCACAGACAGAATTGCTCACTCCTTGCCTAACAATGCACCACTAACTATATTCAAAATGTTTTTCAGACACTGTACTGGATGCTTTCCCTAACAATCTGACACCGCTGCAGAAATACCTTTGTCTGATAGATGTTGGCTATTTCATCAACACCAGTGGTGCAGCACTTTTCAAGCCAGAGAGGAATGTAGATGTCATTATATCCCTTGATTATGGTTTGGGGAATGTGTTCAAGGTGAGATGATTAACTTACTCTGCTCCTTGCAGGCCTGGTAAAATTATTCTTGTCTTATTAGAACTTGGAAGTAAGTGGCTGTCTAAATTTTGATCATATATTCAAGAGCAAACCAGTCACTGTATCTTGGAGGAGGAAAGACTTCCTTCAAGAACAGAGCTATAGAAACCGTTAGGGTCTTTTCTCTATAGTGGATTACAGCATACATTTTCTAGGATCCTCAGGAAATTGCAGTAACAATTGTGTGCTGGAGACATGCCCTTGATCTCTCCTGGTCTGTTATGATGAATTCTAAGTGTGGTTTTGGGTCATTCTCTTGACTTTGTGAAAAACATTGTAGAGTCATAAGAGGCATTATCTGACTTGTGGTGAATGGTGGTGAAAAGTAGGGCTGTACTGTGGCTGCTTTGGACTACACATTCCTTTCAGAGTGATTCTAGGGACTGAGTTAAGATGCCATAGTACTTCTAGGATACCTGAATAAACCTGATTCTTGGCTTAGAGCTTTAACTCCATGACGTTCTGTGTCCACAGCAATTAGAGATGACATACAAATATTGCAAGATACAAAATATCCCGTTCCCCAAAGTGGAGCTAAGTCAAGAAGAAAAGAAGAATCCAAAGGAATGTTATATCTTTGCGGATGCCGAGGACCCCAGAGCACCTATAGTAATCCATTTCCCCCTGGTGAATGACACGTTTAAGGAATTCAAGGAGCCAGGTAAATTCGGTCAACAAAAATATGTACCGTGTTCTACCCCTGGTGTGTTTCTACTGATGACAGGCAGACAAGCAACCTCTGGTCATGCTCCACTTGCAGAATATGGAGGACACACTTCTGGACAACTCAGTGCCACAGAGTGTTGGATAGCATTGCCTAGAGTGGGTGGGTCTTTTGTGAAAAAAACAAAAACAAAAAAACCCAGCCCCTGGAAAGCATCTGAATGTTTAATGGATACAAGAGTAGGCAAAATGCCAAGCTTGCTACAGCGCTCTGCACATGCACTTGCAGGCTGCAACTGCACGGCCGGGCAAATGCTGGGTCTCCTCTCTGGCCCTGTTGCTGTGGTTGGAAGAGGGGACCATGAAACACTTGTAGTGGTCACTCACTTGCACCAAGCACAGGAGCAAGTGGAATAGCATCCTGCAGAGAGGGCACGTGGTGCCCTGTCTGGCCCTGTGATGGATGCAGGAAGTACAGAACTGGTGGAGGCAGAAAGGCACATAGGCTGTGTCCTCACAAATGGGGCATTGTGGTGCCTCCTCCAGCCCTGACTGCAGTAGCTGGCTTGTGCCACTGTCCCTCACAGCAGAGCTGCTCCCCTGCAGGTTTTCCTCTCTTGTGTCTGATTTCATGTCTTGCCAAGAGAGACATGCAAAGTGCTGGACCTTTTCTGGTGCTGGTGTCTGGGAAGCCCAGAGAGTTGTGGAAGCAGGGAGATAAGGGCCTCCAGAAGGATCTACTGGAAAGGTGGGCTGGAAAGCAGCAGCAGCAGGCCAATGGGCCATCCAGCCCCAGGGTCTGCCCCACACTTCTGCCTTCCCCAGGCTGCCTGTGGTGGAGAGGGAGATGCCTAGGGAGTCTCCTGCCCAGGCCTCAGGGGAGGGAAGGCTTGGGCACAGGGCAGGGGAAACACATGTGGGTGTGCTATGGGAGATTCCATCTGATGCTTGGTAGGAGCTGGGTCAGGTCAGAGAGGTGTGGGGGCAGCCCAGGATATGCAGCTAGTTCTGGTCAAGCTGCCTGGGACAAGATGCATGGGGCAAGCTCTGGTGAGCTCTCAGGGGCTCCTGGGGGAAGAGCTGGAGCACTTGAGCCTCTAAAGTGCCCACTCTCTTCCCCAGACACTGGCTGGGGTAGCACAGGGCATGTGCCTTCAGGAGGTAGTCAGGAACTCTGGACAATGCTCAGTGTTGCTGATAACCCAGACAATCTGGTGGTGTTGCCTGGTCCCAGGACAGGCACCAGGGGTTCTATGCAGAACTGCACAGCTGGGTAGAGGATGAGGAGTGCTGGAAAGGACTGCCTTTGCTCAGTACTCACAGTTGCTGCTGCCCTCTATGCTGAAGCTCAAAGAGCAAGTCAAAGGTGCCTCTGGAGCCTGGTGCATGTCTGGTGTGTGCACCTCCACAGGGGCTCTGGACAAACTGCATGGTGACAGAACTTTTGCTAAGGACCTATGAGGTCATGGGCAGCCACAGCTGCTCCATATTGACATCACATGGGTGTCAGAGCTGCTCCTGCCAGCCACCTAGCTAGGAAAGCTGAGGCCCTTTCAAAGGGGGAAAACCTGCTCTGCAGCATGCATGGCCTTGTGGGTGAGTTTGAACCTCAGGGTTCTGTGCTGAAAGGCCAGTGTATGGGACCCAAAGGGGCAAACCAGCAATGTAGCAGGGGAGCCCTCGTGAGGTCCTAAGTGCCAATGGAGGGAGTACCCCCAACTCAACTCCTCTGAGGGGAGAAGTTCCTGCCCTTTGTCAATGTGGGGAAAGGCTCTGAGAGGACAGCTGAGGTTGGAAGGGACCTCTGGAGGCCAAAGTCCCTGCTCAAGCATGTTCACATAGAGCAGGTTGTCCAGGACCTTGTCCAGATGGATTTGCAGGTCTCCAAGGATGGAAAGTTGGCCAGCGCTCTGGTCAGCCTGTTGCTGTGCTCAGTTACTCCCCACAGTAAGAGTATCTCCTAGCGTTGAGGAAAAACCTCTGTGTTTTAACTTGTGCCCATTGCTTTTACTCTGTCTCTGGGCACCACTGGCCAGAGACTGGCTCTGGGTAAGAAGCATAAAAGTTCCTGATCTTCCTATCTTGGCCCAACAATTCTATGGTGTGTTGGTCCAAGCATTGTAGAAGAAGGAGGTTCCATCCTTTCCTAAAAGACAGTGAATTGCAGTAGCTTTCAGAAAAGTTTTGTTAGTCTATGGTGCAGAAACAAGGGCCATCCTGTATTAGCTCCCAGAGAAGGGCCGTGTCCCATGCTTGTTAAAGAGCTTTGCACAGGAGTTTGTCAGGCCATGTGGAACTTGGGCTTTCCCTGGCTCCTGCTCAACACAGCAGCCAGAGCATTCCCTCTCCTTCCACCTTTACACAAAATTCTGTCGTGGTCCTGAGTGGGACCACAGCAGAACAGGTGTCTTTGAGGGAGCATTTGGGGAAAGGTAGGAACAGCAGCAAAACAATTCTGCTCTGATGTTCACCAATGCTCAGCAAATATGTAGAGTAAGAGATAAACTAAGAAAATCATGTTCAGAAACTCTGTGGATGAAAAGAGGTGATACCCTGTAGAGGTAACTAGGCTTGTTCAGTGGAGGCTGGAGATGGTCCAAATGGCAGTGGGTGGTGAGATCCGATCATTGAGCAGTGACTGGCAGGTAAAGCAGGTGAGGATTTTGGAATCTCTCTGAATGAAAGGTAGATGAGATAATGAAGAGCAAAGCAGCTGCTGCAGCTTCTCAGTGCTCCAGGCCCAAATTTGTGAGCTATGACACTCACCTGCATGTCTCTGAGCAGTTGGTGATTCATCCGTCAAGCTGACAATCAGCAACTGATGTGGGTGGTTGGGGGAGGAGAGACCTTGGCAACCTGCTTGTGTGGATTTCAAGTTTAACAGTGCAGCTTTTGTTTCTAGGTGGATGAGAGACACCTTGTGGAATGTGGGTACTTTTATTTTTTCCTTACTATTAACTATTTAAATTCTAAAGAGACTCAATTTGTGAAGTGCCCATTTTCAATGCAGGTAGTATAGAATGTGCTTTTTTGTGTTTGAGGCAGATGCAACTTTATCTGGATGTGGGTAACATAGATAACACATCTCTCTGAATATTGAGAAGCTCAATGAAACAACATTGAATATTTTTAATACAGCCACTTCTAGTGACAGCCTGTGCCCAGCACCCTGGGTGCTGGGAGATCAGACTGCCCAGAAACCACTGGGTTAGATTAAAACTTGATATTTCTCAAGCAAAATTCTTGTGTCATTTTCACTTACTCTAGGTGGTAAATGTACAATTATCACTGCTAATTGAGGGGTGATCATGGATTTTGAAAGGTGTTCCATGTGTGTGTCTTCTCTGAGAGTCAGACTTACAGGGTTTGGGAAAGGCTGTGGACCCATGGGCATGCTGCCTAGGAATGACTGTCTGCAGGGGCAGGATAAGAAGGAATGTAAGGATTTGTGCCAACACTGCTGAGGGATTTCCAGGAGGAATTTAGCAGGAGGGGAAGGAGGAGTAGCTGGGAAAACTGACCAGGAATGGCTCTTTCAAGCTGTGGGGTGGGTTTGCAGTATTTCCTGGGGGCTGTTTTTAACACTGGGTTCTGCCAAGTAGATCGGTCCCCTACAACACCATGTATTAGTACTCTAGATTCAACTCACTGTGGTGGCTTTTGTCTTTCTCTTCAGGGGTAAAGCGCGGTCACTCAGAGATGGAAGAAGGCGAAGTAAATCTGGAGAACAACTGCTCACCCTACTACCTCATTAGGCTAATCTACTCCTCTGAAAATTTTGATAAACTTGTAAACCTGAGTATATACAACATCCTCAATAACAAAGACCTGCTCTTCCAGGTAATCCAGAGAGCTGTAGAACGGAGGAGAAGCAGCAGGACTGGGCATGTCTCCAGCTACTCTGGTTACCCCTAGGCTGGGTTTTTGCACTTTTCCCTACTGAAGGCTATGGCAGCACATTGCAGCACATCACAGTCACATTACAACACATCACAGTATTCATTATTTGCAGAAAACTGAGGAAACCTGTACATTTCTCATCTTGCCTTGTTCAAGCTCCTAGCTTTCAAAAGGGTTTATTTAATCTCATTCCCCCGTGTTTTCAGCCCACAGGAGCCTGACACTGTGGTCTTACTTGTTCAGAAATTAAGATCCTGTTTAGCAGAGACCTTCCAAGAACTCCCTGATGTTGTAGCACATGGTGGTGGTGATAGATAGTTCTTTGTATGTGCCTGTCCCTTCAACCCTGAGCCCATTTGTCAGTGTCTTTTTAATACTTCATTAAAAACCAAGTCCTGGCCATTTGCATTCAGTAACGTCCAGATTTTCAGATAGGCTGAGCAACTACTATTTGCACTGAATTGGTGGGCTCACCTTTGAAGCCAGGCTAAAGAGTCATGCATATATATGTGAAAAACAGCCAAACTGCAACATGGACAATTGCACCCTGTCTGTCCAATTCCCCTTGCTGAATTAGAAGTTACTCCTTTTTTTCCTGTTTCCCTGCAAGAGTTTGGCACAGAAATGCTGCTCCAAACTGCCACAAAGTGGGCAGTTACATTTCAAGGAGAGGACATTAGCTGCAATGAGTGGGTAAGGTTCTTTTGAGCATTGGCTGGAGGAAAAGTTCTGCATAAAGCATGAGTAATTGTATTGATGTATACCAGCAGGGCTCTTATTCGTTAAAACACTATGATAGCAGTAGCTTGAGAGGAATAATTACCATAGACTCAAGTACATTTAATTCGATAGTTGTGACCAAGACATAAGCTGGTGCTCCTTACAGATGTAAACTGAATGTAGGACAATATAACTGACTAACAGAATGCATAGCCATTGTATTTTCACACCTAGAAAATTTTTGTCTTTTACAGCCTTCTATCTCTAACATTACAGGCAAGGTACAAATAAAAAAGGAGATTTTCTATCACACCTCCTTGCTTGAGGAAAATATTTGGAAAAACAACACTTGGTTTTTGTTTGTTTTGAAGTGCAGTGAGAGATTTTGCCATGAACTAGGAGCTTGGAACACGTTTATAGCCTTCCACTATATTAAAAAGATGACAGGGAAGGATGCTGAGCAATATGAAACAGCTCCACAAAAGTCAGAGAAGTTTGTAGACTTCCTAACATTGAAGGATTTGAACCTGTTTCTGGCTTATTTATTCCAAACACAGCATATTCATCAGGACCTCCAAGGGAAATCTTATACATTTCTTCTGTGTTGGAAATCTACTTGAGTTCTAGAGCTAGTTTTACTTGAAATCCAAAATTAGGCAAAGGAAGAGAAACAAGGATCTACTTTTTTGATATGTGCAGACAGTATTCAAATTCAGAGGGAAAGCGTTTACAGAAGGCTTCATTGCCTGAAACCTGCATCAAAAAATGCTGCTTCTGCAGCAATGGCAATGAGTAAGCCTGAGCAATATTCCTTGTATAATGCTTTTTTACTGAGCTGAGGGATACCATGCAAAACTTGAAGAGTCTGAGGAGCTGGAATGCAACTGTACAGCTGAATCCAGATCATGAGAAGATAACAACTAATCAGATACTGGCTGCGAGAAAAAAATAAAGAAGCATTTTGAGTTGAAAGGTGAGATGACAGCAGTGAGGAGAAGAAAGAGTCCTACCAACAGGACCTGTTACCTTTGCATGTCCCGGCATAGTATTTTGTGGCACATGCAAGCCCACATGGCTGTGTGCACACACATGCACAGCGTGTGCAGTTTCCATGCTCCTCTGGCTGGTCCTAAAAAGAAACCCCTCTCTATAACCTGCTTGCACGGAACCAAAACCGAGTCTATCATGACTGTGAAGAGGCTTTGTGCTCCCATGTCCTGGTGTACCCTGATTCACCCAGGCTCCAGTGCTTGGCTCCACAGACATTTGGTGTTTGACCCCTGCTTGACATGGCCAGAAAGGATGGACATGAAATGAGCGATGCCATCATGCTGTCCATGTCCTCACTACATTTGGGACATCAAATTAATGCTTACATCTTCCAGCATTATGCTGCATCAGGACGTGCAGAGGTCTGAGCTGGAGAAAAGGGCGGGGGGCTGAACAGTGTAGGGGGGAGTACCAATAACAGCAACTGATAGCAGCTTTTCTGCTGCAGTGGTTAAAGGACTCTGTTCAGTCAGAGACATTGGTGTTACCCACAACAGACAGAGATTTCATTTGACACTAAACAACTATCTAACTGAAACTGGAAGACTTGGCCTTCAGGAACAGAGATCCAGGCAGCTCTCGCTGAGACACAGCAGATTTGTCTGGATCAAGACCACCAATTATGTAACTGCTTTTAATTTATGTATCTTCCTTATCTACCTAATTTTTATGCTTTGCTGCTGCAAAAAGATATCCCTGTTTTGTCCACAGCCTACAGTGAACAATCTATAACCCTTGTGAACCTTGGCAGCATGTGCCCACTAGTGAGGCAGCTCAGCCATACTGAGAAAATTTGTTCTCTCAAAATGCTCCACAGCCAATAGCTCTGGCATGTTTGTTGCATCCACAGTGCTGCTAATGCAAACAGAAATGCTCACTAAAATGTGGAAGAACCACAAAGCCATGGATTTTCAGGTAACCCACAGTCAGTGGAGAGTAACTGTTCTGAGGGGCTGTTAAATCCTGTTATAGAGGGAGAAAGAAAGGGAGGAAGGGAGGGAGAGAGGGAGGGGAGATGTGGGTGGGGAAAGTGGTGTAACTCCCCCTTTGCCAGGAGAACTGTCACCAACATTTATGCCAACACTTAAAGTTGGGTTGGGGACTGCTGTTTAATCTTGCAGCCAGAGGCACAGCTAAGCACGTGTCCTTTCGTCTCTTTAGGGCCCCATGGGGTACCACTGTAGCCTTAAATGACAACAGTTTTATCAAGTATATTTTTGCATTTCAAGGCAAGAGGGCTCTATCATTGCCCCTTAGAGTGCCTTTTGGTTTTATTTTGGTTGATTTTTTTGTTTTCGTAACATGATGTGGATATGGCATATGGGAACACATTTAGTGGTGAACTTGGCAGTGCTGAGTTAATGGTTGGACTTGATGGTCCTAGAGGTCTTTTCCAACCTAAATGAATCTATGATTCTATGACACCGGGGAAGTATGTTGCTGGCTTGATGGTGTGGCAGGAGGACCTGGAGGGCATTTGTGAGGGCAGAGGCTGCTGGAGGATTCTGCAGGGTAGTGGAACCTACATCTCTCACAGTCTTGTAAGTTCAGCTTTTTGGGAAGTGGTAGCTTGTACAGCCTGTCTCTCAAAGTACCCTTGAGCTCTGGTTCACAGCATGCTGATTTGTTCACCCAAAACACACAGAACCATAGAGCATAGGTTCAGAGACAAAAGGCTGACTTGTGCTCAGGACTGGTCCTTCGTCCTTATTCCCTTTGGGTATACATGGAGTCTAAGGGCCTCCAAAATTTTGTTTCAGTGATACATACAGCTATGTATCACTGAAAGGTTAGCCTAGTGTGTTTGTTCCCCAAAAGTTGTGTTGGTTTTTTTTTTTTCCTTGGCCCCATTCTTGCCTGGCCTTGTGCCACGTGCTGTTCTGTGACTGAGCAGAGAGCATGCAAACCAGAGCAGGCACTTCCAGGAGAAAGGTGTTTATCTGTGTCTTGCCATAAAAAGGCATGACATGCTTATAAACCAGGCATTGCTGGTCTGGTGTTATGTTTGCTTAACAACTGAAGATGAATGCATGCCTGCCAAAACCTCATCTGAAATGCACCCAGATCACTGCTCTCTGATGAACATTTTGCTGGAAAACCCCCAGAAATACAGAGCTTGCTATCTGCTGCCAAACATAAAGGAAACAAAAGGTTTTTTCTTAAAACTGTTAGCTGTTCTTTGTAGAAATTGTTTGCTTGTGTCTTTTAACCATTTAATAATATATTAATTAAAATAAAATATTGCGAAGAAGTATCAGACCCATTGAAAGTCTTTATGCATTAAACCCACAACAAATTTTTTTTCCAGTTGTATTAGCACTACTTACTGCTAAATGCCTGCTGAGACCTTCATCGGGCATTTACTGGTTTCAAGACTGGATGGAAAAGTCTTGGAGATGATCTGGTTTACAAAGGCATGGAGAGTCTGGGAAAAAGTGGAACAAAATCTGCCTCCTGTGGTAAAACCCTCTTCAGTGACATGGCAGAAGGCAGGATAAGGAGGCAGCTGTAGTGAGTCACAATCAAGGCACAGCTTTTTTTTTTTGCCTCTTGGTAGTTTGATTTAAATGTATACAGAAGAGGCTGCCTTTCACTGAACTTTACTGCTATCAATTAAATAGTAAGTTTACAATATTTAAGGGTTTTTTTTTTTTTAAATGTCCCTAGGTTGGTTAGTTTGGTGGTGTTTTGTTTTTCTGTTTTTTTT